>KE153857.1:339633-371435 GCA_000411075.1 Sisymbrium irio | reverse complement strand
TTTTTTTTTTTTTTTTTTATACAAAGGTTGCTAATTTTGAGCTTTAGAGTTTAGTAGTTGCAATGTTGTATGTCATTTTTGTGTGCAGCCTGGAGTTATGGGAACACATGATGAAGAGACTAGGAAGTTTTTCAAGCATTCTTCTGTGATTTGTGTATTGTCACCCCGCTATGCCAGCAGTAAGCTTGGGTTGTTTAAACAACAGGCAAGTCCTAGCTCTTCAAAATTTATGTTCATGATAGTAAATGTGTATGTTTCCGTTCAATTATTAGAGATGTCTTGGAAATGCCTCGACTTTAAGTGTTGGCCATCGTATCGAGATGTTGTGGCCATGTGTTTTGGCATGGCTATTATCTTTCCATGGACTTTTCTCTAGTCTCTCTCTCTCAGGTTTAATTTTATGTTTAATAATTCGCAGGTTGTCGGCACTCTCTTCACGCACCATCAAAAGTGTGTTCTTGTAGATACTCAGGCTGTTGGTAATAATCGTAAGGTAACAGCGTTTATTGGAGGTATTGATCTCTGTGACGGCCGTTATGACACACCTGAGCACCGGATATTACACGATCTTGACACTGTTTTTAAGGATGATTTTCACAATCCTACGTTTCCGGTGAGATTGCTCGCGGGTTGTTTTTAAGCTTGAATGCTAATTCCGTTCTTGCTCCTGATTTGTATTCTTTTTCTACTTCCTCAGGCTGCTACCAAGGCTCCAAGACAACCTTGGCACGATTTGCACTGTAGACTAGATGGCCCTGCGGCATATGATGTTCTCATAAACTTTGAGCAGCGGTGGAGAAAGGCGACGCGATGGAAGGAGTTTAGCTTACGTTTAAAGGGGAAAACTCACTGGCAAGATGATGCTTTGATCCGGATAGGACGTATATCATGGATTCTAAGCCCAGTGTTTAAATATCTGAAGGATGGTACCTCAATTATTCCAGAGGACGAACCAGTTGTTTACGTTTCCAAAGAAGATGATCCTGAGAACTGGCATGTTCAGGTATTTACTGATTTCTTCCAAACAGTATTTTTCATATAAGAAATTATGTCGATTTGATTTAACCATGCGGTTTCTTTGACTTTCAGGTATTCCGTTCTATCGATTCAGGATCCGTGAAAGGATTTCCAAAATATGAAGATGAGGCTGAGGCCCTGGTTAGTAGATACAACTTATTTGCTATTATTACTAATGTTCCTTGACAAGGCACCAGTTATTCAATGGAATTGCTGTTTATAAGCCCTTGTCCCATGGTATACATTGCACTACTAATAAGTCTTCAAAATTTATTGCAGCATCTGGAATGTGCCAAGCGTCTTGTAGTAGATAAAAGCATCCAGACTGCATACATCCAGACAATTAGATCTGCTCAGAGTTTCATATATATCGAGAATCAGTATTTCCTGGGTTCTTCCTATGCTTGGCCTAATTATAAAGATGCAGGTGCGCCTTGATCTTTGAGAACAGTTCTTAGACTAGTCTATAATTGTTCTCAATTGCTAGTTTTGTAATCCCGGCTCTATTTTCACCTAGCTGCCATCTGGGATGGATACTCTCCTTCTGTGTAAACAACAGTAGAAAACTTTTTCGCCCGTGAATTTTCTGATCCTCTTTCTTCTTGGATGAGCAGGAGCTGACAATCTTATTCCTATGGAGTTGGCACTAAAGATCGTTAGCAAAATTAGAGCTAAAGAAAGATTTGCTGTATACGTCGTCATACCATTGTGGCCTGAAGGCGACCCAAAGTCTGGACCTGTGCAAGAAATTCTATACTGGCAGGTAAGACTTTTAGCTGAGTGTAAGATTAACGCAGATACTAATATAGTTTCTTCCATTTCTTTTCAAGAGAAACTAACATTTCTGATATAATTTTCGTTTTCAGAGCCAAACTATGCAGATGATGTATGATGTTATAGCACGAGAATTGAAAGCGGTGCAGTCAGATGCTCATCCTCTTGATTACCTTAACTTTTATTGCCTTGGTAAACGAGAGAAACATCCAGATGATGCGCCAGACACCAATGGAAGCGCGGTATAATATTCAATGACTGAGAACTGCTACATGCACAGAAAATCATACATATACTTTTCAGTAGTGATTATGGTAACAAATTCCCTGATCTTTTGACTTTATTTCAGGTATCGGATTCTTATACTTTTCAGCGTTTCATGATCTATGTGCACGCAAAGGGGATGATTGTAGATGATGAGTATGTGCTCATGGGATCTGCTAATATCAACCAAAGATCTATGGCCGGCACGAAAGATACCGAAATAGCCATGGGTGCATATCAACCCCATCATACATGGACTAACAAGGGAAAACACCCACGTGGCCAGGTTTGCCTTCTTCCTATCATCATCATCGTCATCTATACCATAACAAAACCTCAAAAGTGGTTCTATTTTTTGGAGATTCTATATTTATCCTGGATCCTAGATGAAATCGAGATAGCATTCGATCTGTAAAAAAACCATGTTCTTATTCGGACCCGAGGCCACTTTTAGATGCTTGAGAAGCTATGTTTTTGCTATTTGTAAAGTAAACAACTACGGAAAATTGAATCTGCTTGGAAGAGTAACGCATTTATTAAGATGTTTGTTGATATTTCTATCCACAGGTGTATGGATACAGAATGTCACTGTGGGCAGAGCATTTAGGCAAAACTGGAGATGAATTTGTGGAGCCTGCTGATCTAGAATGTGTGAAGAACGTGAATGATATCGCTGAAGGAAACTGGAAAAAATTCATAGGTAAGGAATTCTCAGAGCTACAAGGTCACTTGATCAAATATCCACTACAAGTAGACATTGATGGTAAAGTGAGCTCTCTTCCTGATTACGATAGTTTCCCAGATGTTGGTGGTAAGATCATTGGAGCCCATTCCATGGCTCTCCCTGATACTCTAACCACGTAATGTTACATGTTAAATGTTTAATGTAAATCTCAGCATTTTATTCAGGGTTTCTTTCGATCCTGAAAGAAAAAGAAGCTGAAAATGTTGTGTGAGTTGTACATTTAACTGTGTTGTTTTATTTAATTCTTTTGGGATTTGTCGTCAAACTATATTTGTTTGGGGTGCAAACAGTAGAGAGAATGTGGAGTTTTTGATTCGATTATGCTCTGTCACTTCTTTTTCTCAATTAATTAAGAAACTAACTGTATTCTCTATAATTAGAGCCTGCCTATTCGGTTCTGTTAAACCGGACCAAAACAGAAGATTCATAGAGAGATCCACATCTTAATTCTGGTTATTCACCGTTAATTTCCGGTTTTCAAAATCAAATGAATTGAACATTAAACCGAACATAGTGACATTAAATCAGATTATGTTGCGGATTGCACCATAAGAAACGTGAGTCTCGCCACATGCAATTATAACTAATTAGTGTGATATAAACTTTTGTAAGAATAAAAAATTCAGCTGTAGACAAAGGAGAAGAGGAGAAACTGATTTTACGCTTTGTTGCTTACAGTAAAACCCTAATTCTCTCCGTTTTGATCGCAACCTGAGTTCTCTACCCGTTTCTCTCGCAAATGGTAAGCTTATTGTACACAATCTATCAAATCTTTATCTTCTTCTTCATCTTCGTTGGATATTCCTGACGGAATTGAGGTATTCGTTTCGTTTTGCAGGCGGATTCTCCGAATGAAGAAAGGTTAGATTCAAGTCTCTGTTGCTTCGCATTTCTCATAGCTGTAAACTAGAAAGCCTTTCTCTTTATTGTTTTACGCCTTTCTACAATGTCGAATTGCATTACACTTGCGTAAGGATGTAAATCTGATGAATAGATTTGCGAATTTTGACTTCTTAAAAGTTATAATATCTATTTCGCCTTTTAGCTCGTAGATTTGCGAATTTTGACCTCGTAAAGATCTAGTTTCCTTTTCTCTGTACCTGAATCGTGCCTTCTAGCTAAACTGGATGTTGGGTGTTTCCAAATAAGAAGTCTTTAGTGAGAAATTTTATACCTTGTAACATACTTCTGTATCTGATCGTTTGCTTGACTTCTGAATCAGGGACTCACGATCTCCTTCACCCCGAAAAGAACAACCCAGGTCCCTGTCCAGATCGAGATCCAGATCTAGGTCCAGGTCCATGCCGAGGGCTAGGTCTAGGTCAAGATCTTTGCCAAGGCCTATCTCTCCATCAAGAAGCCGTGGAAGGTTAGTTATTGCGTTAAAGTTTATAGGTTCTCTTCTCTCACAAAAGAATTTGGAAGGATATTGGGTGATATAGTCTTCTTTCATTACACTTTTTTGTAGGTCAAGGTCAAGAAGCCGTGGAAGGTTAGTTCTAGCTTTACTGAGTTTGTATCATTCTGTAATCTGCGATTTGATTGATTCCCAGAGTTTTGTTTTTTTGTTATATAAATGATATTTTGTTGACAGATCTGAAGTTGAAAACCCTGGTACCACTCTCTATGTGACTGGCCTATCCACAAGAGTCACCGACAAGGATCTTGAAGCACATTTCTCCAAGGAAGGAAAGGTGATAAACATCTAAACCCTGATTCTCCTTCCTCATTAGTCTATTTTGTCTCACCATTTTATTAAGCATACAATCGCTAATCTTGTGGTTAACGAATTTCATTGTCACAGGTGGCGTCTTGCTTTCTTGTAATGGAGCCGCGCACTCGTGTGTCTCGTGGTTTTGCCTTTGTTACAATGGATAGCCTGAAAGATGCTGAGCGGTGCATCAAGTATCTCAACCAATCTGTACTAGAAGGCCGATACATCACTGTCGAAAGGGTAAATGAAAATTCTTGCTCTACTGATTTTGGTCGCAATATGACAAGTTTGGTATCGTTATTTGTTTAACTTGGAGGTTTTCTGACCATTCAGAAAATATTGCTCAAGCTAAGTGTTGGCAACAATCAGAGATGATACTCATCCTTACCCAACATCATTAAGTGAAACACAGCCTGATCCATTCCAAATGATCTGATCCAACTTATCATAAGCAACTATATTGCCTCAACTCTCAACTATCAACTAATCAAAGGACATTATCAACTATCAACAACTATTAGTCAAGTGTTCTTCAGCCTAGGATGCATCTTGTTTCCTTGAATATACCATTGGCTTTTGTAACTTGAAGTTGTGTCCATTACATGAGGTTTATGTACTTTGTGTTATCTTCAGTCCCGAAGAAAGCGCCCGAGAACTCCCACCCCAGGCCACTATCTTGGCTTGAAAAGCGGCAGAGACAGTGGTAAGTGAACATACGATGCCTCTACCAAAAATTATTGAGTCTCTCAACTAATGAAAAGGTTGCTAACTGTTCTGTACTCTTTTTTCTGTTGTGTAAAAAGACCGAGATAGCCGTAGCAGTCGAGGGAGGCACAATGATCGTGATGATTATGGACAGCGTAGGTCACCAAGACGAGACTATTCACCTCGTGATGAAAGAAGGTCACCACCTCGTGGTGGAAGAAGGTCACCAAGGCGCGACTATTCACCCCGTGGTGGAAGAAGTTCTAGAAGAGATCGGTCTTACTCTCCCTATGGAAGAAGCCCTGAGAGAAGGTCCGAGAGAAGGTATCAACCCCGTGGCTCGAGATGACCTGTTTAGGTCTCTTGACAAAGTTATTCAAGAACTTCTATGTTGACTTAGGTTGTGTGATTGCTGGTTATCTTTAAAATAGTACAGAGATTCTGTTGGTGACAATTATGGCTTTATGTGCTTTTCTCTTCTGTATGCTACAAAACTTGGTGAAAATTACAATGTAATAGCTCCTCCATGCTACTTTTGTTTTTTGAGTGAATCAGAATCTCTTATGTGATCATAATCATGAGATTGTTTGCAACTAATTGTTTGAAACAAAACGGTAAGAATACAGAAGCTTGAAACTATCAAAGTCAAAAAGAAATGCTCAAAAACAAGCTATGAGCAGGGACAAAAACGTTATCATGATCGAGTGTATATACGCGTGTCTTTACTTGTAATAGTAACACAGACCTCATCAAGAGTTGGCGTATTTGTGCCAACAAAGCAACATTAGAATACATCTCCTGGCGATATAAAACCTAGAACGCCTCTCCTTCACCATTGCTAAACATCCTCTATTCCTTTCCACTGATTCTCTGCAACCTTGTTCTCCCCTTTTCCTCTTTCTCCTCATCTTTGTCGTCGATGAACATTGGCCCATTTTTGTTCTCTTCTCTCTACTTCGCTACCTGACACTTTTATGTTCTCCTCTTTTCTGTTGTGGGTTCTCTGGAGAGACGATTTGTTTCCCTATGAAAGAAAAAAATGGATGAAGAAGAAGACGCAAAATGAAAGGGACCAAATGTGAAAAGAGTGGAGAACAAAATAAATAAATGATAAAGAAGACTATAAATAGAGGAGTGGTGGAGCAATGATGATGCGATGACGTTAAACGTCGTTAACCTCTCTTTTTTTTTATTTCACGTATTTTCCTAGAAATCCATTTGTTCCTCTTGCTTGTGTACGTACGCGATTACATTATAAGACACTACGCTTTATCATCGTTATTTAAATCGGTTTATTAATAGTGGAATAATTGTCTTTGTGTATATACCAATACCATAAATAAAAGATACTAAAGTCTCGTATGTTTAGAGATTCTTCTTGCATATTATGTTATATCGCCACGGTTGCAAATTGTGGATAAAACCACAGACAATGCAAGAAAACCAATAACAGCTATCATATAAGAAATAACAAATTGGAGTATACTGTTGTTATTTTTTTCCCGGATTCGGTCATCCTACCAAGAAAACGAGTCTCAGGTGTTTTAGCGTACCCGACGAGATAACGGCTAATCTCTTGCTTACAAGTGTCATCATCTGGTTGTAATCATATGTTTTCCGCATCTCACGGTCATCAATTAATTTCTTAAGCTAATTATTTTCAGCGGTAGTAGTATTATTTTTCGTATTCGTTATTTCTTCGACGAATGATTTTGCGTTAGTTTCTAATTGGAGATGTATGCAATGAGACTTATAAAATTTGCATCTGAGAGTAATTTTAGAGACGTTTATTAAGTGAATCAATCTCTCTGAAAATTAACATAATTAGTTATAAAGAACGGCGTCATCACGGACGCAGGAAAACGTCAGCATGAACTGGTGGAAGGGAATAAAGTGTCTGGAAGAAAGAGTCAGTGACCAATCATTGATAGTTGATTGGTTTCTGCCACGTCGGCACACTTCCTTTGACAGCTTGTAATATTCCTCCCATTCTTGTTTTTTTTCTTGTGAAAAAGTATACTATTTATTTTATATATCTTTTTAGTGTTGATCGGATAACCTTTTTTTTTTCTGTCTTGGATTAAATATAAAAGTATAGGCATAAGCCTAAAACACATTAAAAGACAATATTTAAGAAATCTAAGAAAACACAAATCCCTTGCGATCCCATTAACATCCACATAACATAAGCATCTGTCATCTTCTATCCAACCCAAAAAAAATTAATCCACAACGAGAACTGATAGTTGAAAATCTCTTAACTTCATCGGAGAAGTATCGAGACCATAACCGTGGTAATATCAAAACAAATCTCTGAATTGGAATAGTCCAAACCCATGAATCAAAGCAAATCATCGGAACGACTTAAAAACTCCAAACCGAAAGGAAGAAAATGAACCACCCACCAAAACCGCTACAAAGAACCTCAATCGGATAACTTTTTTATGCATATAAATATATAATACATATCGTGATTTTAATTACCGAACCGAGATATGGATATTGTTATGGACGGTAGTCACGGTATGGTCGTAGGATTCGTTCACATTTTTTTGTTTGTCGTCATTATAGTTTCATAACCTTTTCTGAATGTTGCAACTTTATTTACTTGTTTTAGGGGACTTAAGTGTAGTGTAGTTTTCTCTAATTTATTAATTGTATATCTCTACTGCTCAATTTATATTCCAGTAGACTAGTTTGGCTAGTTGGGCACACCGATCGAATTTGGGCCACACGGCCCTGAAAAATGTGCTCTATTGCGTCAGGATTGGAATTTGAAAGGCCGACTTTTGTGATCAGGCCCTCGTATTAATGTTGTTTTTATGAGTTTTTTCTTAGCAACACTCATGTCTTATGGGTTTACAAAGACATAATGATTCGGTTTTAGTAGAGTTTATGAAAATTTGATATGATTGAATTATTCAAATAAGTGGCCGAAACCAGACCAAATAACTATATAGATCATAATTCAATATAGTTTAATCGTGTTAAATTTGGTTCACAAAATTTATAATTATTATCTAATTATATAAATAGAAAAATAATCATAATAAATATTATCTATAATTATAATTTATTTTGCATATTTGTATAGATATTAAAATAAAAATTTATAATTTTAATCATTCAATATATATATTTTTAATATAATAACCAATAACAATATATTTTAACAAAAAAATGAGCACTATCTCTCCTTTTCATTTTTTTCCTTGTTAAAACCTCAGCAGCACCATACATTATTTCTGAAAGCAAAAAGGCAACACTGTCCATTATCCATTTAGAGATTTTTTTATTTATCAGAAGAAAAAAAACACAGAGAGAATCTCGTGACCCACATTTTTATATGTGTTACACCACATGATGACGTGGACAATCTGTATGTGTTACACAACAAAACGTTCATGTCCTCCCTGGCTTTCAACCGAAACACACTTCTCTCTCTTGTCTTCACTCACTCTCTCTCTCTCTCTCCTCTTTTACCTTTACTTGTTGAATCTTGGATCATTCTCCTTTTTTTGTGCCTTTTGAATCGAAGAGATCATCTTCTTCCTGTTGTGGTTTTTCGTTTCGTTCTGATCCACCGTTCGTAGTGGTGGATTGATCCTGCTTTCCGATGGCGATCAAAGACGAGACGGAAGAGAGTTGCGGAAGCAGAGCCGTCGTAGCGGCTTCTGTAACTAAGGAAAACCCTAGGCAGCATCGTATGAAACTCGAGGTGTACGGTGAGGTTCTACAGCGAATCCAGGAATCGAATTACGAAGAAGCTAATTTCCCTGATTTTGATGATCAGCTCTGGCTCCATTTCAATCGTCTTCCTGCTCGGTACCTTCTTACTTTTGGATCAGTGATTAAGATTATTGAATTTTCTTTTTGGAAGCTCCAATGTTTGTTTACTTATGTTTGTGTTAGATATGCTCTGGATGTTAATGTTGAGAGAGCAGAAGATGTACTCACTCACCAAAGATTGCTCAAATTGGCTGAAGATCCTTCTACTAGACCTGTTTTTGAAGTTCGTTGTGTACAGGTAATCATCTAAAGCCACTTTCTTTCTTTTTTTCAGTTCGAAACTGCATTATTCGTTTGCTTACTTAATAATTTGGCTTGTGTGTTCTCTTTCTTACAGGTTTCTCCCACTCTTAATGGACATTCTGCTGACGCTGATACTTCTGATCCTGCTGTGAAGGAAGATGCTCAAAGCTCTTACCACTCCAACAGGTAAATGATATTGCACTTCTGTAAAGTTTTTGGCTGATCTTTTGACGTTTAATATTTTTTTTCTCCTTTGTGACTATTTGTTTTTACTTTCTGTTCAAAGGGTTCTTGCACCTCCAACTTTTGGTTCTTCTCCAAATTTTGAGGCTCTTACGCAAGCTTTTAAACATCATGCTGAAGACGATGATAGTGCTGTCAATGCTCAGCTGCCAAATTCTCGGTGAGGCTTCTTCTGGAAGTTAGTTATCTAAGTTATACTGTCTTTGCTCCAGTCTTGTCTGCATTTAACTAAAAGAGTAATACTTTGTATGGTCACATGTGTTTTGGAGTCAATCTGATTTTCTTATACAATCCATGTGCGGTTATTTTATCCTTTGTTACCTATTTTATAGACCGATGCACGAGATCACTTTTTCTACCATTGACAAGCCAAAACTCCTTAGTCAGGTTGGTGAATTTATTGCTCTTTTTTTATATATTTCTTTTATAGCAAATTTGATAATGGAAACAAGTGGCTTGGTGTTCTTTTATATTGCAGTAAATTTTCGCTTCTGTTGAGTACAAATACTTACACTTCATTTCTGCTGATTTAATTGCATAAACTTCGTCACAGTTTACAGAATCCATTAGAGACTGTCATGTAAAGTACGGGTGGTTTTTTTTTATTTTGTGCCATCATCTGAGCGAGAAACCGTGTCTTGTTCTAGTTAACTTCCATGCTTGGTGAACTTGGATTGAATATTCAAGAAGCCCATGCTTTCTCTACTGCGGATGGTTTCTCTCTGGATGTATTCGTTGTTGACGGTTGGTCGCAGGAGGTATGATTTTCGTTTTCTGCATGGATAAGGTCTCTTAGAACCATCATGTTACCAGGCAGTGATGTCTTAAGTGAATAGCTTAGAAAAAATAACGACCATTGATGACCTTTCTGTCCCTGTCATCAATAAGTCGGTTGAGATTCTTTTATGCAGGAAACAGAGGGTTTAAAAGATGCATTGAGGAAGGAGATACTAAAGCTTAAGGTGCATTTTATATTTTCACAGTCATGAGCGATTCTTATCTTCATGAGATTCTTCATATCCCTTCCGTGCCTCATTCTCAATTTGAATTCTGAAAATGCAAGTAATGCTTTTAGCATTGGCTTGCTCCAAATTTTAGTGGGACGCTGTACTGATGCTTTGTTGCTATGTTTTGCATCAATTTTTGATAGTTATCATCTCTCCATATTCAACACTGGCTGCTCTGCAGGATCAACCCGGTTCAAAGCAGAAGTCTATTACTTTCTTTGAGCATGACAAATCAAATAACGAGCTGGTACCCTCCTGTGTTGAAATACCTACGGATGGAACTGATGACTGGGAGATTGACATGAAGCAACTCAAAATTGAAAAGAAAGTGGCATGTGGATCATATGGCGAATTGTGAGTTTTTCATTCCAAAATCTCCATTTTTTCTTATGCTGGGAGTTTATGTTAGGAAGTTAACGAATATATTCTTGATCTTTATGCAGGTATAAAGGAACCTATTGTAGTCAGGAAGTAGCTATCAAAATTCTCAAACCTGAGCGTGTGAATTCTGAAATGCTCCGAGAGTTTTCTCAGGAAGTGTATATAATGAGGTATGTTGCAATTGATTCTCCCATTCTCACTCATACTTTTACTAGTTTTTTTTTCATTCTAACATTTCGCTGAAATTTCAATTTCATGGTCTCTAGTCATTCAAAATCTCTTATGCCGTATAATGTAACCAACGGGCATATTCTAGATGCTGGTTGTTCCCTACGGTTGTTACTGATACTTCTGGTTTGTAGGAAGGTACGACATAAAAATGTTGTCCAATTTATCGGTGCATGCACACGATCTCCAAACCTCTGCATTGTGACGGGTAAGATTTCAGTAGTTATTAATTTGTCGTTCCCATAACACTTGTTTGCTAGTTTTGACTCTCATATGTGTGCACCTTGCATGGTCAACTGATGTTATCCTTCCGTATTAGAATTCATGGCTCGAGGGAGCATATATGATTTCCTTCACAAACAGAAAGGCGTTTTCAAGCTTCAACCTTTGCTCAAAGTTGCACTTGACGTTTCTAAAGGAATGAATTATCTGCATCAAAATAATATTATTCACAGAGACCTTAAGACTGCTAATCTTCTGATGGACGAACATGATGTAAGTCTCAATCTTTGGAAACTGAAATGTAGTGTATCAGCATTGTTTCTGGCACTAGTGTTTCAGCTATTAAACACTAAAAATCCAACAAATAGAATAAAGGTACTTATCTTAAGGTTCTGTAAAATTGTGAACAGGTCGTCAAGGTTGCTGATTTTGGGGTTGCGAGAGTGCAGACTCAATCAGGGGTCATGACAGCTGAAACAGGAACTTACCGGTGGATGGCTCCAGAGGTATGAGTTGCTTTTGTGCATTATTTCTTTTCTTTATATGCTTCTAAAGTATACGAAACTAATGACATGTATTTGACAATATAATTTCTGAACTTAGGTCATTGAGCACAAACCTTATGATCACAGGGCAGATGTCTTCAGTTATGCGATTGTGTTGTGGGAACTTTTGACTGGAGAAGTAAGCACTCTTTACTTTTCTCTCTGATAAAAGCTACTAAACTCGTCAACTTTGGATTTGGCACTATTGTTTATTTGGTGTATAATGAATGAAAACAGCTCCCATATTCGTACTTGACTCCATTACAAGCCGCTGTTGGCGTTGTGCAAAAGGTATGTTTATAACATGTCTTTTCCTCGTGATTTGAGAGCTTTGTGTACAATGACTCTGGAATTCTTGTACAGGGACTTCGACCGAAAATCCCGAAGCAAACACACCCAAAATTGACTGAACTTCTTGAGAAATGCTGGCAACAAGACCCAACTCAAAGACCCAATTTTGCAGAAATCATAGAAATGCTTAAGCAACTACTCCATGAGGTAACTGCTTTCATCATTCTCTCTCCTCAAGAAAAACCATAATCAGAGCGAGTCTGACAATTGTGAGCGATAATGTCCTGAAACCACCAGGTTGGAGATGAGGAGCGCCAAAAAGATAAACATGGTGGCTTTTTTTCAGGCCTAAGAAAAGGCCACCGTTGATACTCTCGAGTAGATGCTGAAACTTGTGGCTTGATCGGTTTGGATTGGGCTCCACTCATCTCCTCTCATCTTGCTTTGTATAGTTTACGTGTCTAATGGTGAGGGATCTCTTTATATAACTGTAGAGTATTTTCTTAGAGCCTCACTTTTTTGGTGTTTTTCCCCCTGTATTCGCTTTTCTTTTAACAATTTCTTTTGAGAAAAGAATCACTGAGCGGCTGTGAGATTTCGTTGGTACTACATTGCTTTCTCTGAGGTCTGCTTTCAAATGAAACTATTAATCTTATATTATTTGGTAGTGCCATTTAGATACATAAACACTTGTGTTGAGAACATCTACATTATTTATCAGTAATTTACAAAGGGATTGGTCGGTGTTTGTTATCACTCTTCTACTGGTAGTTCATTCTCTGTCCAGGCAACGTATCCTCCAGCGATGTCTGTGATCCCGGTGAAACCCTGTACACAGACGAGTCAGCATTAAATCGGCTTTGGCTGTTTTAACTGATACTCTCATTAAGCTCAATACATATGTAGAAGTGAATCACACTTACAGCTGTGAGAAGTTCAGTTGAAGCCATAAGAGATCTCTCCCCGCTCTCGCAACCCTGCAATATTTCATTACACGACCCCAAGTTGTTAACAAATGAGTTTGTATTCATTAATGATACTCGAAAATTTGCCAAAATTTGAACTTACGATGATGATCTCGTCGTGTTTCCTGAAGTGGGACGAGACCTGTCTTAAAAAACTCGGGTTCTTGACCATTCCTGCAACATTTTTATTTGCTTTGGTGTTAGTTTTTAAGTTTTTACATTCCAACTTGTTTTCAGTAGCTGAATCAAACAGTCGGCTGTAGAAAAAAAAACCTGATCCGACTCTGTACATGTAAGGTACGTTGATGGCACTAGACGGATGTCCGATGCTGAATTCGTCTGGTGTCCTCACGTCGAGATATCGGTATCCTGCTTGAGCTAGCTCACGTGCTACTCTTACCGGTACTGATGTAGGCACTCTAGCTGCTTCCGCTGCAACATTTGCTCTGCTTGTTGTTGCTTTCCGCCTTGAGCAAACAATTTAAAGAAAAAGAGTTTTATTTCAGTCATTTTCCCTTTAATAAGTTTTTATGATCCATAAGCGGTAGAGAGACTCCAAACGTCGCTCACCATCGGAAGTTTGAGTTTCGAAGATCCGCAACAAGGACGGCTCTTCTTGTTGCCGTTGGTAATTTCCACTTGAAAGACTCACAAATATGTAGAGGTGAAGATATAGCTGATGACCAGCTTCCAATTCTTGCGGTTGCGTTGAAAGTCGTTGTTTCCATTTTTCTTCTTCTTCTTCGGTAGATACTTTTTTGAGTTATACTTCTCTCGTGCGTGTGTGTATATATATACAGACAAATGGTACGGGAACCAGTGACACGTCAGCCAGTTCAAGAAGATATATTCGATTCGAACATGTAAAGCCATACGTGGAATGGATCATGATAAGTCCAACTCGGTTGCCTCGTAAGTCGTAATAAGGATAACTTGCTGACTCGGATAGATGGTACTGTACGGTTCTTAATAGGCCCAATTATGAGCTTTTAATGGATCTACGTAAATAGTTTTTGGGCCTTAGGCACAGTTTTGAAACAAGTGGCTGAGATGGTTGAAACGGAGAAGAAGATGAAGGGAGGCTTTTTTTTTTTCTTTTGTTAACAATGGTGGATTAGGTGATTGCTCGACGATGATGATGGCGAGGTTTGTCCCTGTGTCGTCTTGTCAGTTTCATTTCGGCGTCCGTGAGTTTCCTCCTCCATCTTCAACTCTTTATCCGAGACGGTTCGAGGTAAGATTCTTGTCATTTTTCATTTGTGATGGTAGTGTGATTGGTCAATTGAAGTCAGACGTTCTTAATTAGGTCTCTGACCGGAGATTCCCGGTGGTTCCGATCAAATGTTCTTCATCTGAGCAGGAAGATAGTGTAGATTCGGCGCCATCGCTGTCTTCCTCCTCATCGCCGTCCACAAGTGAAGTGTCTGTTAACAGTTGGACATACAACTGGTACACGGGACTCGGCAGTATTGGGATGTTGGACACTGCGTATTTGACTTACCTAAAACTCACTGGCTCCGATGTCTTCTGCCCCGTTGGTGGTGGTACTTGTGGCGATGTCTTGAACAGCGATTATGCCGTTGTTTTTGGTATTAGCCCTCGCTTTACTTTGATTCACTTATTTCCACAAAATTTTGCAAAGACCTTCGAGATTGTATGATTATGGATAGTCCTGAGTCTAAAATTTAACCTCGAAACATGTTTGTAACTTAGCTTTAGATTTGTATACGTATAGAGATCTTGGAACTAGCCATTCGATCACAAAGACATGATGAACTCGCATGTAGTAATCTTGAATCTGTGCTAGAAGCTTTATCATGGCCTCATTCTCATTGGGAAGCTTCAGTACTTTAGGATGCATAGAACGAACTATTGAAGTTAAGTAGCATGTTTTACTCCACGCTATGTTTTGCAATATGTAGTGCTCTGTCATTTCCTTTTTCCTCTGCTTTGGAAATTTTCTGTTGCAGCGTTGTCTTATTAATTTGCATGTATATTGCGTTTATAAGCTGAACTCAATGACAATTCTTTTGCATTTTGCCAGGTGTTCCTCTGCCATTGATTGGGTTTTTTATGTATGGCTTCGTAACCGCTCTGAGTGCACAGCTTGGGGAAGGGAATTTACCCTTTGGAGTCAGTAAGGCCAATGGGCGTTTTGCGTTATTTGCTGCTACGACTACAATGGCATCTGCTAGTGCGTACTTCCTGTATATCCTTAGTACAAATCTCTCAGGATCATCGTGCCTGTACTGTCTAGTGTCTGCCTTCCTATCGTTTACTCTATTTTTCCTCTCTTTAAAGGTATCCCTTTAAATCCGGTTTTCTTACATTGTCGGCTACTTTTATTTCTACTCTCGATGACATCTTAACTTCGGATTACGTTTATGTGCTCGACGCATGTGGTAGGATGTGAAGTTGCAAGAGATACAGCAAGTTGTAGGATTGCAGATATGCTTGGCGATCATAGTAGTTGCCTCCTTGACCGCTTCTTATAGTACTGCTCAACCAATCCCTTCACGGTAATCTAAGTTAATAGTTTTCTTTTTGGAGTTCGATGGCATCTTGTAGTCTTCTCTGACAAGATGAGAACATATAGTGCTTGAGGATGAATATGAGTTAACTAGGTGGTTTCTTTTAACCCCAAAATGTGTCTTTGGTTTTCCCTCCTTTCAGCTCAGGTGACATTGAGCTGCCATATTATTCAACAGAGATCACTACATCATCGAGCCCTTATGCTATTGATTTAGCAAAACATCTAAACTCCATTGGAGCCAAAATGTATGGAGCATTCTGGTGTTCTCATTGCTTAGAGCAAAAAGAGGTAAGTAGTTAATTCATTCATCATCTGTTTGCCTGAAACTATCAGATTCGTGTTCTCATTATGTAACTATTTAAGTTCCCTCCATTTATAGATGTTTGGAAGAGAAGCGGCAAAACTACTGAATTACGTGGAATGTTTTCCCGAAGGCTACAAGAAAGGAACTAAGATATATAAGGCATGTTCAGATGCTGGGATCGAAGGATTCCCGACATGGATGATAAATGGCCAGGTGAGTATATCCTCCGAATCCTTTATACATTTTTCATCACATGTCAGTTCCTATTTCACCTCTTTTATTGTTTAGGTCCGAAGCGGGGAAGTAGAACTCGCCGAACTAGCGGAGATGTCTGGGTTCAGCCTTGATCAGGCAAATGAGGCCAAACAACTTGAGTAAATTTTGTATCGTTGCAGAAAATATTAGGTGAATCTGTGAATGCTCTTTGTTTGATCCCGGTAGTCATAGGGTGCTCTGTGAAAATGCAAGTGATTATTATTGCCATAGGAGGTTATGACTCCATGATCTGTCTATTAGCCATCACCAGAGATTCACTATTTTATCATATAAAATTCTACCTAGGTTCCAAACTTGCTAGGTGCTGCTAGTAATTCGAGAATCTGCAGTCATCTACTAGTAGTCTCTTTATGGTATATGCCTAGAAATGAGGTTTATTTGTAAGAGTCACACATGTATGTATGTTGTATGTACATAATGATATATGCGTGTAGATATACATATATACACATGTATGGATATCGGTGTATTATTATGGTTTATAATGCCTAGAAAGTGAGGTTTATGTTAGAGTCGCACATGTTTGTATGTTGTATATACATGGTATATGTTGTGAATCTTGTGATACTTAGAAAATTATGTTTTTGGTGTACATACATATATGATACATGGCTCTTATTATTGCATGTGCATCTGGCCATCTGGGTATTTTTATATTGTAGTGATCCAATACCTTTGAATATGCAGTAGATATAGTTTTGTTTTTCTCGTTTGTAAAGATTCGATTGGATAGATAAGAACGTCCAGATATTTATTACTATATTGCACGCTGTTAGAAAACTAATTAATCGGTCTTAGTTCTGTTCAACAAGAACAGATGAGCCAAAAATAATGTTTTATCTTATCCAAAATATCTAATGATGTGATGAGGCGTAACGTAACGTAACGTAACGCTTTAATAAGAGCGCGCGCGGGAAAAGAGTAAGAAAAAAGCAGTAGCCGTTAGATGTAGAGAGAATGGAGGGGTCAGATTAGTTGCTTAACAAGAAAGCTGGGGAGAGGGCAAAACAGGTAATGAATGTCGGGGGACCCACGAAAGAGGTGAGGAAGATCACGTTAAAAAGGAAGATGCTATAGAATATTCGTAAGAGTCCGTCGTTTCTCACATAAAACCCCTCCAATAATTACACCTTTCCTTGTTTTTGCCCTTTTAAATCATCACTTCATCACCTTCAGTCGCCGCATTTCTACTGATTTTCACCGAGAGAGAAGCGATGAGCACTCAGATTTCTGAGATCGAACAGGAGCAGCTGATCGAGAAGCTTGAGATCTTCAAGATCCATGGCAGAGACAAACGCGGCCGTAAGATTCTTCGGATTATCGGTAAATTCTTTCCAGGTATACGATACGATTCCATCTCTGTTTTCATGTATTTAGATTTACTCTGTTTTCTTGATTTCTTAGAAATCTAAATTTGAATTTTCTAAAAAATCAGCTCGATTTCTGTCACTGGATGTGTTGAAGAAGTATCTAGAGGAGAAGATCTTTCCTCGATTAGGGAGGAAACCGTTCGCCGTGCTCTACGTTCACACCGGCGTACAGAGGAGCGAGAATTTCCCGGGAATCTCAGCTTTACGAGCGATCTACGACGCGATTCCGGTTAACGTCAGAGACAATCTCCAGGAGGTTTACTTCCTCCACCCAGGCCTCCAATCACGTCTCTTCCTCGCCACTTGCGGCCGCTTTCTCTTCTCCGGCGGGTGAGTTTTCTCCTCGGCGCGTGTTTTTGGATCTTCGTATTTCATTTTGATGATTCGAAGAAATTGAAAATTTTCGCGTACTGAATTTGGTGTGGTGATTGGCTACGGTAGGTTGTACGGGAAGCTAAGGTACATTAGCAGAGTTGACTATTTGTGGGAACACGTGAGGAGGAACGAGATTGAGATGCCGGAGTTTGTGTACGATCATGATGACGATCTAGAGTACCGTCCCATGATGGATTACGGTCAAGAGAGCGATCACGCTAGGGTTTACGCCGGAGCCGCCGTTGATTCATCAGTCTCCAGTTTCTCCATGAGGTGTATCTCTTAGCGTCGAAAATCCACTCACCAGATCTCGGGTCGTATCTTATAAAACCATATAATATACGATTAAAAATACAGGGTGCTTTTCGAATATCAGTGAGCGTTTTTTACGGAAAAGAAAAGAAAGCTGTTGGTCTTTGGGATAAGGAAAGATTAGATTTTTTTCTTTTACTTTTTCTTTTTTTTTGTTTTTTTATAGTTTTTTTTTCTTAATCTTTCTTTGGAGAATTTGTAGATCTTTTCTTTAGTGGTGGTGGTTGTGAGTTGATGTCGAGAATCCTGTGTATATGTTTATATATTATGTCAGTGTAATAAGTCATTATCTTAGTTGATCGAGGAAAAAAATGCCATTATAAATATACATTTTGTATACAGCCACTATCAAGTTTTCATTTATGTTTTGGTTTCAGAATTATAATTTTCGGTTAACGTGTAAATGAAATACTTACCATAGTAGGACCAAGTGTTGCAACGGTTTAATCTCAATCCAGATTCGCTCCGTTATTCGCAAATTAAGTTATCTAATTAGGGACACAGAGCGGAACACAGTTTTCTAAACGTTACTACTTCAACTGTCTTCAAATCAGGCCGGCCAACATGTAAGGCCCTAAACTACACAAAAAATGAGAACGTTGTTGGAATGAACAAATTTCTGAAGGATTTAACTATAATTTTCATTGTAGCTTCATTATCTTTGCCGGTTTCTTGACATCAAAACCTTCAGCAGAGTCGTCCAAAGATGTATTATGCTTCATCTTTCTCCGGTTCACAAATTCTGAGAATGACGGAATTTGTGGGAGCCTTATAGGCGAACGGCTCGGGCTCACCACTAGCAGCTGCGTTGGTTCATCGACCCTTGACTCGGTTGTGTACGTGTTTCCCTCTTCTTCCTTTATGTTCTCGCCTGGTTCAGTCACTAGGATCGATTCTCCTGATGGCTCTTCTTCTCTTGATGGCTCTTCTTCTCTAACCAAACTTACTGAGCTAAGTCGAGTCATTAGATCGTCTCTGCTTGCGGTTCCTAACCATCTCACAGTACCCGCTATCTGTGAGTAGTAAAATGACTTCCCTGCTTTGCTATATTTTCTATAGCACTCGTTTTCAAGAAACTCAGATGCGTTTTGGGAATCAATCCTGCAATATTAATTTCAACATTCTAAGTAATGAGATAAGAGAGAGGCGCATAGTAGCATTTTAAATCTTAAATACTTAGAAGAGGACTCGAGAGATTTTTACTCCACTACACCGAGCAGCTGAAGTACTAGTGTCAGCTGATCCAAGAGTCTCAGCTTGCTTGATTCCCTAAGTGCTTCAGATATTGCATTCTTGTCAGACTTTTTGACCTGCAAACAGTTCAAACAGGCTTTGCTAAGTTAAACTGGAGGAAAGATGTGAAACTTTTGTTACTAAAGAAGATAAAAATGAATCTGTTACCATACCTGTTTATTCCTTTCGTAGTGCTTTTCCTCAGCCCGCTCCAGTAAATCCAATTTCTCGTTTAGTCCCAACTTTTTCGATAGTTTGGGTCCTGCTAGGCTCTTTGCAACCTCAGCTTCATCTGGGTGTAGATAGATCAACACGTGAGTTAGAACTTAGAAATATCATTGGATATGCATGCGCTAAATATCAAGAAAGTTGGTTACCATCTGAATCTGATATTTCCTCATCGGAATTGCTTCCATCTTCATTGCGATTCCAGAACTCGGAGTACTCCCCCTCATTGGTCTTATCATTAGAGCTTGCAAAAGAATGGGTATGGAGGTCAATTCCACTTTGTATACCTTGTTGCACACCTAGATAAGGTTAAAGGCAAAACCTGGTGACGAAAATTCGAGAAGAATTGTGTCTTCGGGAGGCGGTAGTCATGAGCTCCTCCAAGGAATGTGAAACTTGATTTGGATGCTTACATGCATCACATGTTTTTTTGCATTGGTGCACAGGAAACTGTTTGCAACGAGATAATCAGCGGCTAAGTTGAATGAACATTTCAGAATTTGATTAATGATGAATCAGTAAAACTCAAGTCACACCTCTTCACCAAAGCTCTCAAGAATCCTTTTTCTTCGGCATCCAGAACCTTCGCAGTATGTCACAATCTAAATTCATGCAGCTTGAGTGAGTATAACTTTCAACTGAAATACACAGAGCCTGAAAGAATCAACAAAGCATTTACCTGCTGGAAGTCAGATGTAGGCTTCTTTGAGGATGGGGATTTTTTATTCTCCGAATTCCGTAGTAGAAATTCCTAGCAAAGAGTTGGTAAAGTAAGTTAGAAAACTCACGCATAGAATGAAAGTTGTGAAACCAAAAAAACTGCCACAACCAACTTAACATTACCATTTTCTTTCTGTCGTCTACACCATAGTATAATACACTTCTTGAGGGTAATTGATCCCGACCTGCTCTACCGGATTCTTGGTAGAAAGATTCCATCGATTTTGGAACGTTAAAATGGCAAACCATTCTGACATCCTTCTTATCTATACCCTAGAAAGTCAGTTGTCTCATCATGCTACAATACATGAAAAGTAATTTAAAAACAAAGATGCAACATGAGAAAGAAACTTTGTTTACCATTCTGCAGAAAAACCATTAGAGCGTTTACCACGTGCACCAAGAGCTCCCAAACATAGCAAGACGCAAAGAAGATGATCAAAATAATCCAGAAACCAAATGCAAGGTAATTCACAGAGCTATTCATACCCGAAAGCCACTGTGGCAACAATAACTTGCTTCTTCGAGGACAACCAATCATCTAAAACAGTACTTCTCAGTTTACTATTGAGTCCTGCATGATAGGCTGTAAACATAAAGACAAATATATATCAGCGGTTGTGACTCATATTTAAGCAGGTAGAAGTACAAGGGATTTACCAGCAGAAGAAATCCCAGTACTGGAAAGATGAACAGACAAGTCATCACAGGTAGTACGCTCAAGGCAATAGATAATTGCACAAATATTTCCACATGACTTGAGCAAGTTACACAAATCAGTATACGCATTATCAATAAGATCCTTGTACCGAACTGCAAAAACAAAAGAAAAATGTTGGGAACTTCTCATAACATTATACAGAGAGAAAACAGCATACACAAATTCATAGCTCAAAGGAAAACAAACCTTCATAGAAGATATTTGGGCGATTGAAAGAAGACTTGAGGACCAAAGGATTCCGCAAACTCAAGGAGTCAATAACATCCTTTTGTACCCTGCAACGTATTGCTATTGAGAAGAGGCTCTAACAATTTACACACATGTTCTATATAATGCACTGAAACAGAAGATTACTTGGGAGCAGCAGTAGCGGTTAGAGCCAACACTGGAACATCAGCCAAAGAATCTCGTAAGGTTGAAAGTTGACGATAGCTCGGTCTGTTTGATGACAAAAACAAGTTAGAGAATATCAAACGCCCACGGAAAAGAATGCTAACACAATCACCACTTATGAACCTGAAGTCATGGCCCCATGATGAGATGCAATGTGCCTGAAATATAAATAAACAGTCGATAGGAAATTAAACCAACATTCAAGTTCAACACCTGAAAGCTTTCCTGCTTACTCTTGTATAGGAAGGACACGGCCTTACCTCGTCTATGGCTATTAGATTCAGTAAACCCCTGGCATGGAGTTTTCTCAGCTTCAACATAAATCCTTTCGTGGCGATCAGTTCTGGAGTAACGTACAGCAATCTTACAGAGGGTTTTCCAGAATCAAGGTCCTCATGGATCTAAAACCAAAGTCAAGAATCATATAAAAGAGATTAAACAATACGACAAAGTGTATTTCGAGGAAAATTAAGACAAACACTTGAAGTGAAACAAAATGAAGAAATCATCCAAGTGATTCTATCAACATCATAACAAAGCAGAATGAATTTTGATTTCATTTATGTGAAAAAGGTCAGATATTAGACAAATCTTAAAAATCAGTAGCGTATACGCATACACACACACACACACACTATAGTAAGCAAATCACCTTGTTCCTAACATGTGTAGGTTGGGTAGATGAGAGATACTCAGCAGCAATACCTTTCTCCTTGAGCGCCATCACTTGGTTTTCCTTTACCAAAAGAGAAACAAAGAACGTTCTTTCAAAAATTCCATAAACAAGAAAGCTCAAAGAGAAGAATACAAGAGAAAGGAACAAAACAACGGCACCTACCATCAACGCTGAGATAGCAAACACAAAAGCAGATAGTTAGATGGCAAATCAAAGTACAGAGAGTTTCAAATCATATGGAAACAGAAAAGAAAACAAATGTTACCAATCAAAGGAGAAACAACAAGCACGACTCCAGGTTTAGCTAGTGCAGGTATTTGATAACAAATCGATTTTCCTCCTCCCGTAGGCATCAAGCAAAAACAATCCTTTCCTGCTCTCAATCAAATGACATACATACACAAGCTTAGCTCAGAATTTCAAAAATAAAATTAAAAAAGTCGACTTTTTTTCATGAGTGTCTCTTCTCTCACCAGATACAACAGCTTGAATCGCTTCTAGCTGCTTCCCTCTGAAATCTGCATGACCGAAATGCCATCTCAAAAGCTTCACCAATGCTTCTTTCCCGGCAACATTCTTCTCCGAGCGGTGCACGTTCTGCACCGGCAACGCCGCTTTTTTCATTCCTCCGATCAAGTTTTCGACGAACTCGTGGGGACTGAAAACGTTTTGCTTGACGAGTTTTCGGACGTTTGTGATTGTTTCGTCGATTCTCCACAAATTTTAATGAATGTTTGTCGTCGTCGTCGACGCTTCCTCGAGACGCTGCGGAAAGTGAACAGAGCGAATGGGAAAACTAAAACGACATCGTTTGTTGGATTGCGTTTCGTACCTGGTTTATTCCCGGTTCAGTAATCGCGATTCTGGTTTTCTGACTTGCTCTGTCGTTTGGAAACATTACTAGTGGAATCCGCGTCGTTTAATTTGCAAGGAAACGACATTGAAAAGACGCCGAGGAATGAAAACGCTTGCCAATCGTGCAGTTGACTGATTGGTGATGATTATTCTCAAATCAAAATCATAAAAATGGGTCTTATCAACCACGTTTACAAATTTACGTCGTTTCTCACTTTAACTTCAGCTCTTCAAAATTTTCAGTTGATATCAACAAGTAATGAAAGCAACAAACATAAACTTTTACAAATCTCGATGGTCGTATTATGCATTCTACATAAACACCATTCTTTTTGGTTGAAAATAAATTATACTTTGTTTGGGGCTCTCTATCAATTAAACTGTTTTCGGTACAGACATAACTTGAATACAAAGCAGGAGTTTTAATTACTCTTATTCAACAAAACAGAAAGATTTAAACTTAACAACAAGAACATTATCATACAAAAGGAGGATAAAACATACTGAAACAACTCTCAGGAGAAGACTTCGCCATCTTAGTGATACTACCATCACCAAACTTGAACACTTTGACATTGTTTCTATCTTCTTCATCCGTAAAATAGATGGAATTCTCCAAACATCCATAATATTCTCTAGCCAAGACAGAGAAACAAGTATCCGTCGCCATAACAAGAGCCTTATCTCCCAATGACTTAAGCTGAACCCACTCAACCGATTCCTCGTCCATCCTATAAACCTTCAAACCAATGGTCCTTGAGACATGATGAGCTCTGCGCACGAGAAATTCCTTAGAGAAACGATGAACAATGCAAAGATCTCCACAATACTCAACGAGTCTCTTGTCTTTGCAATCATCAACCTCGTAGTACTCCAGTGGAGTTGGCGGTGCGTACTGAAAAATGTTACGCTCAGACAAACTAATCCACCATGTTGCACCTTTAAGATCCAGCGCATAGATTTGACCTTTGTGGACTATAATGTCCGAGAAATATTCAGCATCTTCGTCTGAAATTCTCGTCCAGTCATTATCCTTGTTACTTTCTCCAATACTGTTGCACCACCAGAGTTTCTTGGAGTAATCGACCGCGAAAACAAGATCGTTCACGAGAACAACTCTGGAGAAATTGTACGAAGCAACGTCGTAAGATTGATGAATCTCTGAGACCGTAAACTCCAAAAGATCTAGAGTTTTGCTGAAGGAAAAGTCTGCAGAGTGACGCCTGAGAGGGGAAAGGAGCTTTTTACGGGTCTCCGTGACATCTTGGGTTTTGATAAGCCATCCTTGGTTCGGACATGACGAGAGAACCACACGGAAGAAAGCTGCAGGAGAGAGCAAACACCGTTTTCCATACTCGTAAGGAAAAAGGACGCGAGTACGGTTGCGGTTAAGGCGGTTAGGGAAGCGCTTATGCTTCGCAACCACAGAACGCCATGATTTGCAGATGCTACGGACTCGGAGAAGCTCGACCTTGGAGAAGAGACGGTTGGTTATTTCATCGACAATCTCTTGGGGAAAATCAGACCAGTCCACCAATTTACTCATCTTTCTCTCTTTTTATATGTTACTTACGGCTTTTTTTTCTCTCTAATATTCGTTTGTTTAGTTAGATGAAGATTGGAAGAATATGAAGAACTGTCCTAAATATATACTCTTTGATATGATGTGGAAAGTAAGTCTTTTTAGGGAGATATTTCCTTCTGGTCAACTAAAGCATAAAAATTTAATTAATTAGCTTAGATGTAAGGGATTTAATTCTATTCCTGTACTTTCATTCAATGTTATCCTAATTATTGACTTGACCATAATTAATGTTTTTGATTAGAAACAACAAACTAATAATGGGCAAAAAACACAAAAGGGTATTTTCGGTTTCAGTTTTTTACTTTCGACAAAATCACAACAAAAGCCAACGGTTATTTAGTACAAAAAAAAAAAAGAGTATTGCTTTGTTCTTCTTCATAACAGAATTACTAACCAATTAAGTACACGCGATAATTGCATAAATCCCATACGTGATATTCGTTCTATCTATATGGCAGTAAACGAAGTTCCCAGCTTCTTCAGATCAATGGCCCTTTACTTTGTCTGATTGCGTCAAAACGTGCTGCCAAAGTATCATAATCAGGCAGTTTTGGGTGAACATGGTGACCGCTTGAGTCCCGCCTCGACTCAACGGACTGAGGAGCCTGAGGCGGTGCTCGGTTTGGCGGCAGGGAAGAAGCACGACTCTGCAACGGTCCTTCTTCTGGCTCTGTCTCTTCCTCGTAGTAGTCTGACTCGTCAAACTTGACCTCAGAAGTCGCATGAGGAAGTGAGTGTCTCCTCCTCCTCACTGTTTCCTTTGCTTCTGCTTCTGCTTTGGGATAGTCTTCTTCCTCGTGGTCTGATTCATTTACACACGGGTTGCTGCAGCTGTGTCTTCTGCAGATTCCTCTGTTTTCTCCGGAAGGTTTGGCGTAGTAGGAGCTTGTTTCAGACTCTCGGGATTGTCTTGTTGAACCTGGCTGATAGTAATCCTTCTGATCGTTTGTTGAATGATTGAAAGACGAGGAGGATACAGAGAACTCCTTGGTGCTGTCTCTTCTGTTAGCTAGTAAGGCAGCTACTTGTGCTGCTGCAACCGCCTGCTTGGCTAATTCAGCTGCTGCTTCAGCTGCTGACTCCGTGTCATGATAATGCGTGTTGATGCTCATGCTACTAGTCGATCTGAATGTAACAAAAACAAAAAACTTCATTTTTCCAAAGTCCTTATTTTGGATACTGTTGAAGCAAACAAAGAGGAGATGCTACCTCGGCACTGCTTTGGTAGGATCAATGGGGTCTTGAGAAGCACGGTTTACGGGTAAGCTTGAGGCACTAGCAAATGCACGTGGCCCATCCTGCTCATACAAGAAAGATTACATGTTTTTAAGATTACGATTCTACGAATAAAAAAAAGAAAAAGAGAGATCAAGATGACACATACTATGGTTTCTTCTTGAGGTTTGAGAAGTTCTTGCTCTGTCTCTTTAGTGTCCCAATCAACCTGGAACTCCTTTGCGATTTCTTTCATGATTTTCAGTTTGAATTCTCCAACGGGATGCCTAACCGAAAGCCTATCAACCAACTACAAACGCACAAAAGACGAGAATGAATAAGAGTCAAAAGGTCATTAACACAGAAACCGTCACGTAGTGTTCCTTTACCATCCGGTTCACGCCACATGTAGGACGCAAATCAGTAGCAGCAGACACAAAATCTTTTCCATATTTCTTCTCAAAGATGTCTTTCAGATCTCCAAGCTCCGGAATTTCAGAGCACCTAGGCGCAGCGAAAATCAAACTAGCAATGCCTTCCTTAAGATCCACAGGACACTCCCTAAAAGAAAGTATTGAGAACCCAAAAATGAATTCAAGTAAAGACTCTAAAAAGACACGATTGAAACTGAATATGAACATACTTTTGTTTGGTGATGATAGTAAGTCGGGAAACGATGAGTTCACAGAAAAGCTCGATGATTTCGTTTGCCGCCAGAATGTTCTGCTCCCTAATCACATGCTCAACCTGAATTTCACCACAAAGTAAAAGCTTCATTGGAATGAATTGCAGAAAAACTGTAAAAAGCTTCCAAAAGTGATGTGAAATACTCTGATTCGAGCGGTGGCATCTTGACGGGACTGAAGAAGAAGAGCTATGTCACGCCTCATTTGCTTCACCACAACTTGTCTCTTGTTCCTCAGAAGCTTTATCCGAGCCACGGCCATCTTCGCCGCTGTTTTGCTTTTTTCCGATAAAAAAGAAAAAGTAAAAAAGGTTCATCAGATGATTAATCATACAGCGACACACCACAATTCTTGATTTTTCTGTTAAGAATCTAAGAATAGAAGAAGCATTATAACAAACGAACTGAATACCATTTGGAGGAGTTAAAGCCACGACGGAAGAGAGAAAGACTGAACTTGAGGAGCTTCTTTGTCTGAACCGAGGCTACTCCGGCCGCCGTCATTTTTTCTCACTGCGTCTCTCACACACAAGCACGATGTCTCAAGAAGAAGGAGAAGACAGTAAGTGGTGTGTCTGTGTATGTAACGGTCCAATGAGATTAGGAAAGTAACGCTCTTTTAGGTCCCACAAGAACCCACCGACTTACTCTATTAGCTGGACCATGTTTTTTTTTGACATTGTCAAATATAGCCGTTGTATCTTAGACACACGTAATCGTTAATCTCCATCTCTAAGAGCATCCTAAGCAAAGCCTAATCATTTTATTTAGCTTCGCTTAAAATATATTGGGCTTCACTTAATGGGCTGGATTTTTATTCTGGGCCTTTTGTGTCTTTATCATACAAAATATTTTAGACTGTCGATCTTTAGAAACTTATCCATATCTCTATATTCTAGGAAATTATGTGGAATTGATTTGACTACTTAATAGTCTATGATACTTTAGAAATTATATACTTATTGTGCAAAATTGTATTTAGTTTTTTGCCATATATAACATTTTAATCTTATCATACTTATTCTATAGATACACTGCCCACCACAATATATATTATATATACCCTTATCTTTGTATTTTACAAGATTATCCGGAAGAAAAACACACCTAACAATACGCGCGCACACAATTTTTGATAAAGATGGGGAAAATTTCATTCAAATCTGCGTTCATCGTCTTTTTAGTTTTTACTAGTAATTTCAAAGTTTTAAACTTATCTTATAATAGAAAACTAAAAACCTTTACCTCTAAACTTTATATAAATTAATATTACATATAATCAACTAAGATTATTACATCATGTTGTAGTGATAATATCCGTAACAGTTCAGATCGTTGAGGCGAAACGTATGTTACATGAGAAAAATTCTCTGTCCTTGCTGGATCTCGAAGCTTCGGAGCTGGTTAAACCACAAGGGGTTGAATTTTGTAAGGCNGAACTGAATACCATTTGGAGGAGTTAAAGCCACGACGGAAGAGAGAAAGACTGAACTTGAGGAGCTTCTTTGTCTGAACCGAGGCTACTCCGGCCGCCGTCATTTTTTCTCACTGCGTCTCTCACACACAAGCACGATGTCTCAAGAAGAAGGAGAAGACAGTAAGTGGTGTGTCTGTGTATGTAACGGTCCAATGAGATTAGGAAAGTAACGCTCTTTTAGGTCCCACAAGAACCCACCGACTTACTCTATTAGCTGGACCATGTTTTTTTTTGACATTGTCAAATATAGCCGTTGTATCTTAGACACGCGTATTCGTTAATCTCCATCTCTAAGAGCATCCTAAGCAAAGCCTAATCATTTTATTTAGCTTCACTTATAATATATTGGGCTTCATTTAATGGGCTGGATTTTTATTATGGGCCTTTTGTGTTATAAATTTTGGACTGTCGATCTTTGAAATTATGTGTAATTGATTTGACTACTTAGAGGCAGACTGATTTAAATGCAGTGGATACGATTGTAGTTGCGGGAGTTTGTGGAAGTAGACGATTGTGGTTTCAAGTGTTATTAAGCGGGTTATATAACTAGCTCAATGGTTGAAAACAGTTGACTAACGGATCCAATAACGATTAAACAACAAAATAATAATATAAATTTATTATATAATTATATAAAAAATCAAAATTTATATTATTATAATATAATATTAAATCATTAATTTTACATAAAATCAATATTTATTTAACAAAAATTTATATGTATTTTTAAAAATAATTTGGATGAATATTATGATTTAATTAGAGATATTGGCTTTTNTATGCATATATAATATGTTAATTTTTTTTAATTATTATAATATTCAAATTTTAACTTTTAAAATTTTTATTAGTCACCTTACTTAATTTATATATTTTTATTTTTAAATGAATTTTTATCATTTTTAAAAATAAATTTTTTTTATTATCCACTTGCAACCGCAAACGCTAACAGAAAGCAATTTTTGATTTTAAGCAGTTTTGGGATAGAGCAGTAAAAAACGGTTCGTACGATTGTTTTAAAAAGTTAATAACGTTATCATCTACAAATGTTGTGTTTGTGAATAATAGCGGATAAACTAATCAACCCCTTAATAGCCTATGATATTTTAGGAGTTATAAACTTTTTGTGGAAAATTGTATTTAGTTTTCTGCCATATGTAACATTTCGATCTTATCATACTTATTCTATAGATACTTTGCCCACAATATATTATATATATATATCCTTGTCTTTGTAAATTTACAAGATTATTCGGAAAAGAAAAACAAACACAACCACACGCACACACACAATTTTCGACAAAGATGGGGAAATTTTCATTCAAGTCTGTGTTCATTGTCTTTTTAGCTTTTACTAGTAAGTTCAAAGTTTTAAACCTATCTTATAATGGAAAACTCAAAAACTTTACCTCTAAACTTTATATATATTAATATTACATATAATCAACTAAGATAATTACATCATCTTGTAGTGATGATATCCGTAACAGTTCAGATCGTTGAGGCAAAACGTATGTTACATAAGGAAAAATCTCTGTTCTCGCAGGATCTCGAAGCTTTGGAGCCGGTCAAGCCACAGGGGTTTGGTTTTTGTAAGCCGCCATGCGAAGAATTATGTTTTGGTTTCAATTGTTATTGCGAATGTAGTCGACCTAAAAATTAAGCTATGATCGATATAACTGAATAAAAAATATTTGTTTGACATTGTTGTCTATGCGAGAATTGTGTGATACAGAATAAGGAAAAATAAAATAACTTTTGATCGCTTTCGTTTGTGTCTCCACTCGAATTGTTTTTTACGGAAACAGTTACTAATTACCATTACTCTATTCTAACCATTAAATTGCGTTTGACTCTTTTTGTTTATCATAGAAGTATTAATGTTGCACAGATCTTCCATACCTTTTTATTGTTATAATTTGTCTTTTTTTTAAATTGATTTTGTGTTTACTCAAATTGGTAGTTACTAAAAATAATTAATTGTCAAACCACTTTTAACCATTTACAACAATAAAGAAAGTTTTGTAGATATAGACAGAATTAATACTTTTGTTAAATTGATGTCATCAAATTACTTTTCTTTTATCAAAATGATTATTAAAAAAATAAATATTAAATGTTTTTTAATATATATAAAACATCTTAAACATTAATCTATGAAAAATATATATATATATTTATAAGTACATAATTAAAACTTTACAAGATTTTGTTCACACCCGAACGAGTTTCAAACTTACAACAGACACACATCCTCTAATACATGGATGCATGTTTAAACTCTCTTTCCACGTACAAAGGAGGAAAACAAAAAAAAAATAGCAAACTAAGACTTTAAAACAAATCGACCCATCTTGATTCAGACCAAGAAACTCGTATCTGATCCCATTTTGATTTAAGTGGATAGGATGTTCAGAAGAGATACTCTAGCTTGTATCATCACCTTGAACAATCCTTCGAGTCCCTCTTCAAGCTCTACATCTTTCGATCTAACTAATGCACATTGAATCCTCTCACTTACTTCCTCACTAATCTCTTTTTCCTCTTCTTGATCTTCGCTTGTTGTCGTCACGACTGAAGATGTAAGAAGAAGAAGGAGAAGGCAGTAGTGGTGTGTCTGTGTATGTAACAACAGTCCAATGAGATTAGGAAAGTAACGCTCTTTTAGGTCCCACAAGAACTGAATACCATTTGGAGGAGTTAAAGCCACGACGGAAGAGAGAAAGACTGAACTTGAGGAGCTTCTTTGTCTGAACCGAGGCTACTCCGGCCGCCGTCATTTTTTCTCACTGCGTCTCTCACACACAAGCACGATGTCTCAAGAAGAAGGAGAAGACAGTAAGTGGTGTGTCTGTGTATGTAACGGTCCAATGAGATTAGGAAAGTAACGCTCTTTTAGGTCCCACAAGAACCCACCGACTTACTCTATTAGCTGGACCATGTTTTTTTTTGACATTGTCAAATATAGCCGTTGTATCTTAGACACACGTAATCGTTAATCTCCATCTCTAAGAGCATCCTAAGCAAAGCCTAATCATTTTATTTAGCTTCGCTTAAAATATATTGGGCTTCACTTAATGGGCTGGATTTTTATTCTGGGCCTTTTGTGTCTTTATCATACAAAATATTTTAGACTGTCGATCTTTAGAAACTTATCCATATCTCTATATTCTAGGAAATTATGTGGAATTGATTTGACTACTTAATAGTCTATGATACTTTAGAAATTATATACTTATTGTGCAAAATTGTATTTAGTTTTTTGCCATATATAACATTTTAATCTTATCATACTTATTCTATAGATACACTGCCCACCACAATATATATTATATATACCCTTATCTTTGTATTTTACAAGATTATCCGGAAGAAAAACACACCTAACAATACGCGCGCACACAATTTTTGATAAAGATGGGGAAAATTTCATTCAAATCTGCGTTCATCGTCTTTTTAGTTTTTACTAGTAATTTCAAAGTTTTAAACTTATCTTATAATAGAAAACTAAAAACCTTTACCTCTAAACTTTATATAAATTAATATTACATATAATCAACTAAGATTATTACATCATGTTGTAGTGATAATATCCGTAACAGTTCAGATCGTTGAGGCGAAACGTATGTTACATGAGAAAAATTCTCTGTCCTTGCTGGATCTCGAAGCTTCGGAGCTGGTTAAACCACAAGGGGTTGAATTTTGTAAGGC
>KE153857.1:317203-332870 GCA_000411075.1 Sisymbrium irio | reverse complement strand
TTTCCCCTTTGTCACCGCCGCTTCTTGAGCGGCAGCCGCAACCAACTCAGCCGCAGCTGCAGCCTTCTGACGGATTGCTTCATCCACATTAGGGCTTTCACTGATTCTCAGTGCGGGAAGGGCGAGAACGATATCGCGTATGTCCCCTTCTTCGTCGCTCCAAAGATAATCACTTTCGTCAGAGTATTCATACACCTCTTCTTCAGTATCCATTTTCGCTTTCTCGGGATTACTCATGATTTTTCCTTTGGTGAGAGTAATAAGTAGTTCTGATAATCGGAATGGTGTTTATATAGTTTCTTTGATCACACGACGGTTATGACCGTTACCTCTTTCTGTTTCTAAAGTCTAAAGCTCTCTCTCCCGCCTTTTCATTTGAAGGTTGCGTCCGTTGGATCCAATTGAAATATTATTTTTACGAAACTACCCCTGCTAGAACTTAACTAAATCTGGGGATACAAAGGATAATATATCGTGTGTGATAAACTGACAATTTTTTTTTTTTCCTGGAGAAAACTGAAAATGAAATGAACCGTGAAGCCATAACTTGGTTTCTTTCAGTGGAAATAATTTTGTTTTATTTATGAGTAACTTCAAATCTTCGATATTTGATATTTATATAGTCCACATTTTTCTGTTTTCTACCGTCTGAATTAAAGTCTACTTTACAAGACCGTAAAAAGGTTAAAATTAAAAACAAAAATAAACGTAGATCTAGTTGCTAGTAGCCTGGGAGGACATATCTCATCGATTAGCGTTCTAACTAATTCCAATTTTGATATTTAATACTGGCGTAACGATTTTAACTATCCATTTAAGATCGTTCCATGGCATTTTTCACGCTTAAGCTTTTATATATAACTGCAATATTGTATCTAGTTTTACAAATTATATTTAATTACCTCTACATATATCTGTTTGATTAGTGTACAAAATCTTCTGTAATTAATGTAGCCGTAGGGCAAATTCTCTAAAATCGAATGCCTACGAAGGTTACAACATTACATGCATAATTTATAATCTAATGAGAGATTATGTTGAGAAGGGAGGCTCGTGTTCTTATCAACCTTCGAAATAAACATTCAAGATACTTCTCGAATATATCAATGCTCATCTCGACCTCCTCAAGCTTATTTTGAAGGTCATCATGAGAACAGCATATAGCGGAGTCCAAACTCTCTAACTCGTTCTTCGTCCCCTCATGATGATCCTTCTTTTTCTTTAGTACCGAAGCCAACTTGCTCTTAATGTTACTTTGTCGTCCCGACAAGAACTCCAAAAATGACTTCAACACCGACACACTAACTGAAAGTACTCGTTTCATCGCATCTGTAACCGCCGCAAGATGTTCATCTTCTTGGCCATTATTTACCCCCGATGATGAACATGATCCTCCATCGAATTTCTTCAAGGATCTAAGAAGCTTCTTAGTTTCTTTTTTCGTGTTCTTTCTAAATCCGACATAGCCGGAGACAGCGACATCGAGTTGATCAGTTCCTCCTCCGGCTACTTTCCTGCGTCTAACACATGAGTGAACACCACGAACATGTTCGTGAGTCTCCACCATGAGATCTCTTGAGACGCTGCATGTATCCATTAGCCTTAAAGACCCTTCAAGCATCTCCTCCATAAACTGATCTGATCCATCCGACGACATAACACGCTGCGTCGAGCCCATTTTCAGAAACTCCTCCGTACAATGATAGAGTTCCTCCAGACCACCCAAGGCCATCAAGATTGATTTTGACGAACCCGTTGTGGTGTTAATCGCTTTAACCTTGTTAAGAGCTTCCTCGATCCCTGCTGTGGTAGGATGCGCTCTTGATGGTAAACTGATGGATCTTAGTTGATTCTTGATAGTCATATTCGACATTTTTTCTCTTCTTTTGTGTTTTTGATCAAGGTTTATGAGCTTTTTTACCCTTTCTTCTTTGATCTATCTGATTTATCCAACTTGACCTATGCATGCTTATATAGTAAGGTTTGCCACGTCATCAACCAACAAAACCTCAACAATAATTGCATTGTTAAATTTGATTGGTCCGATTATTACTGGCAAATCTGTGACTTTCTGAGCTGTCGGGATATTATATTGGTCAAATTATTTGGCCACAGAGTAAAGCCTGATGAGTCATCGTTCGTAATGCCTCCGGTTTCGCCACATTATCAACAAGACTTTTGGACTATCTTAAATTTAAAAATATCGACGGTCATAAAATTGTCTCGGTAGGTAACGAGATCCAGATCTTCCTCAACCATATACTATTATCCAATCATTTTATGAAGGTTGTGCTTACTACGAAGAGATTTTTGTACAGACAAATAAAATATTGTTTTTTTATTTGTATGTTCCTCCGCATGGCTTCTCACACTACGACACGTAAAGGAAGATCACGGGTTTTGAGTTTATTTGCTTGCGAGAGATTTCACATACTACTTTTTTATCTGATTGACCGATCTTTTTAACGTGTCACCAAACAAAAAAAAAAGCTTAGTATTAATTAGCAATCATAAGAGTGGGCTATGCTTAAAATGATCATCAACTTGACATTATACTAATATATTTTTTTTAATTCTTCAGATTAAAAGTCTAAATGAAATGATACCCAATTTTTTTAGGGGGATAAACTCACTCGCAAATTTGATGATCATTTTGCTTTACATGTCTGAATTCGTATAATGGCGCATATGTTATCGAAAATAAAATAAATAAAATAAAATAAATAATCACATTTTTCTAGTGATACAATATAGAGTGAATCAGAATTCGTCAAATTCAGAGAGGTTGACAATTGTGAGACGTTATGTTTAAATTGACCAACAAAAGTAAACCTTCCAGTAAATGATTACTCTGTGAGACTCTATAATCTCTAAGTCCGAGAACTAAGTTTTGTTTCAGTGCAACAATATTCACGTATATAAAGTCTATGCTTAATTTGTAGATTGATATCACAACGTATTCATATGATTTCCCATCGAATATTTGTCCCCTGCACCAGGTACACGTGTAAAAAGTCTAATACTATTATATTTTAACTATTTCTGCTTTTAGATGTGTGGGCACCAATAATTACATGTTCCATCAAGCTATGCTACTATTCTTATTACTATACAAAGATCTAAAAACTTTCTTTTAAAGCAATTAGCTGTATAAGTCCCACGTCATTGGCACTGATCTTGCTAAAATCGTAAGAATCTTACACCAATTATCAATCGGATAAGAACTAGCTAGAAGAAAGTTGTCAATTATCTTGCTAAAATTATCAGAATCTTGCACCAATTATCACTCGGATAAGATCTAGCTAGACAAAAGCGAAGTTGTGTGTTTCTCAAAGTACTGTTAACTTATACAAACAATTAAGCTGTGATGATTGATGAACACTGAATCTCGGCACTTTACTATAATCTTATTATTATATTTGGGTACCTTTTTTTGGTATGAATGTTACGATTTGGATATACAACTTGTGAACTGTATGCACATCGTTTTAGAAATTTGAAACCAAAATTTGATAATACATTTTAGATCTATATATAATTTATTAGATGCAAATCACCAGTTTATCGACGAAATAATTCGAAAATCAGGGTGGAATCTAAATTTGGTGAAACCCTAATTAGTCACATATCTAATTGATAAAATTAATACGTATATATATTCAATACGAAGTATACCCAACTTTTTATATAAACTTAGTATCAATTTTTTGTCATATGATTAAATCAGATTAATTTTCGGTTTTACATTAGTGTAACAAACGCGAGGTCTTAGGTGATACTAAAATCGGTTTTTCCTTAGGTCAAACCCGGTTAACACTAGTGCAAACTTGAGATTCTTGTTAGAATTTTTTTATTCTTTACTTGCAAGCAAAACAATTTGAGGACAAAAATCTGATTCACATAAAGGAAAGCCCGGAGAAGAAAATAGTCGGTCTCAACAAGTCAACAGTTACTTAGGATATTAAGGAACAATACTCTGCTCTTAACTAAGCACTTGAAAACAGAGTCCAATTCTGTCTCCAGATCACGAAAGCTCTCTTCAACAACATCTCTTCTATTCTTCTTCTCGGTCTGCATCGTCCCGACTTCATTGAGGGTTCTTCTCGAATCCAAAATAGAACCCAAAAAGACATCATCTAGACTTTTCGTTTCTTTTAACAGATCCATATATTTATCTGCTAGTGATGAAGATGCGAAAGGAATCGAAAAAAACCCAAAGTTGTTCTTGATCTTCCTTGCTGGTGATGGTGGTGGAGGTACTGTCGACAGGTACAACAAAAGATGCCTGAGAATAGAGACAGAGATTTCGATTGTCTCTCTTAGTACACTCGTGGATGCTACAGCTGGATCTTGATCTATGTTCGTGGAAATATCTCGGTTTTCCATTTTCTTAAGTCCAATGATGTGTTTAGACATTTCTTTCTTTGCCTTCTTCCTCAGGTTAATATATGCTTTAACCTCCTTCTCTACGCTACCTTTCCTACGAAGAGCTGATTTGAGATTCATCATGTGCTCTCTCATCGTGACAATCACCTCCCTTGCGGCCTCACACACGTCGAGCAACACAACGGATCCATTTAAAGAATCGTCCAGAAGTTTCCCCTTCTGGTGGTGACGAAGAGTGTGTTTCACGTAAGGGGACTCAAGTAGCTCGTGGACGCAACGGTAGAGCTCCGTGAGGTTCACGAGTCCAACGAGAATCCTCTCGGACCCGAAAGAAGCGGAAACTGAGATTGAAGAAGAAGATCTCTGCCAGATACTGAGCCGGTTCAAGGCTGCTCGGAGTTTGACAGAGAGTGGATGGATTCTTGAAGGAAGACTCACAGATCGAACCGGCTGGTGTGTGGTTTGATGATACAAAGAGTCCGAATCTAAACTCTCCATGAATAATTCTTTTAAAGCTCTATATTGGCTTGAGATGGTTCATTGAGGTTCTTGACCGTTACTTTATATATTGCAGAGAAGCTCAAAGAACAGAGGAATCCTCGAGTTAAACGACGTGGGAACATGTGAGAAGAACATGGGTCACTTAATCTGATCTGTTTGTTTGTAACATGAATAAATCATCAGTTATGGTCAGTGACTCTTGTAACTCATGTTCCTCTTTGTCTTCTTCTTATGCATCGATTCAACTTTGGCTACATACTAGTTTTTTTCAAATCAGTTTGTTGTTCGTTTGTCGATAACCTAATTTTCTTGATTAACAAAAAGACTATTATTATTCAGAAAAACAAAAAAACTATTATTATTATTCAGAAAAACAAAAAGACTACTATTTCTTGTCAGGTTATATAGTCCGGCTTCAAAGAACCAAGTGCTGGTCCTCTTTGTTTTTAGTTACTCTAACAGATGGTTTTAAATAAATAAATAACCACAGGAGAGTTGTTTTAATTAATTTTTGTGCACAAAAAGGTAACCAAAGGAGGAATCTACAGATGCGATTCAAAAAAAAATTTCTCTATTTCATACTCGATATACATTATATACGCATGCATGATGCAATAGAAACTCTAAAAATTAATTTTCAATAAATTCATAAACATGATAAATTAATAATTTATTCAATATCAAAAACAGTTCAAAATATAACAAAATTTGATAAAAATATGCTGATGATATTTTAGGATACTTTTAAGCTATTTGATTTAAACTACAAATTTTTATAGGCACCATGATTATATGCAGTAGTAGCAACCGGGCAGTAAATTTCATAATTTACACACAAGAAAAAAAGATTTAAATAATGTATTCAATATTTGGATGTTGAGATAGACTTTTTGGAGCTTCGTATATTTGATTTTTTCCTCCACTGTTGTTTTTCTATATGATTTTAAGAAGTTGGTTAAATGTTCTTTGAGTTTTCTTTTTGTTTCTTCTTTTTTTTTTTTGAAACTTCTTTTTGTTTCTTCTTCTGAACATTCATAACTAACAAGAACACATGGATTTCTGTAAATCAGAGCAGCGACGATATACCGTCTTCATGGGGATAAGATTAATACAACTCATTCACAAAGTTAGTTTCTACAAATTTTGAAATATTAATAAATTTAAAACCATATAACATGGACAAATTGCTCGTTGGCATGTCATGAACCAATAGTTAAGGAATTTCTTTAAATTCTTTAAACGAATTGGTTTTCTCGGGGCGACAAATAACTATTTATGAGTTGTGCTCCCGTGGATCATCGTCGTACACACACACACAAAAAAAACATGTCAAGGGAAACAAAATGATAATAATAAACCTCTGGCAAATATTATTAAACAAAAAAACTTTGGCAAATATAATTTCGCACGATAAGCACGTCCCCTGGACGACACGAAACTATAGAACAACAATAATCAGGTATACCTATATAAAATTTTAACGAATTGTTCATAATGTGACATAATATCGTTTTACTATTTATTGTAAAAAATATTTTAGCTCTCTTAACTAGCACGTATGTATTAATTAATCGATAAATATTTTAATATTATTTTTCAAAATTTGATAAAGAAGAAGAGATGAAAAATATGCATTAAATTGTCTGGGATCTATCTCCGGGATGTTATTTTGTGAACTCATCGGCTCTGTTTTCGGAAAGTGGTCCGCTTTACGTTGTATCTTTTGTCTCGTCAATAAATTCAGAGGACAAAAAAAAGTTCAAAAATTTCAAAAAGAAAAAAGTTTGTTCAGCATGTGATGTCTTCACTGATGATGATGATGATTTACCACACAGGTTAAGGAATATATACACATGCTTCAAATTTTTTTCCTTTTGTATATCCAGGTTGATTTCTATGCAATTTTTTTTATGAAAATGGACAGTCAAAATGCGATTTAACTATTTTCTATAATAACTCCATCTCTGCAAAACTTGGTTTTTACACAAAATATACAACCTCTTTTGTAAATATTATCATGGAGTAATAACAATGTTCAAAAGAGACGCTCTATGTTGAATAAGTCGTCTTGACAAGTAACTTAACTCATCCTTAATTGCTTCAAGGCTCACATGAAGCATAGCTAATCTCCCGAGCATGGTTTGCACATCAATGACTTTTGCACTCTTCTTACGGATGATTCTTCCGTAAAAAGAACGGATCAATGAGTTATCTACACGTACAAATTCACCATTCTTCTGGTTCTCACCCGAAGAAGAAAGAAACTGCAAGAGGGACTGGAAAATACAGATCGTCGATGCGTTTGATTGCCTTAGAATGTTGGACACCATTGAAGAGTGTTGATCAAGACTACCGTATTGTTTGATCACCGGAGATTTCTTCTTTGTTTGAGTTCTTGCAAAGGATTTAAGCTGTTTAGTAGCTGCGTTCTTGAATTTCTTCTGAAAGCCAATGTACGCGCGGATATCCGACTGAATGATCGAGAGATCTCCTCCGCGTCTACGCAGCGTGGATTGGAGTTCTTGTATTTGCTCCATGAATGTTCCTATCAAGTCTCTTGTGAAGTCGGATACATCGAGTAACAAGATGGATTCATCAAGAGCTTCTTCCACAAGTTTCGCGTTGTGAGAAAGGCAAAGAGCTTGTTGGCCTTGAGGAGAACAAATGACTTGTTCATTGACAAAATGATAGAGCTCGACGAGCCGGGCAAGTCCAAGTTGGATTCGAGAAGAAGTTGATGAGGAGGAGTTTAAGGCTTGAATCTTTTTCAGCTCTTCTTCCACTCTCTGTGCTTTTGGGTGGATTAGTCTTGTAGGCAAACTAATAGACCTAGTCGGTACATGTGTAGTCGCCCCAGAGGAAGATGGTTCTGCCATTCTTTTGAGCTCTGAAGCAAAAGAAGAAGGTAGCTTTAAACTTTGTAGTCGGTTTTGGTGGGTTAAGGTTCAGAGACTCCAAGATATATATAGCAGAGGAAAATTTAACATATAAATCCAAAAGAACCCTTTAAAAAGATTTGTATGTAATAGCAATTGGGCATGTGTTAAAACCTTATAAAATGAGGATCTTTGCATAATGATCTTCTTTGGTTAATTTAATTAGCTATATGTGGTCATCAAACCAGCGACGTCAAGCTCTCTTGATAATTATGATTATCTTGTCTCTTTTTGCCTCCTCTATCATCGGTGGCAAACTCAAAACTCTGTTTCATCAGGAAAAGAGCACGACAGCTCAGAGAAAACGTTTTCCGAGGAGATATTTATACATATAAAACATATGTTGGCACAAAGAAAAAGGCTAAGGCCATTATAGGTCCAAGAATCTAGGGTTTTAAACAATAAGAGTAGTAGGAGAATCTTGTTCAATAAGGTCGTGGTACGATTCATTTCCTACTCATGTGTGTATTTATTTCCGTAGCCTTTATATTATCTTAATGTAGACAAGGAGACAGAAGTTGTAATATCAAATATATAGAGAACATGACAGAAGAGCAAAAAATATAAACAAATAAGGAATTTAATTTTGCCAAATGATTTGAAGGGAGTCATCAAAATGAATAATGTATTACTAGAGTGTTGACCACTTGTCCTTTGTATAACTTCCCTGATTGATCCCTTGAACGTTGTCCTCTCCTTTTGCTCTTAATGATTTCGCAATCTAATTGCACTGAAAAAACGTCATAATACTCTGCACTTAGTGTTAAAAAATAAATATTGCTCTTAGCCTTTTTCCTTTTGAGAGAGTTATATCAGTGGAGATTACAGTATCGCTTGCCTCTCTTCATGTACAAAGAGAAAAGAACAGAACAATATTTGATCAGATACTGTTGTCTGATTTACCAAAGGAACATATTAAATTTCATAATCTTTAAGCCACATTTTAATATATACACAGGGAAAATATTGATGATTGAATCCAGATTCATTCACTTTGGAGCAAAAGTGCGGTTTCTTATTATGCAAGTATCTCTTCATTTGTAACTATCTAAGATCGAGAAGGAACATAACTTTGTGTGGTCTGAGCCTGAACAGAAAGTCGTCCAACTATTGTATTAAACTTTAAATGAAACAAAACATAAAACATAATATACAAGAGGCTAATCCATTTTCTCTTCTCTACAACATTTAAAATGTAAATTGCTATGCATATATCCGAAAGAAAATTGCTAAAAAACAAATGAAAAGGGTTCTACGACGAAAGCTTCCCAACGCTATTCTCAAACGGTTAATCAATCAACAACAAAATCATGAAAAAGTAAAACAAAGCCATTTCTTGGCCGTTGGTTTAACCTGGTCTTGTTTCCTCTGTGAAGTTGCTTTGCTGGAGCTCCGACCCGTTTTTTTATCCTCTCCGGCTTTACTAAATATCACGGTGAACCCTTCCGCCGTCGCTGGATCATTCACATCCCATTCTCCGAATTTTGGCAGAGGCCTTGCTTCATTATTCGATGCCATTTCAATCTTTCAGGATCAAGAAAACAGAGCAAACTTTCTTAGAAGCAAAATCTTTTCTTCTTCTTCCCCAATAACTTTTTTAAAGAGATCGTTGTTATTGATCGAAATATGATGGTCACAGGACGTATTTTATAGCTGGGAGATTTAAGTAAAGGGGGAAAGAGAGGAAAACAATAACAGAGAAAGTAAAGAAAAAATGAAATGTTCCTACGGATTGTACTCGTATGAGACACGGGGACGAGGATATTCGTTTTGGCATTTCTTCTTGTTCTTTCTGAGGTACAAATTCGTTGTTCATTGCGCGTCGTTCACTGTAAAACCCTAAATATAGCAAAATGATTATAGACATGGCTCCTCTGTTTTCTTATTTGGTGTCTACTGTCTTGTTTAATTCTTTAGATGCTCCCTTATATAAAGACGTGAACCAGAGACCATTAAATTTAGAGGTATATCCTTCTTCTAGCCTAGTGAGTCCGCAAATCTAAAGTTCAATAAATTTTTGGGAACAACATAGATTACTACATACGTAAGGAATTTCTTTTGCCTTCTTCAACAAGTTATTTGGTTAGACTTTATACCTATTTTGATGCAAAAAAACCTCGATATAATAGAATCGTCTCTCTCTTTATTGATGTTTATGCGGCAAGTGTAACCATATAAGCTCAGGATCAAGCTTGAAATTGAACATTGTATGAAAATGAATAGATAAAAAGAACAATCAACAAAACAAGAAACGGAAAACAGAGAAAACCAAAGCATTTCTCTTGATTTAAGTTTGAAAATTATGATTTATGAAGCAGAAGCAAAGGCTCACACGGCTTAATAGTTCACTCAAGAGCTGCAATGACCGCATCAACAACTTCCTGCGTGGTGGAATCTCCTCCAAGATCCTTCGTTCGGCATTTTCCTTCTTGTATCACTTGTTTCACTGCCGTTTCAAGACGATCAGCAAAAGTAGGAAACCGGAGATGTCTAAGCATCATAGCCGATGAGAGAAGTAGAGCCACCGGATTCGCTTTCTTCTGCTCCACGATCTTATCATTTCCCACGTTCCCAGCTGATGCGCCTTGTTCAAATATCGCATGTTCGGCACCTACGTTGCCTGTAACAACAAACAAACCCCAAGACATGTCACGTAATTTCTAGAGCAAAAATATTATAACTTCAACTTGAAGTCGATCGTCAACTAATACACAATATATGGACAAACCTCCTGGCATCACTCCAGTGCCACCGGCTATTCCAGCAGCAGTGTTTGCAACAAGGTTACCATACAAATTAGGCGTCACCTGAAACAAACGAGATGGGATACATATGTATAACTTGCACAAGCCAATGACAATCGGAACATTTAGGAGAAATGAAGATTCGTAGTTACTCATTTCCTCATTCAAGCTTTAGAATATAAGAAGTGACATACCATGACATCAAACTGCTCGGGCTTAGCGACAAGCTGCATACAGCAATTGTCAACGATGATCTCATTGTAAGTAATCCCAGTATACTTTTTGGCAACCTCTCTGCAAGACTCGAGGAAAAGGCCATCGGCAAGCTTCATAATGTTGGCTTTATGAACAGCAGTGACTTTCTTCCTATTGTTCAGATACGCATACTCAAATGCATATCTCGCAATCCTCTCAGAACAAAACTTAGTAATCACCTACAAAAAACAACAAAAAAAATATTATAACTTTGGACTTAAAAAAAATCGTCTCTTTTGATAAAAGGGTTTTACCTTAAGGCTCTCGACAACACCAGGAACAACCTCGTGCTCGAGACCCGAGTACTCTCCTTCAGTGTTCTCCCTAATGACGACGATATCGACATTCTCGTGACGCGTGGCTAAACCAGGGACGTTGATGCAGTTGACGAGAGAAGCGAAGATGTCGAGCTCTTTCCTCAACTGCATGTTCAAGGAGCTGACTCCTCCGCCTACGGGAGTCGCTAACCCACCTTTCAGACAAACCTTGTTCCTCTTCACAGACTCGATCACTTCATCTGGAACTTTCCTCATGTGCCCAAGAACCTCGTACCTCTCGAAATGCACCGGAGCGTGCATCGCTTCCATCACCTGTTCCACCGCACCTGTCACTAAGGGTCCGATTCCGTCCCCTGGAATCAAGGTTACGGTGCGCGGTGCTCCGTCTCCGGGTCGAGGCATGTAGGTGATGGATCGGGATGGTGCGGTGAACGGGGAAGACGGCGGATTCGCCAGGAGGCGGTTGAGGATCGACACTGATCTTTTAGCCATTGGGTGGTTTTAGGGTTTCAAGAGCGATGGGACGTTGGTTGTTTTTTCGTTTACGGCGATTGATCAAATTGCATGCGGCCTTCAGACTTTCATTTCTTTTTATGCCTTTTTTCTCAGCTTTTATACCTTCTCCTTCATTTTTAACACTTTAATTAAAAAAAAAAATACAATAGAAAAGTCAAATTTTGATGTAAAGTGAGTTATTGAATGTATAATTTTTTCATTTCTTTTTTGACAAAAAAATTTGCTTTACAAGATTCTGAAAATTAAAATTTCCATTTAACTTTATTATAGAGTATTTGTTTTGAACTGTTGATGTTGTTAACTTTGTTTTGTCGACTAACGTTCAGTGGTTCAGAGTATAATAATAATACTTGCAAAGTTTGGATTCTCTTGCAATGGTATTACGAACTTGGACTGAATCACGTCCCAAGCAACCAAGAGCAAAATGAGAGAGAGAAAGAGAGAGCCCACGTCATGAACTTTTCCAAAACGGTGTGGACACAAACACAAACACGAACACTTAATTCACTTTAACGTCTTTTTCTGTCTTCATGATTGCCTCTACTTCGAGAATCCAACACACAAAAGAGAATCATCAACCAGTGTCATTAAAAGGGAGGAAAAGGTCCTTCAGTTTTGTATCATTTTTCACTATTTTATCATTCTCTCTACTACTATTCTCTGTTGCTTCCCTCATTTCAGAAATTTATACTATATGTATGGCTTATATAAACGGCGAGAATTTTAAATTTTCTTCATCGTCATCGATGGTGTCTAAACTTCCTGTAGTTGTTTCCCGGAGATTTCCTGCCAGAGAAGATAATGAGTCTACCGGTGACAAGTTTCCTTTTGAGAGGGGTTTCCCGGTTTATGCTAGAGGAACTCTTAATCCCGGGCTTAAACCGGTTTTTCTGGATCTTACCATTTCTGAATATGACCCAATTTGGAATGCTATAAGAGAAGAAGCTAAACTTGAGGTTTTCTCCTTCTGCCTATAAACTCCCATTCTTATTAAGGATGCAAAAGTTGAATACTTAATGAGCTTTATCCCTTCGATCTTCATATATATACATTTCCATTCCCCAAACAAACAAAAGTACAGAGACTTTGATTTTGTTAGTAAAATTCGATTATTATAGGTTATATGATAAATACATTCTGATGTGCACTTTGTATCAATCCAACAAATCAGTGGGGTCAAGTAAGTGATCATTAAATGTGATCTTTGCCTCTGAAGATACTTCACGAAACCTTTTTTTGATGTTACGTCTTGCTCTCGTAACTCTACTATATAATCATGTTTTAGCCTTAATTATAAATAGTGTTTGTGTTCCTACTATACATATATATATACAGTATAGTGGTGAATGTTGTTGTGTTTTACAGGCAGAAGGGGAACCGATTTTGAGTAGTTTCTTGTATGCTAGTATCTTGTCGCATGACTGTTTAGAGCAAGCATTGGGTTTTGTTCTGGCTAACCGTCTCCAGAACCCTACCTTGTTGGCAACTCAACTCATGGATATATTTTGCAATGCTATGGTACGTGACAGAGGTATTCAAAGCTCGATTCGCCTTGATCTTCAGGTAAAAACGCTTATCCCTGTATCCGTGAAAAAGATGATCATAGTTTGTTTCACACAGTATTGTCTTAGAATATATATACCTTTTGTGGTTTTTTTAGGCATTTAAAGACAGAGACCCAGCTTGTCTATCGTATAGCTCTGCTATCTTACATCTGAAGGTACTTCTTTAACCAATTATTGAAAGATAACAACATCTCTTAGTGACAGTATTAAACCATTGCTAAGAGAGTTCTCATGTGCACTTTACCAGAATCGTTTGTTCCACAGGGCTATCTAGCACTGCAGGCGTATAGGGTTTCACATAAGTTGTGGAAGCAAGGACGAAAACTTCTAGCATTGGCATTGCAAAGCCGAGTAAGCGAGGTAGTGTCGTTCTCAAAGCTTCTTTGGTTATTGTTATTGTCTTGGTGTACAATCTCTGATCAATGTCAGTGGTTCTCTCAGGTTTTTGGAATCGATATTCATCCGGGTAAGTTTTTAATGTTCATCTGAATCACATATCAGAGTAAGTTCGGACTAACCTGTAAGTTTTGCTCAGCTGCAAGAATAGGGGAGGGGATATTGTTAGATCATGGAACAGGTGTGGTCATAGGTGAGACTGCTGTGATAGGCGACCGTGTCTCAATTATGCATGTACAGATCTCTTCTCAGAACTCATTTCTACAGAAACATCTAGCACTTTTGATGTTAGTAATGCTTTATTTTCATGACACAGGGTGTGACATTGGGAGGAACCGGAAAGCAATCCGGTGACCGCCATCCAAAAATAGGCGACGGTGTTTGTATTGGAGCTTGCGTGGCCATACTAGGTAACATAAGGATTGACGCTGGAGCAATGGTGGCAGCTGGTTCGCTTGTTTTAAAGGCTGTTCCTTCGCATAGGTATGAAACTGAAATGCATCTGAAAATTCTTCTGTTAGAATAGCTCTGAAATGGACATTGCCTTTTATGGTTTTTGAAGCATGGTGGCTGGAAATCCGGCAAAACTGATCAGGTTTGTCGATGAGCGAGATCCGTCTTTGACAGTGGAACACGGTGAGTCTTTATTCTGACATATTACTCTGGTTTTGTTCTCCGATGCTCAGGTTTTAGTAGTAATAGCCAGTTGATAGAATATGCAGATGCTACCAAAGAGTGTTTCTTAGATGTACCTGTTACTCTCTTACAGTGTACTCTGTTTTTTCAAATCAGAGTTTAGTTTGGGATCTGAATTATGTTTTGCGTTCTTATGAAAATATGATCCTCAATTTCAGGAGTTGCAGAGAACGGAGACGTTAAAAGGAGAAGATGAGATCATCAATTCATCATCACTAATCCCTTGTACAAATAAGAAAAGCTCTTTGTTTGTTAACAAACTTGCTTTCCCATTGATGGAGAAAGATTTTTGATACATTGCTAAACATTATTATTGGAAAATTCTGGAAACAAAGAGAAAACAAAAACAAAACATAAGCATCAAAAGCTTATATCACCCAACGAAACATAATGATCTAAGCATGCTTTGCCTGAAAGTCTTTCATGAAAGCAACAAGCTTTTCAACACCCGCCAAAGGCATTGCATTGTAAATAGAAGCTCTCATACCTCCCACCGATCTATGCCCTTTAAGCTGCACCATCTTCTCCTTGGCAGCTTCCTTGATAAACTCAGCTTCCAACTCAGATTTCTCCAAAGTGAAAGGCACATTCATCAACGACCTCACTGATTTCTCAACAGGACACCTGAAAAAGCCTTTGCTTTCTTCAATGGCGTTGTAAAGCAAATCAGCTTTCCTCTGGTTCTTCTTCTCCACCTCTTTCAACCCACCTTGCTCCAACAAATCCTCAAACACGAGACCACACATGTAAATCCCGAAGCAAGGAGGCGTGTTGTACAACGAGCTGTTCTCGTCGTGGATCTTGTAGTCAAGCATCACAGGAGTGATATCTCTAGCGTTTCCGATCAAATCTTTCCTGATGATCACAATCGTGACACCAGAAGGCCCCACGTTCTTCTGAGCACCACCGTAGATCACACCGAACTTCGATACATCAACTGGTTTCGAGCAGAAGTTGGAAGACATATCAGCTACCAAGAAACCATTAGGGTTCTTAGGAACAGGGTAGTCTTTGAACTCAACTCCATGGATGGTCTCATTGGCGCATATATGCAAGTACTTGGCGTCTGGACTCTGCTCCAACTCATCGAAAGATGGAACCTTTGTGTACTTGTCAGACTTACCAGACCAGATGACATTGGTGTTGCAATACTTCTTGGCTTCCTTCACAGCTTTGTCTCCCCAAGAACCGGTAACAACGAAGTCGACTGTATCATCCGAATTGCAGAGGTTGAGAGGCAAAGAAGCGAACTGAGTCGTTGCACCGCCTTGTAAGAACAAAACGGAATATTCGGAAGGAATCTCGAGTAGCTGACGAAGATCAGATTCGGCTTTCTGAATGATGGAGAGAAACTCTTTCCCTCTGTGACTCATCTCCATCACGCTCATCCCGGA
>KE153857.1:248267-317007 GCA_000411075.1 Sisymbrium irio | reverse complement strand
GCCGCGAAGTTAAAGACACGTTCTTGTGATCCGACGGAGCCGGATCTAGCTCCGTCTTGAACGTGGGTCGTGGCGGCTACGCATCTGACGGAGACGGGCTTGGTTTTGACGCCGGCGAGGTTCAAGGTGTTTGGTTTGCTGAGGTGGAGCAGAGATTGAGAAGTGGTTTTGGGTTTCAAGGAGGGGATCTTAGTGTTGTTTCCGACGAGGAATGAGTTCGCCGACGCCGCCATGATTGTTAGTGAAAAGGTATTCGATTCTCTCGACTTCGCTTTCTACAAAAGATCTATCTGAAAAAGAGTTTGGTGGGAGAGACATATAAGAATAGACTGGAAACGACCACGTTTTGTGTTAGGTGGTACTAGTTTTGTCTGCTCTTTATGTTATTACACTCATTTCCAATGTGTGTTTAGTTCTTTCTTATTACGTAGACGAAAAGAGTTCAAACCAAAACTCTCATTCTTATATTTTAAGATTTTGTGTGTGTGTGTGTGTGTGCTGAGAATGAGTGTAATCAGAATATTAGAGAGTTTTTTATTGCTGAGATATCAATAAGGAAAAGAAAAAGAATTCAGATTACAGATCAAATTCAAAGGACAAATTGAACTTATTTTTGTTGCTGTTTCTTCTGTAATTAAATAAAAATTGAGAGGGAAAATGTCAGTAGCTGTACAAACTACTATTTCCACTCTTGCTATAGCTTTGGAGAATCTGACACGAGAAAGTGTGCAGCTTCATACTTTGTTGCTATGTATCCGAATTTAGATGCGCTGTATTTTCTACGTACTCCTGTTAGTTTATCAGTCGCGGCCTTCTGATGTAAGCTCACCATTTTTCTACTACATTCTCTGCAAAAAAACGAACCCAATGATGCAATTAGAAAATCGGCCTTTTAATGGTTACCCGTTTTGTGGAAATCGAGTAAATGGAGACTTACAGGAGTTGATTTTCAGAGTAGTGACTGTGGAATTCACAAGTGCTGTTCCAGTCACTGAAGCCATGGATTGTACATTGAGCTGTGTACACTGCAGTCGCTGCTACTAACGATGGCGGATACCGAAGCATTTCGTAGTCCACGAGAGCAAGCTCGATCAAGAACGATGCCAAAATGTCAAGCTGTTTCAATAGATAAGATAGTTTCAGTGCCTCACAGAGTTTTTGAAGACCGTTATGTTAGAATAAGCATTTGATATATTAAATTATTTGACCTTCTTGTCTGATTGAGCTGCCTTGAGGAACCTCTTCAAGAAAGGGTATTGCGTCGGTAACGACATATTGAATTGCAAAGTATTAAGCATAATCTTCTCCTGCACACACACAGAGGTTTTTGAAATCAGACAAAATAATCATTTCCAAACAAAAACAAGAAGTGTCTTATCTTATTAGTCATACCATTTCTAAGACATCGTTCCTCGTATAAGCTTTGTCCGAGATGACAACCAAATCTTCAACAATAGGTACTAAAACCTCTTCGTACTTGCAAGCTAAGAGCAATGCAACTAAACCAACAAGCTGAAGTTTCTTTCTTACAACAGCTTGCTTGGACAAGAATCTATCTATAAGATTCACTGTTAGAAACAATGTCTCGTTCATTAGCTCGAATTTGTCATGTACCTGCACCATTCCAATAAGCTTCTTATCAGCCTCTCTATATATAAATCCATTGCCAATTGAGTTTTTCTTTGAATATATACCTCGATGAGCCAATCGATAAGTATTGCTCTCATTTTGTCTGTTATATCAAACTGTTGCGCCATGTAATCTTGAGGAACACAGCTAAATCTCTGCACATTACCAAAAACAAGGAAATATGGTTTCAGACAAATATTCCAAGTCCTACAAATTTGCTTTTAGGCTTTAAAAACAACAAAAGTCGCACCTCGTTGTTACGGTAGAACTCGTATAGATCTTCGACATATTCAACAACTGCAAGAGAGTTGCTTGCATCGCATCTGTCAATATCCAAGATTGGTTCTTGTTCTTCCACTACTATATCTTCCATCTCAACTTCTTCCTCCTGTCCAAATCAAAACTTCCTTTAGAACTAAACATTTTAAAAGCTAAAATCATCTTTTTAGTTTGGTTATTAATTAATTACCATTGGATCAGAGTCAATGTATGGTTCCTCTAATGACATTGGCATAGGTTGGTCCAATGTAGCTTCCTTCACCTTTTCCTCTTCTACATCATCAATGAATATACAATCACCGAACTCATTCCCGCTTGGAATCGATGGTTTCAGCTTCTTTGTCTCTTCTTGAGATCTGCAGAAATTCAAATAAATAATCTCAGATCTCTCTTTTTAAACTCAAATAAGTAGAGAGAGAGAGAAAAAAATGGGTTTTTGAAAGCTTTAAGCTTTATTAACCTTGAAACTGAGGGATGTAAAGAATCAGTCCTCTTCTTCTCACAGCCTTCTTGTTGTCGACTGTTGACCAACAAACAACCCCAAAATTAATAAACTTTTAAACAGAATTGAAACAAAGAGACGAGCTTTGAGATTGGTAGGGTTTAAGTAATATACTCAGACAAGCCTCTTCTCTTGTTGACAACGCAAGGATAAGCTTTTGCACCAACAAGATTATGATTAATCACACCCAATGCTCTCCTGTTCTGTCTCTTCATCTCTATACCGAATTTTGTCCTTCTCGTTTCATCTGATAAACAAAACAAAACAAGACCATATTGTGTCAGACTCTCTCTTCTTGAGACCTCAGATTTTCTAAAACGCGTCTAACTAAACTACCTTGAAGAATCGCTGTAATGGGTTGTTCGACGACGATGTTACCATTGTTCTCATTTGGATTAACCATTTTTTTTTGTTAAAACTCGAAACCCAATACAGAACTCTCTAGAGGAAGATGAAGAAGAAGAAGAGCATCAAACGAAGAGGACGTCTCTCACTCTCTGGTCTACGTCTGATGCAATTGAATCTGGACGAGTCAGAGAAAGCGATGAAATAAGCGAGAGACAGAAGAAGAATTCATAGGAAATATAATAAATTATTATTAAAAAAAGGCGGAAACTTTAATTTTCTATTTTGTTTTTTTTTTTAATTAGAGAAAATAGCAACGGCTAGGTGATTAAGATGACCGTTGAATCATGAAGTAAACGATTTGCTTCTAACTCTGTCTCTCAGCCAACGGTAACTTTTTTGGGTTAGAGAAGGCACACACCACATGTAGCTTTCTTCTTCTCATTTCAAAATTTATTATTATTCCCTTTTTTTGTATTCCTTTTTTTTTTCGTTGTTGCCTTTTTCAGACAAAGAAGGCTCGTTGCCACTAGCCTATCCGAGGCGCGCTCCTAACAAGCTTAAAAGTCAACATATTAATTATTAATTCATAATCTTAGCTTATTAATCTGTATTTACAGAGCTTAAGAATTGCTCTCTTTCCTAAGAATTATTGTTGCCGAGAATTATGCTGACCTTGCCTGTAGACTGTACTCTGTAGTAAGTGTTTTGCCATTTGTAGATTATCAATCATTTTCTTTTTGTTGAAATTTTTTGAGATATCCAAAATTTAGGCTATAGATGAGTTCTGATCATAAATATTTAAATTGAATTTAGAAGAGTGATTATGTTTCGATTTTTTTATTCAATGGGTTTGAAGTATCTTCACATATTTGAATTTTAGATATTTTGTATCTGTATTTTTTAGAAAACTATTAATAGTTGTATTAGAATCTAGATATTCTTCAGAAGAATTATTAATAACATTTGTTTCACATATATCACACATCAGTAAACCCACTAGAGATTTTACCATATAATACAATGTATGATATAGGTAACATAATCCTGTCAATACAATGTGGTTGAACTCTATTTGTTCTCCATTGTTTTATTGGGTCAAAATCTTCATTGTTCCACGTAGTAAACATTTTTCACGAATGAGACGTACAAAACATTAGTTTTAGTCTCATAATTCTGTTACCATCCATCAGGGGGAAAAAATAATAATAAATAGCCGAAGAAGTTTCTTTTAGCAAACGACTTTTACTCATTTTCATGCTTTGGCTGCTTACGAATGTAACAATAGAGGTTAAAAACGTTAGCGATGGACAGACTATAAAGAATATTTCATCTGAATTGAGATCTACTCTGATTTGTTCGAAATTTTTTGGATATCGAGTATAGTCACAACTCACAAGTGTGAAGGGTGTACGTTATTTTGGTTGCTTATCTTACCCAAGTCTATTGTGAATTGAGAAGATAAACTAGTTTTTTTTTCGTGAAGTTGTAAAAAAAATAGTTATAAAGTCTATAATTATATAAAAAAGTGGTTTACTATTGAGTATTGACTCTAAGAAAGTAACTTATTATAATTTTCCCCAAAAAAAAAGTAGCTTATTATCGGCTATTGAGTAGAACTATTAAACTAGCAAAATCGATATTGATGGCTATATTTACATCAATATGCTTTGCATTTAGATTTAGTAGATATCTAATTTAAACTATTAGCAATTGCACTACACATACAAAGACAACGACATTAATTGAAAATTATTACTTCAAATCACTTTTTCATTCGTTTCACTGCATTTAGTAAACTAGCTTTAGCTTAATCATTGATACAGTGGTTATGTCACCCTTTTACTGGTAAATGTTTGATAATTGTTAAACAAACTAAAAAGTTTCAAGGATATAGTACAGTGTAAATAACTAGTTTTTTAGGATATATCGCATCTTCAAAAGCTTCCTTTCTGACAATCGAAAACAAATATCTACCATTGCGATGGTAGTATACATTAGTGTTCAAATTTAAAATAGAATAAAAACATATAGAATGTAATGAATATCACCATTAAATAGCAATATTTATTGTAATAAGAAATAATAAAAATATGACGATAAACAGGTTTACAAGTCACGTCATTGTCGGATGTCATCACATGCATATAACATAGGGATATTTAAAATTTGGAATTTAGTGCAGCGATTAGGTCAGATCAAAAACACACTGGAAAAGAAAGAAAAAAAAATGGAAAACATAACTCTCGTCACTCGTACTTTAGCTAGACGTTAGAGGTCTGCCCTGTGTCTCGCCAAGGTGAATGAGTCATTATGGATGGTTGCTGAATGCTGATTAATGTTTTTCTTTAAGACGTGATTACTGGTTAGAACTGATTCAGCTGTTTCTTTCGTCCAACATGATACCTTTAGAGTTTATGACGACAAATAGTTTTTCGATTTCATATAAAAGAAAATGTTTCTTCGACGAAATCTTGGTGAGAAACACGAGTTTGAGCACAATTTTTATTTTCATAATGTTGTCTTCTAACTTATTGAATTTTAAAGAACCTTTCTATACTTCATATCAAGATCGAGTCCTCAATTTTGTAAAAATTCAAGCTTTTTAAAGTCTATTTAGTTAAATAGTTTGAATTTGAATGAACAAAGTCATAACCTACAGATGGGCTTATTGTTCGTTAAGCCCACTGAGTTCTACGCAAGTTTATTCGAACGAAGCCCACGTGGACTTTTAATTGAATCTGACGGATATCTTCAAACGAACAGGTGGGAGAGGGACCTAAACGAACGAACACAACCATTTGAAATTAGCGCCATAACCACCGTGGCTCACAAGAAAACTATATAGAGACTACTTCGATAGAGTTTGAAAACATAGTTTAAGAAAGCTACAGAAATGAGTAACCCGGAGAAAATGAAAGTGGATGATGATAATGAAGAGGAGAGAGAAGACTCCGATGAGCAATGGAGCGATGAAGAATTGGCCATGAGAAATATCGTTCTCGCTCTCCCTGCTCTACGGATCAGTAACAAAAACTTCGGTGGTAGCAGCGCCATTAATGAAGTAGAGGCGCGTTTGAACGAGCAAGCGGTTGCTGCGGCGGAGTTGGTTATAGCTGCTGCAGAGGAAGCGGTTATGAAAGATAAGAGTGATGGTAAGAAGAAGAAGAAAGTGAGGAGACCGAGAAAGACGATGAAGCTCAATGAAGAAGCGGGTGGTTCGGGTAATGGAGGAGAGGGGAAAAATCCAAAGAAAAAATCTTCAGAATTGACTAATATACCGAATGGACCACCGGTTTGTAACATCTGTGGAAGAGCATTTCGTTCATGGAAGGCTGTGTTTGGACATTTGAGGTCTCATAAAGATAGGAATTATCAAGGGTTTCTCCCACCTCCTAAATTCTCTGCAAAGACCGGAGGCGTCGTGATTCCGGGACCAAACTCTGCTTTTGTTCCTGTTGTTGCCGGAGGGGGACGCTCGGGTGGTATTGTTGCCGCCGGTGGTGATGGTGGGGGTGGCGGTGCTCCGGGAGGCGAAGGTTAGAGAGGTGTAGGTATCGATTTGAATGTGGATGTAGTGGAGGATGATAATCAGGAAGTGACTGAGTCTGGAACCAAAGCGAAGTTCGATCTTAATAAATCCCCACCGAAAGATGAAGAGGAAGAGGACAAAACGAAGTGAAGCTGTTTTACTTTACCACATTATATGAGCTATTTGATTTTTTTGTCCAACTTATTTAATTTGAACTTCTCATCAAATTTTTTTCTGTTTTTGAAGTGGGATGTGTGTTTATCGTTGTTGTTACTGCATCGTAATATTTGCAATAGTAACGAAAGCATGTTTTCTATTATTTGCAACTCTTTATGAAAATTGTAATAACTATATATAAATAGTTTAGTTTACAACACAATATATTATATATGGGGATAAATAATGTGGAAAGAGCTTTTGTCTGAATTACGAAAATTGGAGAAGGGAAGTTGGAATAAATCATGAAAATAATAAAAGTGTGTAGACCACTAAAAATGGCAGTTGCAATATTTAAAGTTGAGTTACATAGTTTAACATCTTTAGCTTTTTCATTTTCCAAATGTACCAATAAATTATCATTTTCGTAAGCGGCAATGGTTAAACCTTATAATATAGGAATTGGGCATTCAATTAAATGTAACTGTGGTAAAATAAATTATTTCTAAAATTGTTGAGAACTATGACATTACCAATATTATATATATCGGTGAGGAAGAAAACACATTATTATCGCATACAACAAATAAGCAACTCACATCAACATATTGCACATAATAAGAATAGAACAATTTTACATACTCGCATTAAAGGATAAATTCAAAAAAATCTCGAAACCATATTGTAATGCCGGGAAGAAAATAACGTCAAGCAATCATTATTTTATTCCAAACCCTTCCGAACCCCGCCAGTTCGATAGTAATACTGATAATGGCGTGAAGAGGAAAATGAGAAGTGCTAGCTACAGCCGATTTAAATAGTGGAACAACTGTCGACGTTAATGCGTTGGATATGTTCGAGTACGTTGAGTACCTCCTTCATGTGCGGTCGTTTTTTCGGGTCTGGCTCGATACAAGAACGTGTGATTTGTGCCATCTCGGTTGCTACTGCATATGAGTATTGACCTTTGATTCCTTTGTCCATTATATGTTTCACATTGCGTTTGCTTGAGAGTGTCGGTCTGAACCAGACGACTAGACTCGTTTGTCCGTCAGGCCGTTTTGGGTCGTGCGCTCTAAGCCCGGTCATTACTTCCAGTAAGACCACACCGAAGGCGTATACATCAGAACTAACGTATAAATGGCCTGAGAATGAAGAATATAACCATTACTTGTTTGATCCGAAATCGGCTAATCAATTGTTTTTCAATTAGTTACTCAAAAGAAAAAAAACAATCTTGAAGATGATGAAATATATATTAGTATAGTCAAACAGTCTCGGTTTATGATGTAAATGGACTATAAAATATAAATCGATAACTTTTTTATCTACGCTGGATATGATGATGGACTTAAGACTATTACGATATTAATCATCGTATCTTCACCATACCTTAATGATATCGTTTGCGTAGATTTACTAATTGTAAATAAGACGCATCTACTTAAATTCCTTGTTCTACGAGTCTTTGGTGTTTTATATCATCTTGCAAGTCTATACAATAATATAAAGGGTCTTGAGAGTCGCACCGATAATACACAGGAAGACCTTCCATAAGTTCTACTATGGTTTGATCAATGTCCATATTTTTTTATTAAAAAAATTATAGTTTATATTTCTTTATTTATATTTACCTGTTGCGAGGTATTCAGGAGCAGCGTAACCATATGTTCCCATGATCCTAGTCGTAACATATGATTCCTGTTCTGATAGTCCAAACATTGATAGTCCAAAACCTGAAATTTTTGCTTCATAATCCTACACGGATACATCAAGCGACAATTTCATAAGAAAAAGAAAATACATATTTATTTTTATTAATGCGATTATCGTAGAACGAGAACTTAGTTCGACTAACCGAGTCGAGAAGTATATGAGAAGGTTTGAAATTTCTATAGATGACTTGTCTTTGTGAGCCGTGTAAAAACGCAAGTCCACGTGCTGCTCCGATCATAATTTTGATCCTTAGATCCCAAGGAAAAGGCTCGTTTCCTGAATCAAATAACGATCATACAAACTATATCAAAGTTTCGAAGAGTGAGCTAGTCTTTGTTATAATTAACGATGGACAGTGCTCCTTTGCAGGTTACAGTTTCTTCGTTACGTTGAAAAAGATGATTCGCAAGACTTCCTTTGCGCATGAACTCGTAGACAAGCAGGAGCTCCTTGTCGTCATGGCAGTATCCTAATATATTCACTAGATTTGGGTGTGAAAACGTCCCCAAGAAGTTAACTTCTGACTGTCCCAATTTCAAAACATAAAACCACAAAATCTCAAGGTTAGCTTAATTAACTTGAAGACTAATTTTGTTCCGTCAAAAGATACAATATTAAACCAAATGAAAGTTCTCTGACTCTTTCATATTTCTAAAACTAACCGTACTAAAGAATCCAGCTTTCCATCCAATACGCGTCAAAAGATAACCAATGTTGTCGTATCGATTAATTTTCACCAATTTCAAATTACGATATTACATAAAAAGAATACTTTGATTATAATACTATAGCTTTTAACATGCAACAACGTGTTCTCAGGTCAAAGTCCAGTAACAATGGAAAGTTTCTAACTAAATCGCAATAGTTTTTACACAACATATATACTACTAAATTAATTCAGAAAAAAATAGGGTAATCATCAATTTCAAACCATCGTATAATTCGGTATTAGAAAATTGGTAGATAAATAACATAAGAGGTTACAAGAAAGTTCTATAGATGCCTAAACGTAAAATTAATTTCCTAGACTATGTGAACGTACGAAACATGTTTTAATTATCATAGTTTTATTTTAATATTTCTTTTAGGGGTGCAACAGAAAGTTAAGTCGTTTCTTGATTGGAATAGTCAAAAAAATTATGCTGTTTGTTGAAATCAGAGAAGTTAAATCTTACTCGCCACGCTTCAACTGCATGAATACTGTCGGAATTCAATCTTTTGATCGCGACGGTCATACCGGAGCGGGCTTTAGACGGAGTAATAGTCTCGGCCTCGATCCAACCTCTGTAAACGTTCCCGTAACGTCCTTGACCCAACATGGAATCCGGTTTGAAATTCTCGGTCGCCGTCATTAGTTCCAGAAAGCTGTAGACTTTGACATTTGGCGAGTCCACTATCCCACCGGAACTCTCGCTCGTATCCTCGAAGAATTGGACGTTGTTGTTTGCTGTTGCTCTGGTCGACAAGAAGTCTGTTCCATTACTGTCGTTGTTCGTCGAGGCTGATTAATCATACACAAAGGCAAGAGAGATCAGAAAGTGAGAGGGATTTGTGTGACGTTCGAAAACTTTTGTGAGAGAATCTTGCAAGAACCCAGAGATAAAAGAGATTAATTACCATGACTGTGGAGAGCTGTCTTGGAAGGAGAAGAGGAGGAAAAGTATGAACTACAAAGACCCATTTCGTTAGTCTTCTTCTTCTCTTTCTTGTTTACCAATTCGGACAAGAGGTAGTGGATGATCAAGTCGCTCACTACAAGAAAAATTGGCTTGAGTTTCAAATAAATGAACGAGAGTCGCAATATAATTCTGATTTAGAGCGAGGAAGGGGTCAACTATTTATTAAAGGAAAGGAGGAGGTAGAACTCCATATTTGACAATTTTGGTTAATTTGTCATTTTTATGCATTCTTTTTTTTAATCAAAAATATATACGAAAATGCCAAGAAGACCAACCAAAGCTTTTTGACCCTACGATCGATCGTATGAACTGAATGATACATTTGAGAGTTTTGTCTGAACTTTGGAAATCTTTCAATTTTATTACACTTTTTGGAACTCATGTGCACATCACTCTAATTAGATACATAGATTGCGTCATTTAAAGCACCATTTTACTGTATCTGGATCTATTGCCAAGTTTGATTAATTCATGGACTTTAATAATAATAAGTTCGAATGTTCAAATGTGAATAATTTATCCACGTTCATCAATAACTGAGACTGAATATTTTCAATGTAAATCACTCATCACTTCATCAGCCTACTCTTTTCCAAAATTTACAAATGAGTTTTTCTTCTCAAAACCATCAGATCCACACCTTACCCTATAAAATAAATATACAACATCTTAAAATTTTACGAATATTTCTAATATATTTCGTTCATATGTTCTCATTTTTAGATAACCTAAAAACGTAGGAAAACGAAGGTTTTCAGATTTGTAGTAACAAATATGTATCCAATTAGTCCATTTTAGTCAATTTTTTTTTGTTTTCTGCATCAACATGATACTAGTCACATATTTTCATCTTGCAACAGTTAAAAGTAACTTTAGTATCTCGTACAGTAACACAAGAAAAAACGATTATACACAAAGCACTCGAAGAATATGGTCGCAAATTAAACAAATAATAATTACTCTCATTTTAAAATAGAATAGAACTAAAAAGGACTCTAAAACCATATCGTATCGCCGGAAAAAAATAACATCAAGCTACCATTTCTTTCTCTACTCCAAGCTTTCCAGGCGAGGGCCTCCTCCGTTCAGCCCCCGCCCCCCCAGCTCGATATACGTACTGATAGTGATGTGGTGAGGAACGGGAAGAGCTTGCAACAGCCGGTTTAGTGGAAGAACGGTCTGAGGGGACGTTGATGCGCTGGATGTGTTCGAGTGCGTCGACTACTTCCTTCATGTGCGGTCGGTTTTTCGGGTCTGGCTCGATACAAGAGAGTGTGATGCGTCCCATTTCCGCTGCGACTTTGGATGAGTATTGACCTTTGATTCCCTTGTCCATTATATGTTTCACTCTGTGTTTGCTTAACAGTTCTGGTCTTAACCAGTCGACTAGACTCTCTTGTCCGTTAGGCCGTTTCGGGTTGTGTGCCCTTTGTCCGGTCATTACTTCTAGTAGTACCACACCGAAGGCATAGACGTCACTCTTAACGTATAAATGGCCTGATTATGAAGAAAATAAACTAAAGCGGTAAATTATTTTTATCGATTGCAATCTAAGCTAACCTCTTTTGGTAAAGTCCATAAATTTTTATTGTTATAAATAAACTATGGCTAATAAGGGTGTTTCTAAATGTACCTGTCGCCATATATTCAGGAGCAGCGTAACCATACGTGCCCATGATCCTAGTCGTAACGTGTGACTTCTCGTTTGACGGTCCTAACTTTGCTAAGCCGAAATCTGAAATCTTTGCATCATAATTCTGCGCAGATGAACATTTCAAAATAAAATCTCGTTTAGCAAAAAGAAACCGATTGAAGATTCTACTCATTGCTTTGACTATCATATAATGATATAATATGGGATGTTATAAACTAGACTAACCGAGTCGAGAAGTATATTGGAGGCTTTGAAGTCTCTATATATGACTTCTCTTTGTAAGCCGTGAAGAAATGCAAGGCCACGAGCTGCACCGAGCACAATCCTGATCCTTAGGTCCCATGGAAAAGGCTCGCTTCCTAAATCAAATATAGGCCATACAAAGTAAATAAAAAAGAATTATCGAACTAATCTTTCTAACAACGATGAGTAGTGTTTTGTGGGTTTAAGAGATCTTAATTACGGCGAAAAAGATGATTCTCGAGGCTTCCTTTGGGCATGAACTCGTAGACAAGCAGAAGCTCTTTGTCTTCACGGCAGTATCCTAACAACTTCACCAGATTTGGGTGTGAAAGCATCCCCAAGAAGTTAACTTCTGACTGCCAAAAATCAAAATCAAAACCAAAAAAGTCTCAAATTTAGATTTTTCAACTTGAAGACTAATCTTGTTCCGTCAAAATATACAAATAAATCAAATGACAGATCTAGGACTCGAAAGTATTTCTAAACTTCCCTTGCTAATTAAAGAATCTAGATTTCTATAACTTTTACAAATTATTAGCTATATGCCTTTAATTATAATGAGATATAGGCATATAGCTAAAAATGTTTGACCAATAAAAAAAAACATATAGCTAATAATATGTAACTACGTGTCCTCAACTCAATGTCCGGTAACAATGACAAGTTTCTAACTAAGGAGGTTTTGTTGGCACACATTGATGGTTATATAATCTATCTTCAGATTAAAGGAAAAAGAGGTAATCAGTTTCAAACCATTATATAATTCGGTGTTAAGACAATTGGATAAATAACGTAAGAGGTAAGACTTATAGAATATAAAACCCACTAATTCCCTAAATCTTAGTACAAACATGTTTTAATAATTAGTATATTAATAACTAATATATCTTTTAATCATTCTGCAAGACTGCAATAGAAAGTCAAGGTCGTTTCGTCAACTATTCATCTTGATCGAAATTCCGTAATTATTGGGTTTTTTCTTTGGTTCTTCCCCGTCAAAGAAGAAATCAAAACCGGAAAATAATTGGTTGAAAAAGAAGAGAAAAATGGAATCTTACTCGCCACTCTGCGAATCCTTGAACACTCTCGGAATTCAATCTTTTGACGGCGACGATCATACCGGAACCGCATTTAGACGGAGAAAGAGTCTTTGCATCGATCCAACCTCTGTAAACTTTGCCGAAACCTCCTTGACCCAACATGGAGTCCGGTTTGAAGTTCTTGGTCGCCATCGCTAGCTCCGAAAAGCTGTAGACTTTGAGATTCGGCGACTCCAATATTTGACCGGAATAACTCACAATCCCACCTGAACTCTCGCTAACCGCCTCGGAGAATTGACTCCTTCGTTCGACGCTGCTGTTTGTCGTGGCGCCGGTGGTGGCTGTTGACGACAAGAAGTCTGTTCCGTTACTGTTGTTGTTCGTCGAGGCTGTTTATAAACCAATCGCAAAAGACAAGAGCGGTTCAGAAACTGAAACATCTTGCTCATGTTTTGTGTGTGAGAGATAAAAAAACAAAGAACAAGAACTTGCAGAACAATTTAATTACCATGACTCTGGAGACCTTTTTTGGATGAAGAGGAGATGAATGAAATGCAAAGACCCATTTTTCATCAGTCGTCTTCTTCTTCTTCGTCCTCTTCTCTTTCTTGTCTACCAATTCTGACAAGAGCTAGTGGATGATCAACTTGCTATGGAGCCTTTATTGCAATTTAAGTTTTACTTGAGGGGAAAAGAAAAAGAAGAAGAAGGAAACTGGTGGGGTTTGTAGGAGATATAGAAGAAGATTGGGAGTTTTTATTTTAGATTGAGGGAGGAAGGGGGTAAGAAAGGAGAGAGGAAGTCGAGGAACCCACCATTCTTATTTTACTATGACATTTTCCATGTTAAGGTCGTATTTGTCTTTTTTTTTTAATGCATTCCCATTTGAATTAAAATGTAAAATGCCAACAAGACGACCAAATAAAATATCCTACCCAAATCTTTTTCAATCTATGGTCGTGTGATCTGGAAAAAAAGAAAAACTATTTGACAACTTTTTGGAAATTTATAAATTGTTTATAGTTATATATTTCACATCTCTTCTTATAGCTCATGTGCACATCAAAGTGTTTATGTTATCATTCGATTGTTTTTTCTTTGGAGAAGAAGAATTTTTAAAAACAGTTATCTAGGTAGTAGGTACCCAATAAATATTGAACGAAAAAAAAGTACTATCCAACAAAAATCTGGATTTATACCCACAATCTTTTAAGCGATGGAGACCATAACACTAGTTCAACTACTCATTAGTGATCTTTACAATTCGTATATGATCATGAACTTGTGATGTTCAGTATTATTCCATTTGAATGATCACATAATTAATACACCAGTTGTGACATACGGGCATTATGACATAAAAGTATTGTGAGTTTAGTAAAATTTGATTTCTACGATCTATATTTAATCAAATAGCTAGCATGTTTATGTTTTCAAGTCGTTAACTTGATAAATAGTAGTATAACAAATAGACAAATTATCAGACGAAAATGATGCTGTTATAAATTTTGAATTCTACTATAGAACATGTTCGAACAGTTTCTTAAACTATCTAATTCGGTGACCAAAAAAGAAAAACCAACCGAATTCAGTCTAATGATTTCTGTTTACCAGAGAATGTTTCTGGACTATTCTCTCAAACATATTGGAATTTATAAACAATAATAATTGTACGTATATAAAAACCTCTTGCTCAAAAATAATAACTACAGTACTTGATTGATTAATCCACTTCTTAAACTTGAGATTTTCACCCGATAAAAACGACGTTGATGAAAAAACTTGGAATTTTCTATTCTGGAGTCAAGATTCGTTATTGTAGATATGATTACATAATATTGAAATATAAAAAATGAAGTACTCTATATTGTGTTACACAGTGATGGGAATCCTTTACAAAGTAAACAAAAAAAGGTCACTTCCTTGTGCAATCAAAATGCTTAAAAGTCAGCCCCTGATTCATACGCGGCTTGTGTCTTTCGAGGAATTTATTCATTCATTTTCCGCATACCTTAGTAATCATTTGGTTTCTATTATTTATAGAAAGTTGTTTGAAAGTAAGGAAACACTAAATTCTCCATACAAAAGAAAATCGAAATCGTCTATGAATCTGTTTACCAACGTGAGTAGGTGAATTCAATTTCTTCACTTTGTCAAAGATGTTCACATAATAACCTATTTTCCAAAATAACATGTTCAAATGATCATCAAATGTTGTTAAGAAAAAAATAGAGCTTCCAATAATGTCATAAAAACAACATTTCTCCTAGATCAGAGTGACATATTATTTTCAATTTATTTCCTTCGAATGAAATAGATTTCAATTTATGTGAATTTTTCGTAACATTTCCTTGTCAAAACGAAAATTTGACTAAAAGCATCGAAAAGGACTTCGAAAATGATACTCGACCACGGAAAAAATGAAATCGAAATTTCAATCCACGTTTATTAATGCAGAGATTTTAGCAAAAGCATATTTTCATTTTTTTCTTCTCATTATATATAATCGGTGGAACACTAATACACACTTCAAGTGGTTTCTCAAGTTTCGAACCTATTTGTACGGTACACGTTAATCAATGGTCTTTCTTCTGTGGACAGAGTCGTTGTAAATTTTCAAAGCACGAGCTAACAAAAGGGACCACTCTAGAGTCAAGAACACACACACATATACACTAATTGCGTTTAACTCATATTGTCATCTCACGTTCACACTATTGAAAGTTTTGAATCTTGACTATGGACTGATTATCTGGATCAATTAAGCAACCATGATTTGGTAAAACGAGTTTGGCATAGACAATCGATCTTCCATTTACTTGGTAAAAAGAATTAATTCCGATTTCCGACCCACAAAAGTAAAAATACCAAACGTAAAAATTATTCAAACCAACATGGCTTAGGAGGATCTGTTAGACTTGTGACGAACATTTCTGGAGACCAAAACACTTGACTGAAACCCTAGTGTTAACTAATATGTTCGATGACCTAAGATCTTTTAAGTGGAAGAGGAAGGGACAAGAGAATCTTGATTCTTCTTGGCTCTAGAAGCTCTATGTCTTTTTTTGAAGTTGTCTTGTCTGAATCTTTTGGTTTCTATCTGTATCTCCATGAATGGTCTCTTAACTAAATTCATCATCTCTGTCTCGAGTTTCTTCTGTTTCTTAGCTACCGCCATTGCTGCTGCTTTGTTCTTTTTCTGCTGCTTCTCTGCTTCTTCCTAAACAACACAAAACATAGCAATGCTTGTTTCCGTGAATTCAAGTATTAGATTGACGAAAGAGAGAGACAGACACAGAGAGGCAGAAGACCTGAAGATCATGGATGAGACTGTCCAGAGATTTGATCTTCCTATGAGGCCACCGGGGAATCCCGAACTCTCTACATTTCTTTTTCAAGACCGTGAGACCGACATTGAGATTCCGAGACGCTTCCACGATAGGAACACCGAAGTACTTGGAAAGATCTTCTAAGGAAAGTCCGGCAACATGTTCCGATGGTGTCCTCCTCTTCTTCAATAATATCTCCGTCTTAACATCTGTATTTTCACAATAACTCCCGAAATGAACCACCAAACGCTTAAAAACTAGCCTTATTGGCATTTTTCAAAGAAAGAAAAATCAGTAGGGTAGGAAGACTGGAAGAGATACCGGATTCCGAATGTTCAGTTTGGTCATCTTCAGATTCCTCGGATTCAGTTTCTGAATCAGGAAGGCAGTTAAGATCTTGTTTGAGGACAAACTTTCGCGGTTTAGGCTGATCAACTTCACAATCTCGAACTCTATCTTCTTTGGAGACGAGCTCTACCAGTTTAGGCTGATCAAAACTACAATCCCGGAGTCTACTGCGTTGTTCCTTGTCAAAGGTATCTAATAGTTTCGTCTGTTTTAACTCGGAGATAGACTTGAGCACATTGGCTAAATTAGGGATGTCCTCCAGCTTTGGGTTTCTGCTAGAAAAGAAGAGCGAAAACATGTTTGGTTTCTACAAATGCGCACAAGTGAAGAACACTAAAATTCTACAAATGTGTTTGTTAACTGTTCACAAGCCTGTTTGTATCTTAGCAAGTAATTGGGAAGACACAGCAGTTTTGGTCTAATCACTATGAACAACCGGATAATATTATATATGTGCAGTTTTTCTTACAACCAGAAAAGTATATAAGATGCACTCTAGTAGTCTAGGAAAGACAAGTTACAAATATGAGAGACCTTAAGTACAAAATTTCCTTCAAATTAACCCATAAAACTAATTTTTCACATTTTCTATTTGAATACGACATTGGAGTAATAATCACACTGTTTCTCTTTCTTTGATATAGTGAGTGATTAAAAGAAAATCCCGCTATATAGAGTATTTGACAAACTTGGGTTCCATAAGACTGAGACATTATATTTCTATGAAATATTAATCAAAGAATTCGATTCAGAAGAGATCTGAGCACCCAATAATAATAAAAAAAAAAAAACAATCTATGATTTATGTAACCGCACTAAATTATAAATTAAACGGTAAAAAAAATCAAATGCTGAGAGAGGAAGCGTTACCTTGAAGGGGAGAGAAGAGTAGGAAACCGAGGAAGAGAGTGATTAGAGCAGCGGAACACGAAGATACATCGCCACGTGCCGAAAACCGAACCTAGCGAGATCTCCGGTCGCTGGAGACCTTCCGAACAAAACAGAGGCTTCGCTTTCTTCTCCACATAACGGCCTTTCCTCTCGAACAAGAACTCTCTCTCAATCTCCACGGATCCGTAGACATGCAAACTCCTAATCGTCTCTGCATTAACCCCACACACACACACAGACATAAAGTACACTTTTAAACCTTATCCGACTCGAATCGAAACTCGAGTCAATGTTGACTTACCTTTATGGTTGACGCCCTGGAAAATGGCGAGTGATGTTAAGGAATGTGCCATTGTCCGAAGAAGACGAAGAGTCGCAAAGACTGGAGATTTTCTCAAAGCGACTTTTTAAGTTTTTTTTGTTTTCTTTTTTTTTTGTTATAAAATGTTTCCTTTTTAATGTAAATAAAATCTGCAAGAGAATCCAAAGGTTTTACTATGGGAATATAGAAGCGTTTCGTCATCAAGTGAAAAAGGCTCAAAGAGAGTTGGTAAAATACCCTTATTTCATACCTAGAATTACCAGTCAAGCCACTGGGCCTACTCCTCTTATAATTATTGTTGTCCTCGGTTACACAGAATATTCGCGAGAGCACGTGTAAGCGTGCGGAGCGTGCGAGGGTACTCATGTAAATTACCAGTGGAATCCCCATTTTCCGATATGCTCACCCGCTCGGTGTATGTCTGAAAAGTAGCTGACGTTTTCTTTTTTTTTTTGAGTAATTATAATTTAATAGTTTCTTTTTAGAGAAAAAAGTTATAGAATAACAAACAATTCTATAGAGATTGAATGTGGTAATTGACGACAAAAAAAAAAAGTATTTGGTAATTGAATCAGAGATATATTCGAGTGTTATTTTTTCCCCCGATTTGGTCAATTATGATATATAAGACGATTTCGTTTTCCCTTTTGGGTTTTTCATTTCCATTTCTTAAGTCATGGGCTGATCCAATTTTATGCATTACGGTCAATGTATTTTTGTTCGGCCCGACCCAATATCTGGAGTTCTTAAACACTACGACTGTCATAAGTCATGCCTAATGTGGTAGAGCGACAGGTTTTTGTTTTTCTTGAAAAATATATACCTTTAATATCGATAAAAAAACCTTGAAAATGTGCAAGTTGTTGATTGTATTGATCGTTTGTTGTTTGCGACAGTATGGACTTCTCGCTGCTTAATCAGTTATATAAGTATGTTTATATACCATTTGTTCTCTTTTAACCATGTACAATTTTATTTTCCCCTCAATTAACTAACAACTTTTTATGCCGTACGTAGTCCTAACCGATATACATATTTCTGATGAACCATGTAAGTATGAATGTCTTTCTTTGCGCTTTTGTTTTCTCACATATATATTAATAACTCGATTTGATCAATACGTTATACGTAAGACTATTAGGAAAGACGATGCTATAGTCTTAAATTTTAATTTTATTGTTTGGAAAACGTGATTGGATAGTGATACGAAGACGATGGTCCCTAGTTTTAATCTTAAAGTTTTTGGAAAATCAGGCTATATCAAGAGTTGAGTCAAATTTGGCCAAATATTTTAAGTTTTGAGAAAAGACTCATGAATTGACTAATAGTTAGTAAAAAGCTTGGCGAGCAAGATTAGAGGTTACTTCCAGGAAACGTGATCAAGAATATTCAACGCTGATCTTGTCCTATAAATACATAACCTCCACATAATTATCTGAAACAAAAGCTAACCATCATCCATCGTATATAGATTGCAAATACCTTTTAAAAAGAAAAAAAGAAAGAAAACTACAATCATGCCTCTCTTCGCGTCCTTGTTTGGTTGCTTCGTTCCAAAATCCAGCTCAAAGATAAGCTCATCAACCGATGGTAGTAACTCGAAAGTGTTGTACTTGGAGAAACCAAAAAGCAAATCATCAAAATCTCCGACAGCTCCAATCGTCGTGTCTTATTTTCCCATAAATTCGAGTCTTTCGCGTCTGTAAGAGAAGAAGAGAAGATGAAGCCTTGGATGTTGACATATATGTTGTGAAGGCTTTAGTTATTTTTTTGTTCTTATAATCCTCTTGTTAATTTGTTTGATTATGTATAAATTGTAATAGAGCCATTTAGATATTTTTGTTAAGAACATATGTAGAAATCCGGCAATAAAAGTATTTTGCTTTTGTATTCAGAGCAAATCAAAGTTATAAAGTTCACATAAGATAATACAGTAGGTTTCTTTTAAATAAAAATCACGAGATGAGATGGTGACACAGTGCGACACTGCGAGTGTTAAACAACGAATGTGCCTCTGCATATACAACGCTTAAGATATAGTAGTAGTATCTAATTAGAAGTGAGTTCACCAATTATTAATTTTTAATGCAAATACTGAACTCAAGCATTAAAAAAAAAAAGAGGAGTTCATTCCGCCAAAACAAAATGAAAAATGAAATAATTGGCGCCAACTGCGAGCGTGGCGAAAGAAAAGAGCAAAGACAATTTAACAGGTGTTAAATCTGGAGGAGTGTTGAATATACACGGACGGTGGAGATTGAAAGAACCACATCGTAATTATCTACCTGGCAATCCCGCCACATCACCGAAATTTTCATATAATTATGTAAATGTTAATAGAAAACTTTGGGGGAAAATCTGGAATTTCTTTAAATACACGAATCCACAGCACATCAGATTAGACCAAAAAAAAAAAAAAAGAAAACAATCCGAATCGTCAAAAACAAAAACCCTAACGTTCTCAGAGGTAAATCTCGCTTCCGTCCCGAGTTATACTCTTTCGATTCCTCACTCTCTTTTGTTGTTTGTCGCAGATCTCGAGATGAAAGGCGGTGAAACGAAAGCTCAATCCAAGAGAAGTGATGATAGGTATAATAAAAATCAATCACATACAGATGAGCGAATCTGAGATTGTGTTTGTCTCTCTCTCTAATTTGGTTTGGAATCGCAGATTGAAAACGAGAGGGAAGAAAGCTGGGAAGAAAGCAAAGGATCCAAACAAGCCAAAGAGGCCTCCGAGTGCTTTCTTCGTCTTCCTGTAACTCTCTCTCCTCTTCTTCTTCTCCCGTGTTATTAAACGTGCTAATTAATTACTGTTTGGTAATTAATTGAAAGGGAGGGCTTCCGTCGGGAGTTCAGTCTTGCTAACCCTGAAAACAAATCCGTCGGAGTTGTAAGTTTTTTATTATTATTAATCTCAGAGGCGATCTCTCTCTCTCTCTCTCTCTCAATTTTATTTTATTTTTGAATTAATTTTAGGTCGGTAAAGCTGCTGGAGCTAAATGGAAATCAATGACCGATGAAGTGAGTTTTTTGTTTTTTTGTTTTTTGTTTTCATTTGGAATTGAATCTGTTTTCGAATCTGTAGATCTGTTACTCAACTGTTTAGTTTTTTTCCCTCCCCAAATTTCAATGGAACAGGATAAAGCTCCTTATGTAGCCAAGGCAGAGACCAAAAAGACCGAATATGCCAAGACTATGCAAAAATACAACATGAAATTGGTATTTATTCCTTTTTTTTTTCTTGTTGACTTTTTTTCTTTTTGTCATTTTCTCATGTTTTGCCGAATGTTTAATGTAATTTTTCCCCCACAGGCTGATGGAACTAACACAACTGGAGATGACGACTCTGACAAGTCCAAGTCTGAAGTCAACGATGAGCAGGAAGCTGCAAGCGAAGAGGTTCGTGCTTGTTACTGTTTCGATAAACTCTCTTTTTGCCTTTTTTTTTAAGTGATGTGCTTATTTATGGGTTTTTGTTTTGCAGGAGGAGGATGATGATTAGAAGATGGATCACCGATTTGTCTTGTGGAGTTATCTTCTCTGTTGTTATGTTGTTAGCTTTTTTTACTAGTTTAAGGGAGAAGAATAGTTTGCACCACTTCTTTCCCATTTTATTATCTTAACTCGGATTATTCATATCTACTTCCAACTTCTCATGATATAACTTTGAATTTTTAGCTTTGTGCTTCGTTTCTACTTTTTTTTTTATGCGGATATGCTATCATGCGTTTGGATGCCTCTAGTCTAGTTCTATGCTCCACTACTATATTTTCTTCTCTTATGATTTGTTCAAAAATTCAAATACTCTTCGCCAAATTGAATCGTTTCTCTGGCTCTAATTGATGCACTATAGTTTTTGTTTGATTTTGTTCATCCTGTAACCCCATTCAGTATTGTTGTCGTATCTTTAGTGAATTGAATCCCTAATCACATTTTATATTGATGCCATGAACTCCCAATTTCATATACATACCGAGATTATAATTGCGAAAACAGGTTTTAAAAGAAGGTGAATATCCTCACAACACATCGATGTGTAGTATTAACTTTGAAGAAGCTATTTACAGTATTGATTCAACAGTATTATCAAACAAAATGAATGGCATTTTTCATCTTTCTCTGAGTTCTTTAAGATTGAAAGTATTAAACAACCAAATATTAATCCAACAAGCGAAAATAGTGCTAGGATTTTGAGTTCTGCTTGTTGAACTCGACAGCACTCAGCAGTTCCTTTGCCGTAGAGGAGAAAGACTTTGCAGTATCTTCCATTTCCGTCGTCTTCAAGCTGATTCCCTGTACAGAGATACAAACGGATTTTATTTATGTCTCTAAAGTGAATCAATCAAAGACAAATGTTATATCTGAAAAAAGCCCCAAGTACCTGTAACTTATTCAGGTTGTCTTGAAGTTTGCTCTGAGCCATTTTGGCAGCACCCATTTCCTGGAGACACAAATGATGATGAAATTGCGTAACATAGTTACAGAACTGCTTCTACAAGTGCTATAGAGAAGACGCTTACCTCGGACGAAGCAAACCCGTATTTCTTCTTGATCTGGTCGACTGTGGTGCCGCTTTTCTCCTCATGTTTCTCTTCATTGGTTACAACACTCTTCTCATTCTTAGCCGTCATCTGCTTCAGCTTACCTTTGAAGCTGGTAAACTTATTCGCCAGCTTATGCTTACTAATCCCAGACAATATCCCTTGTTCTTTAGGCTGCTCTTGTTGTTGTTGTTGTTGAGGAGGCTGATGATGATCATCATCCTCAATGTCAATGTCATCTTGAAATGTCAAGAAAAAATAGATCAGAAACATACGCAGAGTCAAATAATTACATCACAAAAGTGGAACGTACCTATGTCCAACTCTTCTTCATCGTCAACTCTAATAACTTTATTGCTCTCTTTACTACGCTCGACATTGTTGTTCCACGGGAAATTTGCTGTAGTAAAGATTTTAGAAAGCTCCTCGATAGTTTCCTTAGTGCTTTCCGTTTCTGTATCAGTTGTCCGCTTGGATTTCGTTTTGAAGACAGAACCAAACATACCCTGCAACGAACAATATAGATACAACATGGATTAGTTACTCATTTGTGTGTTACAGAGAGCTATAGGGTCAATGTTGTTTCACCTTCTTTTCCTTAGGAGATGATGCAACCCCTGATGTGATCACGCCTTCGTGACAAACTGCACTATCTTTTTTGTAAACTCGGCTCAAGGACTCCACAAGCCTAGAACAAAAATAAAGATAGGTTTCAGACTTTTCAATATATCTGCATGTTATAGATGTCAAACTCTCACCAAGTCTTACCTAAATGTGTCCTTTTGAGGTATAACGGAGCTGACAATAAGTTCTTCGTCTCCATTCACCTGCGAAGAGAATGATAATCAACTAAAATCCAGCTCGAGTAGTTACTACTAGTAACTTGCAGAGTGTGTGTTCTGAAGGGTACCATGACTAGATCTCCATCCCAAGAAGCGGATATGGTAGTCTCTGGTAATGAGTATGGTTTTAGAGACGAATATGTGAAGCCTCTTATGGAGATTTGTTTTAGTAGTGACAGTTCTGGCAAAGACCTGAGGCATGTCGAAATATTGAATGAGCTAGATTTTTGCGAATATGAAGAAAGATAGTAAAAAGGAAGAGGCGTTTTCACCTTATCTCAACAGTTCCATCTGAGAAAACAAGCGTAAGACCAACACCAGAGGTTCCATAGAATGTAGAAGCTGAGCAAATGGATGGAGAACTAAACTTTTTCTTGTGAAGGACTTTCTTCACTCCCTGAGAGAAACCGAACAAACAAAAAGCAAATAAGTATCAATGGTATGTGAGATGAAGAGATCAAGATGGAAGATCATGTACCTGAACAACGTGAGCCAATGAGTAGATATATATAGCTTTCTCAGAACAAAGCAAAACCGAAGGCTGCCTCGTCGAAATATCCTCAACTGTGCTCTCTTTGCTCATATCAATTCCATTTCCTGAAGAGTCTTGTTTCCCGTCTGCAAAAATGAAGAAGATGAGAATGATTTTGTTTCTTCTGCAAACTTAAAAGGGAGATGTAGACCTACCCAAAATCTGCATGAATAGAGCCTTGAATGGCTTTTTAGGCTTAATCATGTTGGTTCCAATCATATTTCCTGTGTCGCTGTCGAGAGCAAAAACAGATGAGTCCCTCATAGCAACCACTAACACGTTCTTTTCGAAGCCTTGAACACTGCAACTCTCAAATTGCAAGGAGATGATCCCTGGACAGATATCACTAGCAATGTGTTTTGTGTATAACACAGTTGCTTCCTCAATGTCAACCAGAGAAACCTGTAAGATAACCCAGTGTCACGCATCAGTCACTGGAACTAGCAAATCCTGTCAGAAAATATATGGAAGAAGAAGTACAAACTTACATGTCCTTGATCTGATCCAACAGCAAGATGTTTCGAGCTTTGGCTCTTCTGAATACAGGTTACAGAACCCGTAAGCTTTATGTACTTAACACTTTGAACAATATGGTTATTCCCTTTCTTTGAACTTCCTGCAACACGAAAGAATGTAAATTTCTGGCAGACGAAGATAGTAAGGCCATCTTGTATCTGCTTTTAACATACCTTGGAAAGGGATAAAACTGTTTTCTGATAGGTATGGCTCAGGCTTTAACCTATAAAGGCGAACCTGCGCAAGGTTTTAAATCCATCATAAGACTCTAGTTTGGTGGAGTTCTACAACTTATTTTGGGTAAGATGCTTTTTTACCATTCCGTTCTGATCACCAGAGACAAGAAGCCTTGAGTTGCTGTCAAAATGCAAAGCTTTCAATGCCGCAGTTCCACGTGATGATATATCTTGATCATTCTGCTAACAATACTCGCATCAGAGGCAGAAATACATTTAAAAGATCATCATTCCCCCGAAAAAGAAGAGTTAAGGAAATTCTACCTGTTCTTTCAGGAACAAGACAGGAATGAGAAAAGGACAGGACATATCCCATACACCAATGGTTCCATCACTATGTCCTGTGATGTAGACATTCTTAACCTTTGTGAAACCAGGAAAATGTGCAGGACGGGAACCTTCCTTTGAAACTGTCTGAGAAGGAAGAAACGGTGCAGCTTCTTTCGCCAGCTGAGCGTAATCCTGCAGCATAAGAGAATCACAGATTCACAACCCTGAGAATTTTCATTTCATTTTCAACTTGGTGGAATAATCTCACACTTTAGACATACCTCGTCAGAGAGATTCAGCAAGTGTGAAGGGTTTGTGAGGAATTTTCCTACTGTGACGCTGCTAGAATCTGAAAATGGCAGCTTAACCACAGTTTCCTTTGGAAGAGAAGGAGGTGATTTGGACTGAGATTGAATCAGATACTTCTCGATCATGTAATCATCGTAAGCGTACACACGTCCAGACTTTCCAAGAACAAAGAGATAGTCATGTTTATGCTTGCTTTGCTCATTAGCATCAGCTATGATCATCTCCATATCAGCACAAGGCTCAGATACATGAAGCCCCAGCTTAATCATCCGAGTTTCGGTTTGCTCATTCAGCAAAACCACCTGCAACGAGTTTGAGGATGATCCAATGACATAAACTCGGCTTGCTTTACCTTCTCCATAAACCCATTTGAGAGAAGCGATTGGTGTCTTCTCGGCTTTGTATCCGAGGTTAAGCTTGCAAACCATAGCAGAACTCTCTGTCGAGCATTCGCCTTTTGAAGGAATGCTCCATATTAGAATATCTCCATTACTATATCCAACTGAAACTCTGCTTCCTGAAGGGCAAACCCAACAAGCACAAGTCGCTTTTTTCGCTTCCTGCTTCACCATCCCGTGTCCTCCTGTTTTCAGAACCGGCTTGCTTTCTTTGATGTCCCATAACGCTATAAACCCGCTACTAAATAGCAGTAGAATCCTTCAAAGATTGAGAGAAAAAGTAGTGTAAATAACTAAACTGGCCTTGCTCTATCGCCTTTTCACTACAAGATATTGTGTTTGGTATGTTACCTTTTGCTTTCAGCTGTTGGCTGTGGTAGAATGCTCACAACTGACGCATCATCAGATGATTCAACGGGAGAGCCTACGCAACAACAAGATGTTTTTTCAAGAGGAAAATTCGATCCAAAGAGACCTTGTTTTTTTGGTATTATGGTTAATTACCGTTTGATGCTAGGTAAGGTATAGTGTATTCCATTTGTATAACTTGATTAGAATCTTGATCGATCTTAAACACCGATACATTTCCAGAAGAATCTCCAACGTAACTGCCAATTCAAATCCTCACTTGTACTCATTATCAAAGAACGCAATCAACTATGCAAAGTTAGTAACCAAAAGAAGATTGAGAGTTGAAGCATACAAGTACGGTGTTTGTTGCATAACCTGGAAAGAAGTGATCTCTCCGTTGAAAACATGAACATGAGACAGAATCTTCTTCTCTAAGTCCCAAACCTGAGTGAATATAACTTTTTAGACCAAAGCTCAAAATGCTACTAGTACTACTTGAGTGAGTCAAGGAATGTCTTACTTCAATCTGATTTTTGGAGGTTACATTTAGAAGGATTCCTTGGTTCTGAACAAACTGGACAACTCAAAACAATAGAGTAAGAAGTTGTTGTCAGAAAATAAAGACAGAAAATAAAAAAGAAAAGAAAGAGAAAATGAAGTGAGCACCTCAAGAAACTTGCTTGTGGATACTTCTTCTGACACTAGTAAAGCCTGAGTCTGCTCTTTCCCAAACAATTTGATTCTACCATCCCTGCAAATCAAGTTTCGGAGAAATTATCAAGATACAACAAATGAAACAGCTTCGATCTGCAGGAGATGTGAAAAGGCTTTTTTTTTTAATATATAACTCTTACTTGGTGGCAACTGCGAGGATCCTCTGAATTGGATCATAAGCAAACAAGTGAGATCCTGATGGGATTCCGTAATGTAATACGAGACGTGGCTCAACGTCATTAGCTCTCAGCCCTTCCGATGAGCTTCCTCCAGGCTGCAACAATGGAAGCAAAATAATAAGAATTTGCAGCTTGTTTGAATGAATGATTGTGTTCTGTTCTTCAGACAAACAAGTAAACCGGTCAATTCATTACTCTAAACCGAACGGTTTGGGTCTTATTGTAATGGATAAGTAGAAAAGTCAAAAGTAATTTGGTAATGAGTGACGAATATAAATTGACCAATAAAATTAGAGAAGCATTTAATAAAACTTTTCAAAAATTTCGGACACGAAACATGCGTGTCGACAAAAACTCGTCTTACGTCATTATTAGTTTTGTTTTAACGAAGTATCGAACTGGTTTAAACATCTGGGCTAACCACGGACCGACACAGAGTCAGAGTCACATTCACAAGTAATAAGATCTCTGTTATTATTAATCCGACAAAAGTACGAATCTAAGCATCAAAGCCCATTGTAATAACAGAGCAAAAGGGGAAAAAAATCTGTAAAATAATCAGACCCAGGCTAGGGGCAAAAAAAATCAAATATTTTTCTACCGAATGGATCTAACATCGATTTCCGTAAACTTCAGAACTTCGCAATTTGATTCTCTTTTTTATTTTTCAAAAATGAATCACAGAAGAAGATGAACAGTTAGAAAAAGTGGATTTTGTACCTTCTTCGCTGCTATTTCGACCAGCTTCTTGACGAACATCTTTGTCAAATGAATGGTACTGTGAGTTAATTCAAACTATCGAAGGCGATCAAATGAAAAATAGACAAAAGATCAGAAACTCGAAATGTCTCAGAGAGTTTTGGGAGAGAAGAGGGACGAGAGAGAGAGGAGACAGAGAGAAACAAGATCGGGGAAGTGTTGAGAAGTAACGGTTCCTTTTGACAGTTTTTTATAGACGGCGACCCGCAAAAAATATATATTCACAAATCCTACTGAACATATACGGAAACATATCAATACATCATTATTATTATTATTTGAAGTAAAAATATCTTAGGTGGTGTAATTAGATTACTCGTTTCCAATTGTACAAACAAAAAATAGTAGATTACTCATTTCTCACTACAAGAAAACAACTCTGTATTTCTTTTTCTTTTTTTTATCAAAGTCATTATATGCATTTAAAATTATTTTTTAATTGTGTAGTTCAAGGAGTACAGTTGACTCACATGTATAATTTTGAATTTTTATGGATGTTTATATCAGAAGGACAAAGTCATACTTTGTTCTTAATTAGTAATTTTGAATAAATTTATAACACAGATCGCGTAGTACTCGTGACGAAAGAAAAAAAAAACATAGTTGCAGAATTATGTATGGCATGGCATGGCATTAAACACAGAGCACGAAATCCATACATTCATAATAGTCGTAGGAATGCTCATTTCGTTTAATGTACTCCTTAAGTCCACATCTCTTAGTCTTTATTCATAAAAAAATGTCCAGCATATTCATCGAATTATGTAAACGTCCAATCACGTACTATTTAATAATAATAATATTCTTCAAGATAAATCATTGATCACGAAAAAAACCATTGATCAACTGCCCAACAAAAAGAAGATAAACCACCATTTAAAAAGGGAAAAGAAGAAGATAAACCATCTATCCAAACAAGTTTACTTTACAATATAATGCCTTATTCAAAAACCGAGCCAAAACTGAGAGAAAAAAAAATATAAAACCAAACCAAATATTGAAATTGTTGTACTAGTCCAAAAATGCATGTTCGACATTAATGAATTCCGATCATCACAACAAAAACTCTAAGATCGGATATTATATTGTTCAAAGCATTATTACCACATAAACCGTAATCCTTGCGGAGTACATGTGGGACAATATTCTTCAATAGGGCCTCATCCCACCAACACAAGAATTCGAGCTTTTGTGTGTCAGTGTGTTTCCCGTAGAGTAGAGTGAAAGATCAAATTGGCAAAATATGAAAAAAAAGAAAAACTATTTTTGCCGAGTTTAAACTAATTTCAGTTGAACAGAGCTATTTTAAAAATCAGTCTTATAAAACTTATGGATACAAAGCTATTTTTAATAAATTTTGTTATTTACGGGGCTTCTCAACTTTTCATTTTAAAAACTTATGGATACAAGGTTTTAACAAACAAAACCGGATTGGACTTATAACAACCTAGGCGGAAAAACAAACAGAACTCGTGAACTCATCATCTCCCACTATTTGCTTCAGAGCTACTTCAACCATGGCTAAGCGGATCCCTCTCTGATGGCACAGTACTTGAACAATCTTATAAACTAACTTGAACGATCTTATAAATTAACTATACAATTTGCTGAAAACAAAAATAAACTGAATTTCCGAGTAAACCCAAGAAAATTGGTTTAGTTGAAATATTTATAGTTTTTAGAATGGGTCACAAATACTGAAACTAAATCATACGTAACAAATATGATTGGGTCACGTATAAAACTTTTATGATAAAAGCAACATCGAAAGAAAAAGAAGCTTTGAGTCATGGTAGCGCCAAAGAAGGGTCCTCTTCAGAGACAAGTCAAAACGATACACGTGGCGAACGCTAATCTCCTTGTATGGTCTAGCTGAAGTTGATGATCTGACTCTGTTACTTGATGTTACAAGAGACGTCCGAATTTGGATCGGATGGACAGTGAGAGATTCTGGCTTTTACTTTGAGAACTCTGAGCACCGACCAAATCTTCGGATAAATAAATGAAATAATAAGTTTGGACATAAGATTTACTTTTGCAATTAGCCTTTTCTAATCCGATTCTTAGCGTATTAGGATTGGGTTATAAATCAAAGCAACGATAAAAGTTGGACCCATCCTCAATATTTCATTCCTCAGATACGGTCGATCTTTTAACTTTTGTAGATATTTTTTTTTGAAGTTATGGTTTTAAAAAGTATTTTAAAATCTACTGTTATTATAAAATATTTTTTAAAATAAATTACATAAATTTCGATGTGATTTTAAAGTGTTTTTTTAAAAAAATTTCTTGGTTAAAAATAGAAAAATCTAAATTATGTGATTTTAAATAAGATTCTAAAGTATTTTAATTAAAACTAATCAATTTTTCTAATCACCCAAATTCAACTAAAAACTCATTAAAATAATTTTTTCCCCTAAATCCTTCCAAATACTAAATTAAATACATCCCTGTAAAATATTTGATTATCCATATCCGATCAATTAAATATTTCTTAATATTCTAATTTCTTGGACATGATGGTATCTAAAATATTACTAGACTGACGGTTAATGCAGTGATATTAAAAATCGTGACACCAAAAAGGCAAAAACTTTACAACTTTAACAAAGGTTCAGTTACTAAAATATCAGTGTGAAGTTCGATGATTTGATCAAAATCAATAACATTGTAGCGCCTGGGAGTGGTAACTTAACTACAAAACAGAAGGTACTATACTTTGAGTTAAATCAATGATTCCGACAGGTAACATTGCATATCAAATTGTAGCACAGGCTTCTAGACTAAAACTGATGGGCTGGGCCGGTTAAGAGATATAATTGGTCTCAGCCTGTATCATTTTAAGTACGGGTGCAATTTGTGGATGAACACTGACCACGACCACCCAATACACTGGTGTAGTACGTGCTAAAACTAATGATAATGTACACAACTCCAGTAAATTATTAAAAAATTATACCAATTGCAATAACTAGAAGGATGGTATCTTCGTTGACAATAAAAAAGAAAGCGGAAGATGTCTTCACTTTGGGTTCAAGGTTTTATTCAAGCATATTCATAATCATAATGCCACATACATTTCTACTGATGATATATTTTTAGATGCTCCGTGTAATAATGATTAGCCATAAGGTGAAAAAGTAGGATACGCAAAAGATCAGAATATACTAAAGCAAGCATATATGTACATCTACCAATAAACAAATGAAAACTAGCGGATTGGAAAATCAGATTAATTTGCAAATGTTCAGCGAAGAATGAAAATAAAAATGCTAGTTTTTGAAATCATTTTTTTTTAAACCAAAAACAGTACGCAGGAGTTTGCACAAATTTGTATAGGCAGGTCTTTTCCAGTCTTCATTACCGTAAATAATTATAACAAAACCCGTATGATGTCTTTTAATCTAGACATGAAATGACGCTGGTTTTATTTAAATTCCTAGATTGAGAACATATATTACATTAAAATATATTCTACAATAAATACAAAAATCCATGATAAAGAAGTAAGCATAAAATAGAAGACTAGAGAGGCTATAGGTACACCAAACTCTCCAATCTAAAGGAAGAATCCAAAGAAGCTTGGCCAAAGAGAATCCAATGGGTTATATATTCTAATTCTGTGTCATCACTGACTGAGTCACTCATCATGCTACCACGAATAAGCTAAACGATTCTTTATAGATAAATAACTATTATTCTGAAATTAGTAAATAATGTTGATGTAAGATCTCAAATTATTCAGAACTTTATCGCTCGTGTATTATAATCTATAAAGATAACTAAACTAAAATTTCATTTTCTTTTACTATACTTGTTTATGATTAAAGTTTAAAATTGAGAAATTTGCGAAGATCAGTCTTATTACCTGTCATTTTGGTGACCAGAGCCCTACACTCGTAAGTCGTAGTAGAGAAAGAAAAAAAGTAAAACATATATGGACGTACTCTTTGGCGTTTATGTAAACAGTTTGGTCTCGATGTTTGACCTAGGCTGGCACATGCAAACCTCATTATTTTCTTCCATAGTGTTGACAATTAAAAAATTAATTATTTAGACGAAAACATTGTCGGAAGAAAACGATGAGACTAAAAATTGTTTCTATATTTTTTTTTCAGAGTACTAGACCAGAATCATATACCCACAGAATAACTTAATTTAGTATTTACCAGAAATATAATAGGAATTAAAGCATTCACCAGAAATGTACATTTAAATTATAATGTTTTAACTATTGAAATTTGTCATACCAATTAAAAAAAACATTAGATTTCTCATCGAACAATATTAAATCACCCAAATTCCCAAGTATAGTCCACCGTATTTTAGGTAACGCATTGGGCTTGCAATAAGTTCATCTCATGCTTGACGACTTGAAGGAAGTTATTTTGAATGTGAAAATTGGTCGCAATATGTGAGTAGAAGAGTTCATTTACACGTTCCAACTCAATACGGCATGAGCCATGACCACATTTTCTTTTATTAAATTCATGTTTGGGATTAATACATTAGATTTTTGTTTATGTTTTTTTTTGCATTTAATGATTCAGATTAGATCTTATTAAAACCTAAATTCTTAAGTGCCCGTGGAACATGGGCGGCGGACACCGACCACCTACAAGTTCTAATGTTTAGATGACACGTGGAATCTGTGGCTCCTTAACTAAGTCCTGACTGGCCCACTAATTCTTTGGATTTCTTATTTCTTTTGTGTTTTTCTTTATTTTTTCTTAATTTTGAATAGATAATAGGGATTGCAAAAGACGGTGTAGCTAATACTCTGTATAAAATAATGAGTTGTGAAAAATTTAATCTGGAATGTGTCAGAAAAGTTTGATCGAAACCTCAGTTTATATCAATCAACGGAATGTTAGTTAACCGGTCAGGAAATGAGTAAACTAAGGCGTTGTTTTATTTTATTTGTCACAAATCATTTATAGTTGTAATACGAATACGAATTTGATTGTTGACTAAAATAATTGATCTAAAAGTAATGCGAAGAATGAAAAAAAAAGTTTTTATGAATAAATTATATTTTTAAAATGCCATTGCCACACGCATACTGGAATAACGATAAGCTATATCAATATTCGAACGGCTAAACCTTATTTTTAATAAATATTTCATTTAAAAGTAATGTACCTTCAGAATTGAGTCATTAGTCTAAAAAAATGCGTTTTTTCAGTTTCCTGAGGAAATAACCAACCAGTGAAAAAAAAAAAAAAAACTAGATGGTAGTATAAATTTGCTTCATTGATATACAAACGATCTTATTACTTGCTTAAAATATTTGAACAACCAACGGTATGTTAGTTGCCTAAATAAAATGGGTAAACGACCTATGAAATCAAAATGACATTAATGACAGTGTAATAATCTAGTTATGGAAGTAGCCGTATAACTGTAGGGGTAAGCATATTACAGATCAAATATAAAACGGTCAAATTCTAATTTGGGAAGTAAATAACCGTTTGATTCAAATAGTTTCCTTTAGTCATACACTGTTATGGTGAAGAATCATGTTACCGTTTTTCTTAATCGTTTTTGTTCTTAGGCACTAAATAATAGAATTTTAATATAAATTCAGCATTTTTGTCCTTTTCTGCCTTTACCTTTCCTTCTACTCCCGAAAAAGCACTGACCCATTCTTCCTCTGTTTCCTTCATTCACACAGAGACAAAGGAGAAAGAGAGAGAAGAAAAGACGAAATTCTGACAAAAGAGATGATGGAGTGGGATAATCAGCAGCAACCCAATAACCATCACTCTTCTAATCTTCAGGGGATCGACGTTAGTGGCGGCTCTGGCTCAGGAGGAATGTACGTTAAGGTGATGACCGACGAGCAGCTTGAAACTCTGAGGAAACAGATTGCTATTTACGCCACCATCTGTGAGCGTCTCGTTGAGATGCACAAAACCCTCACTTCTCAACAAGATCTTGCAGGTTTCTCTTCCATTTACTTTCCTCTAACTTTAAGTTTCTTTCTCTCTTCACTTAGATAAAGACAGCAAAAGGTTCTTGTTGTTGATGTTGTTTAGTTTTCAGAATTTTGGTGTGGTTTGATTGATTCAACGGTTCTTATTCTCTTTTGGTGAAATGGGCAATTGAAAAGTCTCTGCCTTTTTAACATTTGTTGGCGTAGTTAGATGTTTAAATCTTGTGGAGTTTTCAGTTAATAATGGTTTAGCTGTTGGTTCTTGTGAAGTTCGAGAATCGGTTTAGTAATGAATTCCTCCAAGTGAGCTTGAGAATTACCTCTCTAATAGGTGTCTCTGCTTGATGATTGTTCTTAAGATGTATAAAGTTTCAGCTTTTATTCCACTTCTTCAACAGGAGGGAGATTGGGAGGTCTATATGCAGACCCAACTATTGGTCACAAGATGACAGCTAGGCAGAGGTGGACTCCTACCCCGGTGCAGCTTCAGATTCTGGAGCGTATATTCGATCAAGGCACAGGAACACCGAGCAAGCAAAAGATCAAAGACATTACCGAAGAGCTGAGCCAACACGGCCAGATTGCTGACCAAAATGTCTACAATTGGTTCCAGAACCGGCGTGCTCGTTCCAAGAGGAAGCAGCATGGTGTTGGTTCTTCTAACAACAACAATGGTGAGTCTGAGGTAGAGACCGAAACTGATACATTGAATGAGAAGAGAAAGATACCAGAGAGTCTTCTTGTTCTTCCTGATGGAAACAACAGTAACAATGCCATTGGAACAACAACCACTAGTCCTAGGCCTGAAGATCATCTTTGCTTCCAGAGCCCTGAGATGAGCTCTGATCTTCACTTACTAGGAGTCTTATCAAACCAAAGTAAGTTGAAAGAAAAAAAACTCAGTCTGCTATTTTCGATTGAGTATATGGTGAAGAAAACTTGTGACACGTGGTCTATACAATAATCAGAGAATTTATTGGGATTTTTGTTTTGCAGGGGATGAGCATCTTGTTGGAAAGATGGGATTGTCTGAAAGCTACAACCTTTATGATCATGTTGAAGACTATGGCATGTCAGGCTGACTAATACAAGCTGAGGGAATAATCAGAGATCAAAGAAATGAATTTCGTAGTCAGTCTTAAGCAGTTTTAAACTCTTTTTCTTCTCTTATTCTTGTTCCTGGGGGGTTTTAATGGTTTTTTTTGTTTGCTTTTCATGGAATGTTGAATTGACTTAGAGCTTGTGATGCATGCTTTGATGTTTTCTGAATTCAGTACGATTCCTATCTCCTTAATTATAATAGTATTAATAAAAATCAGTTTTCACAGTCTCTCTTCTCTACCGCAAGTTGCATTTTAATTTAGTTGAAAACATGCAAACCTAGCAAAGCTTTGTAATGCCCCTTCTCGATTTCTTCGTCTTTCACATTGTGTAAGACCAGAGTCTGTATAATCAAATCCTCCCAATCAATCTCAGATCCTCTCTTCCTTTTCTTCGTGCCATGTTCAAGCTCCACAGGCAACTCACTTCCACTAACTTTGTCAGAAGGATGTTGTATCGCATCAATCCGTAACTTAGCCGCTTTAATCTTTTCTCTTCGTCTTTCGACCGCAGCACAACCCTTTAAGTAAGAAGGAGGTAAAGCATCAAGCCCTACATCTTTCTCCAACACTTCCTTGAGCGTAAGCCTTTGGCTCAGCTTCGATTTCCCCTTCCACCAATTTTCACACGATACCATCTGCCAAATACTACTATTATTATTTCCCTGACTTCTTTTAGCAATAGTCCCACTGCGGACTCCATCTTCGAGCTGTTTCGCCGATGTATTAGCATCGTTGTTACATAAACTAAGCTGGCTTTCACCTCCTACATCAAAATACCGAGACAAGCTATCTTCACCATCATCGTCATCATAGCAATACATAGCTTCCTTGCTTAAGCAATCTCTCACTATATCCTTTAAACAAAACCCATCACTTCCAACTAATTCATCTCCTTTCTCTTTGACTCCCTTTCTCATGGACTTGGCTTCCATTAAACCGATCAAAGTCGCTGAATGTTTCACAACATTCTTCACAGTGATATCTTTCGCCCAAGGCAAACCAACCTCTTGAGCAACGTTCACAAGCATCTCCGATAACTCCTTAAACCGAGTATTACAAGTACTCAACGAAACCTGAGCACCTTTGGCCAAATCGCCAAGCTTTACCTTCACACCATTCACTTGACAGACAAAAGCCAAAACAGCCACAACCAAAGGCATAGGTCTCCTCCCAGTCGACAAAAACCACTTCAACGAACAGTTCATGAGAAAAGCCCCTTGCTTTGTTATTCTCTCCTTCTTATTACTATCAACATCACTCAACCTCGATGAATTGGTCAACGTCTTCGTGAACAAACCAACGAGATCAAACTCTTGAAACTCCAACCCTAAATGCTCCACCACACGCTTAATCATACTCCCCAGTTGATACAAATCACATCCAACAGCAACAGCAACCTCTTCAATGGGCAAAACAGCTTTCCCTTCTTTTCTTACCACAGCATAACAACACGCCCCAATCAAAATCAAGAACCACTCACCAAGTCCAAACTCTCCCTCGGTGATTTTACTGATCATACGCTTAATCTCTTCAGCTTTATAGCCAAGATTCAATCTCTCTGTGATGTCCTCAATCGAATTATTGGCTTCATAGATCTTCTTCTCTTTATAAGCAAGAACAGAGCCTGTACCAGTGGTGCCTACTCGGATATATGTACCTTGAGGTCCTCTTATGCCGCCGAGTTGTGCCTCGTAGTTATCGTACTCTTGTAATGTCCCACATCCAAAGCAAAACGAATTCCCCGTGTCTTCGTCGCGTTGAAAGTTGCTGCCATTGCATCTCTTGCACCGCATGCTTGACATCGAAAAGTCTCGCACTTTAAATTATAATTTGTTTCTTCGTGGGGAAAGAGCTGAGGGATACGCTGACAACGAAACACGACGGTGACTCGACGGCGATTAGAGAAGTACCGGAGAGAGGCACAAGTAAATATTTAGATTTGACCTTTCCTTACAAAAGCTAAATTAGGTTTTATACCATGTCCGAGACGGAACAAAACGGCACAACGTTTATGTAACCAAGTAAAAACGGCAAAGAAAAGCGTTTATATAGTCAATACCGGACAATTTGATACTCCCTACGTATTTTATTAAATGTTGATCTATGCACACGGTTTATTCCTCCATTATTTTATTAAATGTAGTTTTATACACACAGTTTAATAAAAACATATGAATTTATATATTTTGAAAATAAAAACACAATTATCTATACACCTAACCAAAATTTTACTCTAAAACAACACTTATTCTAATACGGAGAGAGTATATTTTTATGTATTTTTGAAATAATTTATATTTTAAAAATTAAAATATCATCAATAAATTTGGGTGATTTATCAAATCTAGAAAAATAAATGAACAAAACCAAAAGTAATTACTGCATAATAAAAATATTAAAGAACAAAATAAAGATATCAAAATAAAAACTCTATAAAAACATGATTACAAAAACGTTAATAAAAAGAAACAATATTTTAATGGATTAACAATTGTCATCTTAGTATACTAAAAAACGAAAATTTGAAAAGGAGAATAAAAAAAAGTAATCATAACATATTATAACATCACAAAAATATGAAAATATAAGAGAAAATGTTAATAAAATGAATAAAATTTAAATAGATTAACACAATGTTATCTTAATATACAAAAAAATGAAAATTTGAATAGAAGAATAAAAAAGTATTTCATAACATATTATAAACATTACAAAAGTATAAAAATGTAAGAGACGGTAAACTGGAAATCATAACAAGATTTTATAAATATATAAGGGTCCAACTTTTTTTTTATATATGTCTACGTTCTTCATCTAAAAAATATTATTCGTAAAAAGAATTTGAAAGATAAAATAGTAAAATCCTTTAAAAAAAATTTAAACCTTTTAAAAAAAAAAAATTGCCCAAAGGCCCATAGATATGGTGAGCCGGCCCTGGGGGAGAGTTGGCGAGGTTTACAAGGCTTTATGGTTTTTAAAGGTGAAATGGGGTTATAATGCACGCATGTTGCTCGACTGAAAGCCGCAGATAAACCGTTTTGCTGCCTGACTCGCGAGAGACTCAAAAGTCTGAAACTTTTGTTTGGAAATTGAGAAGCTGGTCTCCTGTGTTGGGGGCAAGGCTTTTATATGGATAGGAGTAAACGACGGTGATAGATACAGTGTGTTAACAACTAAAAAACCAGGTTTCGAATGGTTACCTCCTCTCTTTCGAATAAGAGATACACTTACATACACGAAAGTGAAAGTGAGCCACGTAGAGGAGCCATTGACATTCACCATGTGATCATCAACAGAAGCAGAGCAACTGGTTATGCCCGTCTTATGGGTCTTGCTTTCTTCCTTGTGGTTTTGGCGTTTTCTATGTATTTTTTTCTTGGAAAGGTAAATGATACGCTTATGAGATGTTTCTTTGTGGTGTTTGTTATTTAGATATGAATTTGCTTGTGAGTAATTCTGAGTCATTGCTTAGAACAAGGGCTGCTAGGTGCGTAGTATAAGAAAGGCATACAGTCTTGGTTCTTAGTTTGTGTTACTTTACAAAGGGGTGTTTTGTTGATGTTCCATCTGTATTTTCTCGACGGGGGTATCTGAAAGGTAAAATTCACATGAAACAGGACAATCCAGTTAGAACTCTTTCATGGAGCTGCCTTTTGAGTGGTCTCTTTGTTATGATACAAAGTCGGAAGTCTGTCAAGAAAGGTGAGGGCTTGTTACACGGTTAATTTCACCAAATAATTAACATCTTTAAACTGATTTTTTTTTGTTATATCTGATTTTGTTCAGAATCTGTTATAATCATGCGAACCTTCGGGATCCAACTCGAAACTCAATATATAAGGTACACTTTATCCATTTAGTTAGTATATATTGTCTGCACTCCATGATGGCTTAATGATTTGAACTACAGCATATTAATGGCCTATTAGAGAGGTTGTACTGTTGGAACTAGTTGTAATATTCATGAGCTATCATCTGTGCTTTTACCAATCATACAAGTACTTTTTTTATACGCGTTTCTGCTTTGCAGTGGAAAAACTGTCTCCAGGTTTATCCCTATTGGCAAGATTTTGAAGCCTGTGCTTGTGGAATGTGTCACCCCCGTTACATGTTACTGGAGTCTCTCCTTATTTCTGCGTGGCGAAGAACAGCTTACATTGGTATTTAAGGTAATGCAAACAGTTTGTTCAAATACACTGTGATAGAAAGTATCAACTTTCGCTGACAACTTTGAGAATAATCGGGGAACATTATATTGTTTCTTTTGGCCATTATTTCTAAGTTCAGTTTCCTCTTTATACAGGAACTGCGTCCGTCATTGAAGATGTTGGTTCCAATTTGGAAGGCATTGTGTGCTGTTATTGGCACAGACCAAAGTGAAATGATCACTGAAGAAAAACATGGTGTATCTACGTGAAGTTTCTACTGCCAAGACAAGCAGACGACCATGGGAGATCCGTTAGAAGACAAACACAGAAGTTGTGAGCTCACGAAACATGTAGTTTATTTGCCTGCTGGCTGTTTTACGTGAAAGATGATAGCAGAATATGTTGTGTAATGACAGAATTTGAGTTTTAAAAACTCTTTGACTGGTGAACCTTTGGACCATGGATCATTTCTCTTAACTGATTTATTTATTACTTATTGAATGCAAAGAGTACAATGAGTTCTATTAGCTTGCAAACTCAAGTGTGGTATCAACCCGAACTATACATCCGCGGAAAAGATTTACAAAGTGAGAAAGTAGTTAACTACCGAGTCTATGAACAGGTGCAACTTTTTTTTAGCTTCTAGCTTCATCTAAGCGTGACTTAGCACGATCAAGTGTGATTTCTCTGCGTTCGAACCCATGCCACGGTTGCCTGGAATCGAGTTTTGCTATCTGTTTGTGCAACGCCTTCAACTTGACTAGAGGAACTGTGGTTGGTCGCCCATGAGCACACTGTACGTACACAAGAGTAATGGGTTAATTTGTTTAAAGATGAATCCTTTCGGTAGGAATTAATGTTTCTTACTTACCTGGAAACAAAGTGAGGTCTGCTTCAGTCCTTCGATGATTAAAGAGCATTCCGAAGGCAACAGAGAATCTCCAAACATAATTGCACCTTATCAGTTGTAGCAAAAGACATAATCAGCAGTGAGACTAAGTGCTGAATGCTACTCATGAACTTATCATTAACATACAAGACAATTCTGGAGAGATCAGGAATAAACCTCTACATGCTTTGGAGTTTAGAACTCGAAGAACAGATGGAGGAATTGTTGATGATCCGTCAGTATCAGCAAGCTGGTTTGGTAAAAGTTGAGTAAGAAAAAGAAAAGGTACGCCATGTGCTTATACATGATTCTGATCGTACCTGTTGAAGAAACTCCAGTAGATCAATATCTGATAGATTTACACCCAGAATGCATGGGACCTACAAATGGCATAATGATTATTCAAGTGACCCATACTGATTCACACAGATAATAGAATCTAAGTAAAATAAAAGATCTAGGCCTAACCGCATTAAGCGTGATTGGAGTTGGTTTCCGTTGGATGATGCTCATGTTCCTGTAGAAAAAAGAAAAACATTAATCATGGTGCGCAATCTTAAGAACACAACTGCATCTGCTGCCTAATAGATGATCTGCATGTTGTCAATACTAAACGAAAAACGTATTGCGTGTTGATAGACCGCAAGAGAAAAATTACTTCTTAAAGGACGTTGACCCTTCTACATTAATGCTGCAGATCCAACCCCAGTCTCTTATCTGCTCTGAGTAACTCTCGAGTAGCTGATAACCCATCTCTGGCAGTACCTTTTATGTCAACATTAATGATTAATGATGCATCATCAATAAAATCAGGCAGAGTAGAAAACTCCGATCAAATCCAGCAGATAACGATGTTATAAATATCATGTTCAAACATACCAATTCTTGCTCTGCACCCAAATAGGTGACTGTCCTTGCTTCCCCAGCCAGGACCTAGTAATTTCATTGTTTTGACAGTTGAATAGAAGCACAATATTATCCAGACAGTGATACATTAAAAAGGATGTTACATGAACTTGAGGTTCCAAGATGCTGCTACCTTTTTACGCAACTCCTCCAAACGAATTCTTTCGTCGGCAGCATGCTGTAAAGAATGACACCCTCAAATCAACTTGCAGCAAGACAATTATTAAGAGCAATAGCTTCTACAACTTATGTTGTCCTAGTTTGAACACAATCCTCAACCATTATGAGAAGAAAGATATGCTATAGGATGAACCTGATCGACGATGGCAACTGTTCCACAAGCAACAATTGGGATATATTTTTTATCCACCTGTTGTAGAACCTTGGCATCTTCAAGGGAGAGTCTATTTATAGATTCAGGAACCAAGGATTCATCGGACCGCAGGTGCAAAGTTCCTGAACATATATCAAGTACACTATCTTGATCATGAAGCTTGTCTGATTCCTTGGCAACCTACCACAACAAGGAAAATATTATGGATGCTCAGTTGTCTCCCATGGTTCATTCTATATGGGAAAAACAAACCCTTTCAATTTGCTTAACCTGAGGGACTGAACAGTTCTGGCGCCATTTCGTTGTGGATTTAACTGGATCCAGATTTTCTTCTGAACAGAAGTCTGTGAGATAGGTAACATAATTAATTACTCCGCATGTAAGGGGAGAATAAAAAATGATACGTCGTGAAGACTTCATATACAAATTTGTCAAAGAGCGCGTGATTGACAACTAGACCGACCTGGGAGATACGACATGATATAATATCTACCCTATTGTAGGAGTGCCTTGGGGGTGATTTATCTAATGAAGACACGCACAGTTATAATGATTAATAGTTACCTTCGATTTCATCCTCATCTCGGCTCTCTGAGTGCACATTCATGTAATCATCAGACGTTTTCAAGTCTGAGGCCGCGCTAAATCTTTTTTCTGTTTCTTGTATGCCGTCATATGATACATCATCAAGGATACTGCACTTAAGATGCATTTGAGATGCATTACAAGGTTGTGTCAAACACTCCAACTCCTCCGGTTCTGCAGAAATTTATACCTCATTAATTTATTTTGAACCACATTACCACACTAAAACAAGAATAGCACCAAAATAATTCCATCTGGAAAAAGACGAGCAGTAGGAACCTGATGGATCACAGTTCTTTAATTTTGAGTCTGGTCTACAACTTAAACTGATAAATCTCTTTTTCTCTCGATAAAATGGAGGAGCAGAGCGGCTTCTTCGTGACCTTCGTTTACAAACATCATTCTCTGTGCCATCCTTATTACTAAACTTGTCCTTCCTGATGCTATATCGTTCAATAGCCACATTATCTGCATGCCCCCACAATGACTGGAAAGTCTTTTCATCTGACTGAGTGCAGTTCTGAATATCTGTGGAATCGGTGCCGGTTTCCCGGCAATCGATCTGAGGTATGACCTCATGATCAAAATTGATGTTATGAGCTGCACTGAAAATGAATTCAGGGTCAGGTATCCTTCCCAGTTTCAAACTCCCCTCAAGAATTTGACGACCTTTCTGATAATCAGACTCCCACTTGGCCGCAGAAGGAGGTATGGAGAACATTGTAGACCACTCAGAACTCAAACGGAAACTACCAACACCAGAGCTCCCCACATTGACAGAGGAAGAATACTTTTTCTTGACCAATTTTTCTTCATAAGAACAAAATTCCGCAACATCTATGGGGTTGATGTTAAAATCTTCTCCAATTCCAACACTTCTGCTATCTGAGTAGCGTTGTGGAGTAAACCAATCCGTATCCTGCCATGAATTCCCTGAAGAACAATCCGGAGTCCTGGTCTTTCCATGAAATTCAAGAGTATCAGAAAGAACATCACAGTAAGAACCACCTTCTCTGGTCTCTAGGACATGAATCAGTGAACTACTTCGTTTGTCATCAAGTATCATAGGCATGCTTCGTTTGTCATCAAATATCATAGGGATGCTCCGTTTGTCATCAAGTATCATAGAAATGCCTGATTCAGACCCTTCACCATGAGATAGTTTAGGATCATGAAGGGTTCGGTTTCCTCTTGAGGAGCAACCACGCAAGAGATGCTTTCCAATGCAATTTCTGACATCCAACTCGTCTTTACCTTCTTCAAACTGAAAATTTGATACGTCTGTATCTTTCACAAAATCATGGTTGACATTGAGAGGTGTGCTAATCTGGCCTCTTGTTATAAACTGTTTGCTGCCCTTAGCGCCAGAAACCAAGCTTGTTTCTATGAGGTCAGTAACTTGTGGAAAGTCCTCCTTCTTTTCCATTTCCAGGTCACATGACTGTAGAAGCGAATCAGTCTGACGGTCAAATTCAGCTACAGTGTCTTCGTCTTCGAGATTCTGATTTTCCACATCAAATTCATATTTTGGAGACCATTTGTCCTTTCCTTGCGATAAATAACCATCATCTCTTTTAAAGTCAGCAGACGGGGGCAATAGAAAGCTACAAGGTGTCTCATCATTACTTCTCTTGAGCTTCTTTTTTGCAGGTTCCGTAGGTTCTCGCCACTCTGCATCCAGAAAATTAAGCATTGGTAAAGCCTACCTCGAAATATAAAAAGGACGACAATAAATGTTGCCTCGTTCCAGTAAGTAAGAATTTGCGTACCTTCTTGAAAACTACTCAAGTCATCAATCAAGTCTTCTGTATCACCTTTTGCCAGTAGATTAGGTCCGCCATCAAGACTTTCTAAGAAAAGACCGTCAGAAAACATCAAAAAACCCAGAAATATCAGGATACTATCAGAGCTTGACAAAAGCGTGGCATACCAAGACTTGCATCTTTCCTCCAGTTGGCCAGAATGATTCTTTCGATGAAGGCAAGTATAGGTTCCCAATTCTGCCACAGATAGAAGATTCAGGCAATCATTAAAATATAAAAAATCTAACTAAACTTAGATCACAAGAGAAATCCATTACCTTGAACTCAACGTTCGTCTTTGATGGTTCAAATGAGAATTCCAAAAGCTGACGTGGACAGGTTATGCACAAAATGTAACCAGGACAGGATTGAAGTCTGTTACTTCTTCCCGTTTGTAGCTCATATGTAGGCTTCCAGACATCCGTACACTCAAAACTAGCAGTCAAGTTGTTCATCAACTTATGTATGGGGCCTTTGCTTACAAATCTTGAATTGATATCTATCAACGTGAAGGCCATACAACCATATAACAAAACTTCCTATCTAAGACCGCAGAAGATAGTTGATGTTCACACATGAAGAATGAAGAAATAAGGATACATATGTACTGCAAAGCCTGCAGCAAAAGGTAACAAGAGATAATAAGGCTCAACGTCAACAATCTGATAAACAAGGAAAATAAGTTTGGAGCCCATAGCCGAGCAAGTAACTTACCTTGAAACTATCTCCAGGACCAGATATATACCCAGATACATTCAGCATGCCATCTGTAACGTTTACTTTACAAAGAGAAGTTAAAGCCTTGGTCCCTGCATCTCTCATTAGTAGAGAAAATGCTGTAGAAGAAGGATTGGTTTGGAAAAGCTCTTCATCACTGTAACAAGGAAACTATCAGAAGGGATGAATTCATAAGGATCTTTAAATGAAAGTAAAAACCGACCTTTCGATATCGAGAAGGCTGAAGGAAACAGTAGAATGCACAAGGGCAATCCGGAACACACACTTTGTTATAGAGTCCAACATTTTCTTGGGGCTTTGTTGCAAGAGAAAATAAAATAAAATAATTTTAGACAGAGAGAAATAAACATGTCATAGAACTTCAGACAAGGCGAAGAGGAATGCGGATGTCTAAGTGTCTAAGAAATGAACCTGGATTGCATATATTTTTGTCTCACCGGTTGATTGTAAAATAGATCTCGGACAGTTACTGCATTAACCAAGTCAACATCAGAACTAAATCATGCCCTTGCCAATGTAAACCAAAAATTGAGCAGATGCATTTCTCCATTCTTGAAAATTATACGCAAGGCTTCATTTTATTTGATAAGCATGATAGGGAAAGAGCGGTGACAAAAGACACATTACCAGTCGTGCCAGAGTCTTTTCTATCATCACAAATTCCTAGATGCAGACACTTTGATCCCTGAAAAGCGTTTTGGGAAGTTTAAAACTATAACCAATGAATATGCAGAGGTGTTAGAGTTTCATCAAAAGCCATCCCATACCTTCATAACCTTTCGATAACCATTAGGCCTCCCAATAGCCTTTGTCGTGATTTCCAGTAACGAGATATCTGATATCGAAGCTAACGCCTCTCCTCGGAATCCAAAACTTTCACTGGCTGTCTCCACATTTTTGAAGCCGTGAAACTTTGAAGTAGCTGTTTTTCACACATAACTCATGTTAGGTTTTCCAATCAAAACCCTAACAAAGTAGCTTTATACCAATACTAAATAACATAAGTAAAGGCTCGTGCTTTATGCAAGGTCGGTTATGAGAACTTACCATATCTTTCTCCCAACAAAACCAAATCATCTCTGGAAACGCCTGATCCTGAATAAAACAATCATTCCCAAATTTAGATTCGAATCATTTGCATAAAGGTGAAAACAATCATCGTGCAGCTATATACTCACCATCATCCACAACCTTCACAGAGCACGCAGCAACACCCACGAAGATAGACACCTACAAAAACAGAGATTTCAATCAACAGAATTCCACCACCAGAAGAAATCGACGGAGGAGGGGGTTTTGATTTTGTGTACCTTGGTCGCACCAGCATCGAGGCTGTTGAATACGAGTTCCTCCACGACCCTCGACATATCGAACATGATGATTCCGGAGCGCATGGAGTGACGAACTCCTTCAGGCAAGGGCTTGATCGTCTTCATCTCCGAATTATCCAACTGACACACCGAAACCTCAAACTCAATCAGAACTGAGGCAAAGGCATCGCCTCGGGTACCATTCTCGCTCACTCACTCACTCTTAACGGGAATGATTCATCAACTGTGGAACTGGAGGGAAAATCGGCAATTGGGGATTTAGGGTTTCCCCAAACGACAGCGTTTTTGCGTATACTTATAAATATTGATTCCTTTCAGTGTTTTTACCTTTTAACCCCCATTAGTGCCGAGGGTTGGTTGGTCTATATTATTGACCACCGACTCTATAACAGTAACCAAAAGCCTTATCAGAGGAAACGGATTTTGGAAAATAGTTTTCTGAGATTGTAAAATGACAAACGATAAAGTTAACACAGAACGATGTTGATATTTTCTATCTACAGTTTTGATTGATATTTATTTGGTCAGACAGTGCTGATAATTACGATGTAATAATTCGAATTAGTTTTCTCTTTAGAAATGATTTCATTAACTTTTTTGGGGTCTGTTGAGAATGAAATGGCACGGCAAGTGGATGGTGAAGTTGACTATCTCCGCCAAACTATAGTAGGGAATAATAATGATCATGATTCTATCAGATTAGATTTAATAGTAATCGATGTTTTTTCAAACTAAGTATTGGATCCACTACGTTGCTTTAGTATTCATCCACCATAAATTCTAAATCACGTCAATGAAATGGTAGCTACGTCCGTTTTAATAAGTTTCACAGTTCAAGTTTTTTTATTTCTAAATAATTTTTTTTTTGTCAGAAATTATTTATTTAAGATAGGACCTTGTTTCACAGTTCAAATTTTATTTTGTAGCCTTTTTATATAGCAAGAAAAATAAAAGAAACATGCATATCGGTTAATATTGGATGGCAATACTTTCTTGGGATCATGGTTTTTGTCCGGGATCTCCCAGGTAACAAAAAATAATTGGGATTAACTGTAGCCAATGATAATCGCTTTACTATACTTTATGCTATTTATATCTTTAAGCATACATTTGCATCGATTTAAATATGGTCGTACATTAAAAAGGAAAACCATCATGCAATGTTCAAGAGATTTTGCATTTTAATATATTGTTCGGGATTGGAATATACATGGAAAAAGAATAAGGTGGTGAATATTAGTTGTCGTTATGTAAATTGCGAACTAAATCAATCGACATATATAACCACTAAAACCGTGAACTAGATTATCATCTCCAACTAAGGTAAACTAACGTAGTGAGACAATCGTGAGTGTAGGTGTGATCTAAAATTGTAATAGAGGTTTTCATGTTTCCATTACAAATGCAATCGTGTAGCGTATAAGACTATCATTTTCATAAACTGTTCGAATATTCTCTGAGCTTCTTTAGAATAGTGTAATATTTATGAGAGGAGGCAAAGGCAAGTATAGGTTCGCATTATTCTTTCGAAAATACAAATATTCATCTGATTACAAAATAAAAATGTAGGGAGAATAAAATAAAACCCCGAGGCAAAAAAAAGTAACTCCGTGAAGAAAAAAAGAAAGAAAAACATGACGGCCGTTATTATGGTTAGACGGAGGAATAATGTCTGACTGACGACGACGAGCTGGTGAATTTTTCAGCGGTTCTTGTCAATGAGATAACTGTAAAAAAGCAAAACTTTACAAAACCTATTAAAGTGATAATTACAAAAATAAAAATAATAAGAGAGTGATTTTGTAGGGTTTACATATAAAAATTGAAATGGCAACAAATTGTTCTCTCTTGTCTTCGTCTTCTCCATTGCCATTTTCTCTCCTTGTTTCCCTCTGCAAACCCTAAATTTTTTCCTTCTCCTCTACTCTCTCATTTTTCCTTCCTCTGTTTTCTTTTCTCGAGAAAACCAGAGACGATAAGATAAGCTTGCAACGCTCTGTGCTAAGAGAAAAAAAGAAACGCAGAGGTAAAATCAAATTGCTTTTGTTCATATGGCACTCTGTTTTTTCTTTGTTATAAATTCTGTTTGATTTATAATTCTTGTTGTTTTCAATGCTGTCTGATTCTGTTTCATTTGATCACCTTACGATCGAGTAATCCAGCTGTTCATGTCAAATTTCGCTCCTTTATGAGATTTTCAAAATTGAACATATTTTGATCGATTTATGTTCTGTCTTAACGATTGCATAAAGTATCCATCTTTAAGGAAAATGGATTGCTTTTATTCACTCTGATTTGTTCCTTTAAAAGGTGAGCTGATCTCATCCATAATTCGAATTCCGATCCATTTAATCTGAATCATTAGGACAGTACTGATTCGTGTTCGTGTTTCTCCGATTTGGGTTTTTATAGCTGATTAGATGGAAACGAACCAACTCGATTCGGATTCGCATCTCCCTCCTCGAAAGCGATTACTTGCTGGATTCAAGAAACTAAACTCCAACGCCAACGCCAACGCCAACGCCAACGGATCTTCTTCTTCTTCTTCTTCTTCTTCTCCTTCAGCTTCAGCTTTCGCCTCCTCTTCCTCAACTTCAAACTCAAACGGATCCTCTTCCTCTGCTTCTACCCATGTGCGTACCCATCTCGACAACTTACTAGCTTCCCGTTTCAACCACGACCATAATCAGTCACCGGAAGAGCTCGTCGAGGCTGCGAGATCCGCCGCTGATTTAGCTGTTAAAGCTGCAAAGGCTGCCAGGGCAATGGCGAACCAGAAGGCCTTGGTTTCCGCAAAGGCCATTGCTGCGGCCAAGAGGGCATTGGAATTGGTTGATTCTTTCCCCAAAGAAGCAATGGCTGATTGCAAGGAGAGGTCGCCTAGGAAGAACAAGCAGAAGAAACATGTCCACGTCCACCACTTGTATTCAAAGGGTCAGTTAAGAGACGAAGAAGAAGAGGATTTAGCGCGTAGGTTACATCGAGCTATAGACAGTAGGTACCCTAAAGTCTTGGGAACTCGCTCGGGGTTTGAGGGGAATGGTCAAATAAACAAGAGGCAGAAGGTGAACAAGAAGACCGTAGTTGAAGATGGGAGTAGAGTGAATGATGTTGCTGGGATTGTGGATTCAGACAGCTCGTTTGAAGGATTAGAATCAAACCGGAAGGCGTTCAAATCCTTCAAACCGGATGAAGTGGATTCCATACTGACACCAAGGAAGGAGAAAGCAGAGGAAGAAAACAACTCATTGGGTAAAAGAAGAGGAAGAGTGAAGCTAAAGAAGCTTCCTCTGAGCATTTGTAATTCTAGGGATCAAGAAAATGGAACTTCCTCTGCGTCTCCATTACCGGTGGCTCAGCCGCTGGATGAAGGTGTTTCATGGAAATGCCAGGACCTAAAGGCTCCTGAATGTGTGAAGCAGAACAAAGCCGTACGGTCATAGGTGACTCCTTTTTTCAAGATCTGGCCGGCATTGCCATTTTCAGTTGAAGAATCACGTTGTTGTTTCCTTTTTTGGAAGTGTTTTGAATTTATGTTATATATTGGAAATATTATAATACATATATGCCGTTTATTGCAATTACAGTGTTGTAGAAGAGGATTTGATGTTGGATACATAGATGAGGAAGAGATGTAATAATGTGATGTACTTTTTGTTGAATGTTATGTTTCTTTTGATTTAATCCATTTTCTTATGTGCTTGGTAAGCAATTGGTTAGTAAGAACTAAGAAGTGGCTTGTTGCGCACAAAAATAATACTAAGAAATAAGAAGTAGGTTAATAATGAAAAAAAGTGGGAAAAATTACATTGAAGAAGTATATTTGGTTGTTTCAACGACTGGATATACAAGGTGTCACGTGTAGAACCACGTGCTGATATGGAAAGTGTGACACAGAAACAAAGCACAGTCATGCACGTCACATGTGGTCTGCAAGTTAAAACCATCTGGCCATGTTGCTTGTAAATTTACTGATAACTAATTTTTATTTCAGTTTATTACTTTCCGTTTTGCCATTTTGGTTTCTAAAAGTATGTATATTGGAAGTAAGATAACGTAATTTAATTACTATAATAAAAAGTTAACAATGACATGTCTTAAAATGGGGACTTCAAAACACCTCAAGAACTACTGCTAGTGTACATGGACTTGGCTGAATAGAAAAGAAGTACATGCATAAACATCATAACCGCCGATTGTACAATGTTGTTATGTACCGAAAAAAGTGGCTGATTAAAAATAACGACACTGCAATCTTTCCTACGAAATTTTGTTCCTTCAATTTCAGTGAACAGAAATAAACTAAGACTGACAAGATCTGAAATAAACTTAGACTGACAAGATCTCTCGACGACCTGTAACAATGAAATAGGTCCTGAAAATTGCGGGTAAAGATTGGATAAATGTATTTAAGGTATTTAGCTTCTTGTTTATGGGTTTGTATTTGTCCGAAGGTCCGATGTTCTCTACTTCCTTTCACTTGTAAACTTATGTGAAGCCCAATGTGGCCCAAAAATTAATTGGTTGAATGTCAAACTTTTTACACAAAACCAATCCAACGAACACGAGATAATATAAACTAGCAAAGAGAAAGGAGTTGAAAACAATAATCTCAACTTCTGGCCTCTCCAACACATGTAATCCCGTAATTATTATATTCATATAAAACTATTTGTTAAGTACAACCTAACCTGATCAAAACTCGAATTTAACAATAATAATTAGACCATGACCGGCTCCAGAATAAACCAGGTTGGGATTAGATGAGGCATAACATTTCCAAAAGTTCAAATCTCAAACAAGAAGATGAAACATCTTTGTTAGTCAATTCATTCATCCACTACAACGCAATTCATTATAAGCAACAAATGAAATCGATGGTTAACCAATAATCATAGCTCCCCAAAAAAAAAACAAAGAACAAAAAACATAAAAATATATCAAAGTCGTTCAAAAAGAAAACAAGAACAAAGGTATAAAGGAAAAAGAAAAAAACAAAGACGAAATTGAGTTTCTTTCACTCTTTGATCTTCAAGTTTCTCATTTGTGATTCTACATTATCTGCATTGCTCTTTGTACTTACATTCATCCATGGATGTTCCAAGCACTGTTGAGCAGTTGGTCGTTTCTCTGGCGCAAACTCCAAAATCGGAGTCAGAAACTCGGCAAACTCCTTTGCTTCTGCCTCCGGGAGCTTGTATTTATCAATCAGTAAACGATCAAGTGGCCAATATTTCAACCGCCGGATTCTCTTTAAGTCCCCGTGTCTGTCAAAATAGTCCTTAGACCTCGCTCCTCCAATCGCAATCTGCTTAATCAAGCACGTCAAAACACGAGCAATAGCGACATGAAATAAAAGCAAAACGAAAAACAATACCTTTCGAGGCATTTTTCCTAGGAGTTCCATCATAAGAGCAAGGTGGTCCTAAAACCAATCCAAAACCACATCACAAAAAAAAAATCCAACAGAAGAAGAAGAAGAAGCAAGAAAGCAAACACTCTTGGGGTTTGATTTAGATTTTTACCTCGTCTTCTCCATAACCATTTCCCTCTTTAGGAGCAAATAACATATCCCCTGTGGCAAGCTCGAACGCCGTACAACCAAAAGACCACATATCAATAGAGAAAGTGTATCCGGACTTTAGTATTACTTCAGGAGCTCTATACTGTCTAGTTTGTATCTCTTCCGCAAACTGTTTATCAGCCCAACAAGCGTTACCAAAGTCAACCACTTTGCATCTCATATCAATCCCATCAAGACTTCTCTCCGTCTTGGATGATGCTTCTTCACCTATAGCACCCACCATCGAAACTCTTCTTTCTGAAATTTTAGCAACCGCTCGTTTCGCTCTCCTCTTTAACTTCTTCTCAATCAGATTCATGGTGGAACCGACACCGTTTGCGTTTCCCTCTGGCTTTTCTAATAACGGGGTTAGTCCGGATCTAACTGGATCTTTGGCAGGGTCAATGGTGGAACAAAGAAGAATGTTTTCAGGTTTCAAGTCAGAGTGGATCATACCGAGCTCACGGTGCAAATAATCTAAACCAGTCAGTATACATCTGCAAATCTCCCGGACTTTATCCAGTTTCAGACCTTTGTAATGGTTGTATCTGATTAAACGGAGCAAGCTATCGCCTAGAAACTCAAGCACCATGCATAAATGCTGTCCGTTTGGACCAGCATGCTTGAAATGGTCAATAAGACGAACAACGCATTTGGTATTTGCGAGATCTCCATCAGCAGCAGCTGAAAGGAATTCGATTTCGTGAAGTGCAGCTTGAGCAAATTGTTGTGCACTCTTCTGAATCTTCAAAGCAACATAGTTCTGGCAAAAAAAGAGACACAAAGCAAAAGCTTCTTAGGAAAGACGTTATACACCGCAACTAACTTCCAATGATTAGAGATTCCAGAACCATTTAACACGCATTCATTTATGAGAACACAAATCAGCTAAGCTGGTTAACTAGAGAGTTCTACAGTACCAAATCTAGGCTTACGATCCACAATCCCAGAACTTTGATCTCTTCTACAAGATTAAATGACACGAAAGCAAAGATCTTTGCACCATAATCTATAAGACAAAAGCATCAAAAGGACGAGTCTTTTGATTTGAACATTGTCTATAGAAAAAGGAGATTCAGAGCCCAGATGACAAGAGATCTCCAGGAATGAATGTAAGGTTGAAGTTGACGATTGGCAGGAATCAAAATCTAAGCATTGCGATCAATAGGAGCAGAGAGAAGAAGAGAGAGAGAGAGAGAGAAGCGTACAGAGGTGCGAGTATCGTAGGCAAGCCAGACGGTGGAGAATTGACCCCAACCAAGCTTTCTCTGGGCGATGTAACGACCACCGGAAAAAGGATCGCCGATCCTGACGGCGTGATATCCACCTTTACGGTAAGCATCGAAACCTTCTTCTTCACCTTCTGATCCAGACGAGGATGAACACGACATATCTCCTCCTCTTATCTCTCTAAGACGTTGTGCGTCGTCTCCTGAACAATCCCACAACCCAAGTCGATCGTCAAAATTGGATCTTTGCGAAAGAGCTTCCCTTTCCCTTTCTACGACCAGAGAAACAAGGGAGAGAGAGAGAGAGAGAGAGAAAAGACAAAGAGAGAAATGGCACTCAGATTGCGTGTGGCCCTGAGACGTAACAAGACACAAACCCTCTCCACTTTTTGCTCTTTTCTGTGTTTTTTTATTTATTTATCAATCAATGGCTTTCCCTTCACAGTTTTCCCGATTTAAACTTTTTGAACAATTCTCTATTTTGCCCTTTCAGGAGGGAGACTTATTGCTCTGGTCAGGTGTCGTCTTTTTTAACTCTGAAAGGGCCAACTCATTGTCTTCCTTGCACCACAACATTCTCAACTTTCATACATCGGTTTGGCTCCAAAATTTTGAATAACCGTTCGCAGAGGCAGCTTGATCGAGCTTGACATTTCATGGAGCGGTTGGTGGTCCTAAATCTTGGGAGTGGTCCAAACTATCACAGGTTGATCAGGTCAAAACGAAGATGTTCCTTGTTTCTCAAAACATTAAATCACTAAAGGCATATCGCAGCAGAAGATTTAACAAAACAGAAGAAACGCAAAGTCTTTAAAACTTCTCATTTCCTTCATAAAGAGAGATTAAAGTACCCATTTCTCATTCAAATTATTAAACATTGGAAACAAAATACTCTGGAACAGCGAAAAAAGCATCATCGATCAAACAATCTAAACTTTGCTCCACGAGAACAGAACCTGGTCTGTTAGCTAAAGTAACCAACTTTCTCCTTTGACAAAGTTCTTCAAACGATCAAAGCAAGAACAACAACAGTCTAACATTCGTGTTTTTTATACGTTTATTAGACAAAGACAAAGAAAGACCATTTCGAAAAAATGCAGCAGATTGAATTGATTCCCACACACTCTCTCTCACCGCTCAACTAAAAGAGTAAATCAGTCCAAATCCTTAACAATCTTGATTCCCATGGAGTTAGCAGTACCGATGATAGATTTGCAAATGGACTCCAACGGCATATACTGACAGAAAGGATCACTCTGCTTCACCTTGGCGATCTCGTACACGTGTCTCACCGAAAGCGTCGTCACCGTCAAATGCCCCGGCCTTGTGCTCCCTTTATCCACTCCTGCTGCTCTCTTGATGTACCACGACACAGACGGTGACTTCACCGTGAAATCGAACGAGCTGTCCTTGTACGCCGTTATCGTCACCGCCATCGGAGTGTCCGCTTTGTACTTTTGTGTCCGCGCGTTGAAGTCCTTGCAGAAGGCCATCAGGTTCAGTCTGTACTGACCTAACACCGGACCAACCGGCGGTGCTGGCCTTGCTGCTCCAGCTGGAACTGTCAGCCTTAGCGTCGCCGCCACAGATCGCCGTGTCACGATGTCCTTCGCAGCAGCCGCCATTGTTGGGATCGTCGAAGACCTTCCTTCCACACCGTCCCAGGGTTTTACAATCTGTATAAGTTGGGCCTTGCTTTTCATATGGGCCTAGCTTTAATTTGGGCCTTAACTTGAGCTCTCTAACCATTCATTTTATGTTTCCTTTGGGCTAACGATTTAATCAAGTACATTTGCAAGTGTTTCTGCTTTAAACATTGGTAATCAAGACCGAAGCCCAATAAAAGGAGATAATTAGGATTCAGAGAAATAAAACTAAGATACAAAGAGCACAAGAAATCATGATCTCAACACGGAAAAGATCTTGCTATGTTGAAATCGAGGCGTTGGAGATATTACATATATCACCAAGTTTATTGATTTTAACATTGTCATGTTTTACAGTGTACTATGGTGAATTACCCAAATCAAAACAAACGAAAAACGAACAAAATCAGATTTAAGTTTATTTACTAGAGAGTCTAGAGTTGCTTATCTAACTTGATCACGTTAAGTAACAAATGCACCGGCTCGAACCAAAACGAGAAAAAAGCCTAAAAAAGGCTTGTGTTTATTTGATTAAAGAGTGTGAATCGAATGATAAACAAAACTTAACTAATGTACTATGTACGTACATCAAAGGAAATGATTTTCCACCCATAGTTTCTACTCTATAACAACAGCATGGAAATTGCAACGATAGTTCTGTGACGTCATGTCATGTATATATATATTTTGACATTAATGCTACATGATTGAAAAGTCAACACAAGTTTGCGCACCGAGAGAATGACTTGAATATTGCGTTATAAGCATGGACACATATATAATACGTAACATGCATGAGGCATGACTTTGACTCGATCGTTGTTGCTTTGCAGTTTGCATTATTTCAACTCTTTAAGTCTCAATTTGGTTTTATGGGCTTTTATATTTTGTCAACCTTCGCTACTTCAACAACAGTCCAAAAGGACCAAAACTACCATTCCTCTTTATCACTTTTTATATTGGATTTTGATATATGAATTTATAGCTATATATATCCGGTTAGCTGGAATCGCATGGACTCTTATCACTATAAGTTGGAATATAAAAATATGGTTCAGAGACATTAATGAAAACATGTGGAATTTAGACACACGCACACACATTAGCAAGGTGCAAACTAAACCTCCTGGATTAGTCGGACGATGCTGTACGTGTGTCAATCGTCTAAGTCCGTACTGACTACGATTATGTTTGATATTGTTATATCCCGGTTGGATCGAATGTTTTTGTAAACTAGTAATACTGTTCAAACATGAACTCGAGAATTAGTACTTTGATAATAAAATTAATAAATATATACAATAAATAATATGATAAAAAGGATAACAGATATAGCATCTTTATTATCTTTGTAAAAACTAAAAAAAAAAAAACACACAAATATAAACCTCTAAGTAGGGAGTAGGCGTACGTTATCCAAAACTATGGATTATTGATGCTCCTATCTCCAATATAATTGATGCTTTGCCATTATTGTTGCTTCCCCCTTTTTACATGTCATATAATTAATGCTTCCAGTCTCCATTACTGTTTGGTTTTCTTTTTTTTGTTCCGGTGTGCGAATGTCTTCTTATTTTAATTATTGGTTTTATTTACACGGTTTGCCTTTTTCACTTTTTGTGGTTCCATCAAAGACGTTAAGACTCAGATCACACGTATTCACACCAAAATTATTCCATTCCGAGTGTACTTTCAATTTCAAACTTGTAATTATTCATCTTCCTTTCTACTCTAGCCCAAGACCGAGTTTGGTGAGTCCTATGATATTTCGGCTTACAAACTTTTGTTTTTGGTCTGAAGTTCTTAATTCGTATGTTTCTAATTAGCATGACCATATTCTAGAAACACCCAAACTTTCTTATACACACGTGGACGGTGTTACCTGCCGTTGATGTTACAATGTACTAAAATATTACTACCTTTGACAGTTCAAAAAAATAAAAAATATTACTACCTTTGAGGACACGTAGATTAGATCCATTTCAAAGATTCTGAAATTTGATATTTATCATTATCAAGATCCCACCTACGTCTAGACAAAATCCAATGTACAATATATTATATATATACAAATCTAAACTAAAACTCTTACGAAAAAATAAAGTTAATATATTAACTGACTTTAACTAAACCAATATTGCTCTCCAAGATTAGAGCGACTAAAAAATTACATAATAAGTTCGGTCGTTAAAAATAATAATAACAATAATAATAATAATCCATAATAATAATAATAATAAGTTCGGTCATTTCTATATATTTAGTTCCACGTTAGGATGTTGGAAAAAAAATCGAATTATTTTGATGTCAACCTCCTAATTAATTTGAAGAAAACTAGATATTGTTGCAAGAACTTCAAAATTCTATTCATTGAATCCCTCTTTGGACACAGGTGTCAACAATTCCATGTTCTCTCAAACCTCGATCTTTTGGTCCTTTTAAAAAAAAGGGATTCTTCACGATGCTAAAGAAAAGAAGTGAAATATGAACATAGAGAAAAATCAAAGCGAATAGAATAAACAAATAAAAGAGTCTAGTCGAAGTAGGTTTAGGTAAGAAAGTAATCTATACTTATGACCTTTTGATAATGAGTTCGTCAAACTGAACCTATAAAGAGTGCACACACCCACCCATCTTTTTCTCCGCTTGATTTCTTAATAACATACGGCAATTTGATTCCTATTATAATGAAGGGAATGATTTGGTATACGATTACGATATTTCCAAATCTACTTACATCTAAAAGGGTTTTAAGGGATAACTATAATTAATTGAGCCCCCGTATCTATGTTGACACAGGTTTCCATATCTCTCTATGCAACTTACATTAGATATTTTAGATATTTTTTGGCGATTTGTAATTTTTATTTGTAAATTTAGCAACGTATTATTTATTAAATACATGAAAAAGTTTCAAAGTTAAGATAAATATCAATGTACAAAATATCTGTAATATCTGTTTGAGCTTATAATTTTGTATCACTGCTAGAAATATCTGTTGGAGCTTTGAATTTTCTATCACTGCTAGAAATATCTGTTTGAGCTTTTAATTTTGTATCACTGCTAGAAATTTGTAGTTTTGTTCAATAAAGTAATAATCAAGTAATAAGATTTTAAAAACATCAAAGATAGACAAAGCAATTCAATTTTTTGCTCTGATTAAAGATGCAAAATATGTTTGGCTTTATGGATACTTCAATCTGAAATCATTTTTATTTTCGTAAAGTTGTAAAACTACGTTTTCCTATTCATACAAACTTTTTTCCGCCGATATGACATGGAATTATTAATATAATCCGCTTTAAATAATATCTGCAATTGGGCATATATAAATGTATATAAGTAGAGATGTGTATGTGTGTGTCTCTATTACCAATTGGATCAGATTCTTCATCTCAGCAAAGGACAACACAAACTTTTCTCTTTATCTGAAACTTGTTTCACATTCCCTCTTTCTCTTCAGACAACCAAACTCAAAAACACACAACAACATGACTCGCTCCTCTAGATTCCTTGGATCGGCGACTGCCCCGCCACCGCCGGAAGAAATCCTCGCCGCGGAAACCGACATGGTTGTCATCCTCTCAGCTCTTCTCTGTGCTCTCATATGCGTTGCTGGCTTAGCCGCCGTAGCTCGTTGCGCCTGGCTTCGCCGTCTCACCGGCGTTAACTCTTCCGCCGTCGGAGAATCTCCACCGCCGCCGAACAAAGGTCTCAAGAAGAAAGCGCTTCAGTCTCTCCCGAAGTCCACCTTCACCGCAGACTCGCCTAGCTCATCCACCGGAGACGGAGACTCCTCCACCGAGTGCGCCATATGCTTGACGGAGTTTGCCGACGGAGAAGAGATAAGGATACTACCGCTCTGTAGCCACGCTTTCCACGTGGCGTGCATAGACAAATGGTTGACTTCTCGGTCGTCGTGTCCTTCTTGTCGACGTATTTTGGTTCCGATGAAGTGTGATCGGTGCGGACACCACGCTTCAACGGCGGAGGCTCAGGTCAAAGATCAGCCTCCTCACCAACATCCTTCACAGTTCACTTCCGCCATTATTCCCGCTTTTCTTCCTTAACTTTTTTCTTTATTTTATAATTTGGCGAAAAATGAAATGTTAAATACATAAATTAATTAAATATAGGAATTAGGGAACTTTTTTTAGTTACTTCCGATCTTTATCCTCTGTAAGACTGTAACACTGTTCTGAATCTGAATCAATCAGATGGAGTTTTTAAGCTCGATATGTTAAATTTACTTCACGGAAACTCACAACTCGCATTAAAATAATGATTCCTTTTTTATAGTAATAAAATGACTTAATTGATTGGACAACATGAGCACTGAGGAAAGAGTCGGTCATGTGAACCCGTTTGTGAGCAAAAACCCCAATAAGGAATAAAGACTACACTTTTTCAGAAAAAATATTTGGAACTGAAAAGTATTGCCATTCCCTAATTTCCTGGTTATGTTCTGCAAAATATCTAGCGACTCATTTTGGTCGTTTATATTTTTCAGACAGAAGACTTTTTTTTTTTTCTGTTTATCGAAGGTATTCCTTTATCGAGAAGGTAACGGTAATAAATTAGCAATTCTTTTGGATGATAGTTAGCAAACCTGATAAACTATAATTCCAATCTAGTGTAAGTTTGGCGAAAATCTAGTGTGTAGTCGTGTAGACAATGTAAGTGATTGTAAAATATAACTATTTATATGAAGATTATTTATATGCAAGTTAAATAAATAAATTAGGATAATAATTGTGAGTGTCTTTAAAAGTCTTCCTCATTTTCAGTCATAAGTCAAAGAAAGCATGTATTGTCTCATCTCTTTTACCTGCAAATAAGGCTGACTCCCCTCTCATTCAATCCAAATGAGCAGAGAACTTTAAAAGCTGTTTTTCTTTCATTGACATAATTATACAAAGCTACAGACTTGCGGTATTGGATTCTAATTGTATGCATATATTCAAAATGCGATTTATCTGAGGCTTTGATCTATGAACTCTTTCAACATTTTATATGTAACTCTAGTTAAATGAGGGAAAAGAATAATGGTCTATCTATAAATTAAAAGTTATTTAAATGGATTCTATAAATATACTTTTATGTGATGATACAAAAAGGGATTACAGTGTGGCGACTTTATACGAAAAACTATAGTAATCGTAAAAACCATAAATTTGCTGAACTTGTTAGGTATCTTTCACCACTCTTTCGACTCAACCTTTTTCCTTGCATTTTCATTTATGGATATTCACGTACATATTATCGACGGCTTTATAACAAATTTTGGGTTATTATGTAATGAAAGTTAACGAGGATAAACTAATGCAACAAACGTTTATGGATTTAACAAAATATCTCAAAATATCTATAAATTACTCCATATGAAACAAACATTAATTTGATGACAATGAATTTTGTTAGGTTCTTTTTCACCATTTTAGCAATTCATTTTTTTTATAGAAATCATATTAATCAGTTGAGTCATTGACAGAGTTTTTTTTTCTTTTTAACACTGAATTTCATTCATCATAAGGTATTTCAGAATATTTTTGTTTTCTTTTAAATGTTATCTGTGTGGGAATTCAACTAATTTCAAACTTGGATCGACAGATAAGAAACACAGACTAATCTAGACTTTAACCGTAGTAAATTCTACACATAAACTCATTCATCGTTCTTCGTTTTACTTCAGAATTCAGCTATGTAGACTCAGTTGCTGCTAGACTAATATCATTTTGGTATTTTTTATTGGGAATAAAATTAAAGTGATGAAAAAGTGAAAAGGTGGAGAAAGAGGAATATTTGAAGCGAAACGATAAACGTACCACCCAACTTATATAAACATTAGAAACGCATGACAAGCCCAAATATTATCCACCTTTCAGTTTCACTTAATGGAATCTTATGCCTTATCTCTTTCCTTTCCTTTTCTTCGAAATGTTTATTATGTAACACCCAAGAGGCAAAAAGGGTGAAGAAAAATTTCGGCAAAAACTTTCATCATTTAACTTTTTTTTTTTTTGTCTTTATATAGCTCAAGGTTATCCAGCCTCTTTTTTTTTCCCTCGTTTAAGACCGATTAACATTCTCTAATAAACATCCTCATAATCTAGACGACCCCGTTTATTAATGTCAGTTTTTTTTTCTTTGTTAACTTCAAACTCAAGTGTAGTTCCTCATAGTCATTTCGTTTTTAACGTACTAATTTGTGAAGTGTAAAGTGAAATTTTGCTTTCGCGAATATTTTCTTCTTAGCTGGAGATGATTACACGAGTATATAAATTCAATCAAGTAATATATTAAGAAGAATAAAAGAAAGTTAAGATAGAGAAGTTGGTCGTAGGTTTCATTATATGTACTTTCCTCCTAACTATCTTTTGCCCTCGTAGTCAAAAAAGTGATACATTTCAAAGATTCACTTCATCTCTCAAATGACTTAATCTTCCCTAACTTTTTTCCTTCTTTTCCATGTTCACATTGTATATATGTCCCTTTCGATTTACCACTATTCCATCGTCACTTTTTACCAGCATCCTCATGGTAATTCCTTTTCTCTCATAATAAAAACTTGAAAGAAACGAACCAAAATTGGGTTCAAAATATTTATTTGTTTGATGTTGAATATATAGGTGGCATATAACTGTTGCTATAAGAGAATTACAAAACAAAATAGACTGAGAATAAAATTTTTATGTACATGTGGCTTTCTATATGATAAATTAAAGAATATTTTTGTTATTTAAAAGAAAAGAAAATGCAAAAACAAAATAATTTTTTTAATTTCGGTGTCTTGGTTAAGAGCATTTATCTTTTGATCAAATTTGATGTTACCATAGAAAAGTCTTGGAAAAAATATAGATATCTCCAATCGAACCCAGCAGCAAGCCCAAATGCTGATATAATTTTTTTAGCTTATGTAGTCTTGTTAAGAGCACTCCTGTTTTGATCAAGCTTGATGTCACCATATAAAATCTTGGAAAAAATGTCGAGACCTCCAATCGAATCTAAAAGCAAGCCCAAAACCAAGTCATATGTGTAGGAATTAGCAAAGAGGTGAAAGGCTTTCCTTAGAGAGTAGGTGAATATAAGAGGAGAAAATGACTAATGTTTTGTAAGTGCAGCTAGGTAGTTTTTGAGATTCTGAGATTTGACCATGAAAATAATGAACATTTGTTTTGATTTCAGATTGTATGTGCAATGCCTCATCAACAACATGTACATAGCTTGTCTTGCAAACATTTTAAATAGTTAAAACTATGTAACATATATATATATATATATATATATATTTATGATGGCTTTCAAATATGCAGTTTTTAAGCACAATGAGTAACTATATCAGTTGAGTTTGAATATGATTAGATTTTATTTTGATTTTGGACTGATTTTAAAACTAAATTTAAAAAAAAAATTATGTACCAAACTTGTGCATTATTGTCAAATTTAATACTAATCTACAAAAAAATATTTTATAGAAGAAACTATGAACATGCACATCTTCAATAAATTTAAATTTAGTGTCATTGTATATAAAAAAAATAATCAGTATTATTATATTTTTCTAGAAACTAATTGAATCAATTGAGAGTTGCTGAGAAAATAACGTATGAATATATATATTTTTATTCTTTCTTATTTTTATCTGATTCTTACCTAGTGCTTTAGTTTTTTCCTCAGAGGCTTAAGTGAGAGATTTGACAGATTCAATGGTTTCATTAAATTTCATCAGCTTTCTATCCAGCTTTATATTCTCATAGATATTTGACAAAGGTGAAAAGAGTTCCAACTGAACCCAACAACAACTTCATAATACACGTGGTGAAAGAATTGACAAAAAGTTGACAAGCTTCTCTTTGGGAGTAGATGTGTATCGAAGGAAAATAAAGATGAGCTTTTGCAAGTGCAACAAGATACTACTTGACATTTAAGTCTCAGCTTTTTCACCATATCTCTATCCGCACACAGAATTGCATTTTTTTAAACGTGAATATTTTTTGATTAAGTTTCAAACAAAATGCAAAAAAAAAAAAAATGATGAGAGCTAGAAAAAACCTCAATCTAAGAGGCAGAGAGACATGAATGAAACAATGTTGTGCATACTGTTACATGTGGACAGCGGAAACAAATCCACTAAAAATTAATATTAAAACATCTACACTACTTTGGAGTTTGGATTGGTCTGTCGCTTTTCTTTTTTTTGGTCTGTCATTTTTGCCGTCAACAGCATTAATAGAATTACCTGAAAAAGAGAGTAAAAAACAAATCAACTGTTTTATTGTTAATTGATGTAGCAATACCATCCAAGAGCAAAGACAGATATTGTGGTTTCTAATGATGAAGAAAGATTTGCTTAATGTCATTGGTTCACAAGTTACGTGGATAATGATATGATAACTCACATGAAAGAAAGACTATGTCTCGTGACGCTTACACATCGACAAAACAAAACAAGAAAAGAAGGGACTCTTTAATTAAACCAATTTACTATTCTCCAGACAAAACCACGTTCATAGCCAACTCATGTCATGTCTCTCCGCTTAACATAAAAACCAACACATCATCTCCCTATCTATCCACATATGCTTTTAGGTCCGAGTGTCTCAAGTTTCAAACCAAAGAAAACCAGAGACGATAGACTGAACACAAAGGTGCTTCAGTTCTGTTTTGGAACAGGCTCTACGGATCAGTCATAACCAGGAAAAAACTAAGAGCAGATATGTGGAGAGACATGAATGAAACAATGATGTGCACAATGATACACGTAAACAGTTTGAAGAAACATACAAACAAAGAATGAGTAGTGAAAATTGGGAGTTGCAACGCAAAATCCGAAGCTTCTCTCTCTCTTTCTCTCTCTCTCTCTTCTGTCTCTCTCTCTCTCTCTCTGCATTGTCGTGTAAAGATAGCTGGATTTGTCTGTCACTTGTGCTGTCAACAGCATTAACGGAATTACCTGAAAAAAAGGGAAAAACAAATCAGGTGTTTGTTGTTATTTGTATAATACAGATGAGTTTGGGAATCTAAAGGAAAGTGTTACCTGAAAACGGGTCAGACACATTATCAGAAGTTTTTAGACAATCTCCATGCTGCTCTGTTTTCTCTTGTTGGACTTGGAGAAGAAACACATTTGGACCCAGCTCTTCTTCGGCTTAACCATTAGAGATTTCGCGTTTCTCATCTCCACAAGATCATTCATGTATTGAACAACGGCCTGTAAGTATGAATCATCTGTGAGTGAAAGTAGTGTTTGAGGAAAAATTTAGAATCTAGAAAGAATGAGAGAAAGATAACCTGAGGGCCCTTTTCGGCTATATCCCGAGGAGGAACTTGAAGTGGATTCTCCTGAGCACGAAAAACACGCAACTTTGTAAGCATTTTGATGGAGTCTGGAAGAACACGGATCTGGTTGTTGCTTATATCAAGCTCTTCAAGCATCTCAAGGTTGCCGATTGATCTCGGGAGTGATATCATGTCAGCGAAATTGTTTCCAACGTTCAGCTTGACAAGCGATGTGGCAAAACACAAGCTCTCTGGGACAGACTCGAGCTCGTTGAAACTCACATCCAGCTCTTTGAGGCTAGCTAAAGAAGACATCGTTGTCGGTAACTGCCTGATGTTATTGTAACGGACCGACAAGATCTCTAGCGTAGTGATCTTCCCAATAGCTTCTGGAAGAGCCTTGAGCTTGTTATAATCTGCACGGAGTTCTTTCAGGGAAGAACATCCACCGATCGAGTACGGAATCTCTTCTATATCATTTGTCTCGACGTCAAGCTTCTTGAGACTCACAAGAGAACCGACGGATTCAGGGAGAACCGGGAGGTTGTTGCAGCTCAAATTAAGCTCCTCGAGCCGCAACAATCTGCTGAACGATGGAGGCAGAGATGACAACTGGTTGCCACTAAGGTCAAGGTAAACCAAGTTCAACAATTCCCCTATAGACTCAGGGAGCTGACCGATTCTGTTGGAATGCAAATCGAGCTTCGTCAAAGAAGAGAGTCCTCCTATGGTGTTTGGCAACACCACTATATGATTCTCAGACATATCAAGCGATGTTAAACTAGATAACTTGCCAATGGAATCTGGAAGCCACTCGACTTGTTCTGTTAGCTTGTTCTGTAGATTCAGCTCTTGAGTAGATTTCTTAGCTGATACCTCAATCAAACTTGCAAGTTTTATCAAACTCAGCTTCTCTCCATCATTGCCTACACACACACACACAGACACTACAGTTACTAACACATAATCTATTGCAAATGAAACGGAACTCTTCTTGTTGCTCAATCTCTAGTTCCTACACTATCCATATCTGGATAACCTTAAAAGGCTGAAGCTTTAAATTAACTGAATAAAGAGAGGAGATGGGTTTAACTCACCGGCGAATTTTCCGGCGGTAAACGTTGAATCCACAAGCTGGGATTTTCGCGGAGATGAGAAAGCATCACCGTAGAGAGACGGCTTAGCTTTCGTCACGAAGCTATCGTCTCGTGAGACCATTTCCTTGGGACGAACAGGGGTCTTGTCGGAAAAGTACAAGGTCGAGGGAGCAGGCGGCGTAGGAACACGAGGAGGACGAGAGGGAGGAGCAGAGCCGTTAGAGGAAGAAGGAGAAGGAGAAGAAATGCAAGTAGAAGCTCTCTGAATGAAATCGTCGAACAGAGTGTGAACAGTTTCCAGATCGAGAAGCTTGGTGGCTTCTCTTTTCTCTTCTTTGCTTCGGAACAGAACAAGACCTTTCTTCATTTCTTGGAGCACCGTGAAAAGCTCACCAGGAACCTCAGAGCTTTTCCTCTGCTTAGCAATGGCTTCTAACAAAGCTTGATCTTCCTTGTCCACGTTCTGTATAAGAGACCTCGCAGCTTCAACCTCTTCGATTCCTGGCCTCTGTGGTAAAGATCTGTGAATTCTCATGATCTCTTCAACCACTTGCTCCGTCGAATCCAAACGTTTATCCAATTGCAACATATCCATTGCTTCCGAAAAAGATAAGAGAAAAGTTTGTGTTTTTTGGTTTTTGTTTTGGGGTTCAAAGTGTCGATTTTTAAGTGAGTGGGAAGGAGAAAGAAAGAGGAGAGTTTATGTAGAAACCCAGAGGTTCTTGTTTCGCCTCATAAATACAGCTGTTTCCATCACTCCCTGTCTCTCTCTCTATCTCTCTGTCAAAAAAATTTCTTTTTTTTTTTTGCTTTCTTCTTCTCTTGTTCTGGTTTCTTCCTCGGTTCTTCTTCTTCTCTTCCGTTTCCATCAGAAATAATTTATTACTTCTTTTTTGTAACCAAGGAGGCAAGGATACTGCACAATACGGATAATTAATTTCCATGTTTTAAAAATCATAATTTTTTTAAAACAGATTTTCATTTTCTAAATGTTACTTAATTAACATTATCATTAGAGGATATTTTTATGTTTTTAATGCGACGGGAATAACGTGAACCGTGGGATGGTGACCTATTGCTTATCTGTGGATTTTATATATCACGTTATTCCCATTTTCTCCCTATATATTTACACACTTTTCTGTCGTATTTCTATCGTATTTTATTGAAAATTATCAACTCATTTCGGAAAAGAGCAAAAAAGGTCAGCATTATGTGTTGCGATATATAGATTCTGCGGAGATCAATGCCTGTTTCCATTTTCCTGTCTCCAAAAGAACAAGTTAAAAGTAATTCCTTGTTGCCGTTAGGTTTGTTACTATATCGGTTTCTATTGAAATAAGCATTGCTTGGAAGTTGGAATGTTATAGGGATCATCAAATATAACTAAATAGGCCCATTGTGTCCGTAAGAAGGAGAAGCATTAAATAAGTCAATATACTCTATTATTGCTCTGGTTTACGTAAGTTAATAAAAATATAATACAGTCTTGTTCATTTTTCCGGAATGATATTTTTTATTTAAAACATTATAAATAAATGGAGGAGAAACTAAAAAGAAAAGGAATTGCGAAGAAAGAAAACTACAGAGAACACAAGTAAAAGCGGAGACCGAAAAGAAAAGGTGAAAGAGAAGAACGCCATGTGTGAGATGGGACACGTGTCGGTGATAGGGCCGATGATGTGTTGTCCTTTAACCTGTATCCAGCTGTCACATTCACAGTCCCCACTTGCATATACGCATATGCAGATGCATATCTGGGACTCGGGATATATTACTTTGTTTTCTGCTTAACTATTTGAATATTTTTTTATATTAAGAAACACGAATATTTGGGAAAAACCTGATTGATTACCTATAAAAAATAATATTGTAAACAATATGTTTAGTAATCAAGTGTGTCATGATATCTGATCCATTTAAACTGAAGTCATAACTCAACCCAAGAAATTGCTGGCTTATATGACTATAATACAGTTCCCTTTAATTTGATATAGGTATAACTGTTTTGTTTTTCTCTCCTAAGAAACTCCACAAAACACATACAAAACAAGATATATTCATTGCAGATTCGAACCAAGAAAAAGAATTCGATTCGAACACTAAGAAGTAAATAAATTTAAACATCATATAGAAGAAGTGATGACTCAAAAATATAAAAAATTAGTAGAATTCTTTTATATGCGCGAATGTGTTTTGGTATTGCAAGTTGTGTTATATTTTAATACGAGGAAAAGAAAGCTGTTATATTTCCTGGTAATGTCAGATTTTCTGGTATAGTGAAGTGTTGTGGTTAAATTATCGTACATGAGACAAACATTGATGAAATCTTGGTCGGAATTATAAAGAACCTATGCGACACCTATCTATTTATTTATTTTACAGACTAACAAATGGCCACAAACACTCCTGGGAAAGGAAAACACTTTACAAAACATAAATGAAGAAAATCCGCCATATCACCCATGACCTTTTATCTTTTGCTTTTGTAAGTGGGTTAAGAAACGAGTTGAAGATTCGATTAATATAGTATATACGGTTGTGGTGTTTAAAAGGTTATGTTGTTGTGTTATTTTTGTGCGTGTCTGTGTGTATTCTTCCCTATTCATAAACACATACAAAGTCGATTCAACAATCTTTTTCTTCTTGTCAAACTAGTTGACTTTTCGTTATGTTCCAAAGTTATTTATTGCTAAATTACTGTTAAAATGTTGATTAAAATATATAGGTTTGTTTATGGAGATTTATGGTATGAGGTAATGTTGTATTATAGTACTTGAAAAGATGCTTGAATTCTGTTTCAGAAATTTAATCTTTAACTTTTATTCGTAAGACTTTATTGAAAAGGTTTAAAATTCATAAAGTCAAAGAAAACCAAAAACAAAAAGATAAACGGCCGACACAAAAAAGAAGATAAACTGTCGAATTAATTTGATATATTATTACTTATCAGACAATTTTTTTTTTGTTCGTTTTTGTCGTTATAAGTAGAGATTCAATTCAACTATACAAGTCATAATTTAGTTTTTCAGCTATAAATATTGATGTACACTTTTAGCCTTGTACCTTTATCGTCGCTTTCTTCACCGTAGTGAAACTTGACGAATTGAAAATATTGGGGAATTTTGTTTTATCCTCTTCTGAAAATTCCATATTTCAACTATATATGTGGGAGAGATTCTATTTTCGTGGTCGCACTCATTGAGCTGCTTTAGTTTTAGGGAGAAGACGTCCTATGTTCAAAACCCCTCCACAGTTCACACCGTCATAATTTTCGTTCTGACATCACAGAAAAGTTTAAAATGCTTCGAAGCATCTAGAACCTCTGGTACGTACCTTAATTAGACAGGCTTCAAGATCAGACACGTCTAATGTCTTATAGATTTTAGAAACACGTTTTTTGTATTATTATAAGAGAATATAGTATCTTAATTTGCATTAATCATTAGTTTTGGACAACTCATGTTCGCTGAATATATACGGATGTAAAGGCAATCACATCATCTGAGAATCAAATCTAGAGGACTTTTATAACTAGTTTACCATTAGAGCTACAGCTTTGAATTGTGTCCGTACTCAACTCCAACTGCAGTATTAAGAAGTAAACAAATGAAAGTCCCATAACTAATGTCCAACCAAATCAGGGAACGACAATTAGCTCTATCACCAACGCTTTGAGCATTTCTCAATCACTCTTACCTTGCTGAGATCCAATCTCCTGTAAGTAATGCTCCGCATCCAAAGCTGCCATGCATCCTACACAATCAAACCAACGAGTTGTGATGACGATTTAATGCTCTATAAAACAGAGCCGAACAAAGTGAAATTTAAAACATTGTGAAAACAAAGCTCTCCTCAAGTCTTATTATAACTGTTGCCTAAAAGAATTAAAAGATTGTTAACTAAAAGAATTAAAGATCTCTAGACTCTACTAAGCAACGTAACAACACTCTCAAAGGAAGGAAAGCTAACTCCCATGGCATGCATCAATTATTAATGCTTTATACATATCATAGCTAAACAGAGCGAGAATGGAACAATTGAACATCTCTACTAACTTTTAAGCAATGTAGCACAACTCACTCAACGAAGACTTTACTCCAAGACTAGCTTGCATCAATTACTAACCGAACTACATGATGTAAGTAACTGGAACTTAAGAACGCAAATTTGATCCCGCAATGGAAAAACAATGGAAGCTGCTCCTTTTTATATAAAATCTATCAGCAAAAGACATGACACACATATTCAAGTTGATCAATTAGCTAAACATTTTCTAAAAGTTGCTCACTTTAAGTAAATAAACTAACAAAAACAGTTCTGAAGATACAAAAGCAAAGGAAAAGGAGAGAGAACTAACTAACCAGTTCCTGCAGCAGTTACCGCCTGCCTATACTTCTTGTCCTGAACATCACCGGCGGCAAAAACTCCGGGAATGCTAGTCTGTGTAGTACCGGGCTTAGTCACAACATAACCATCTGAATCTAGCTCAACCGCACCATCGAGAAACTTGGTAGCTGGCTCATGACCAATGGCAAAGAACAATCCAGAGACTTTCAAATCAGAAACCTCTCCAGTAACCACATTCTTCACCTTCAACCCTCCGAGCACTCCCTTGTCTCCGTCACCGTAAGCCTCCACAACCGTCGAGTTCCAAATAACTTCAATCTTAGGATTGGACAGAGCTCGCTGCTGCATAATCTTAGAAGCCCTGAAAGCGTCTCTCCTATGGATTATATGCACCTTGGATCCGTACTTGGTCAGAAAGTTAGCCTCTTCCATTGCCGAGTCGCCTCCTCCTATAACCGCGAGAGGTTTGTTACGGAAAATCGGAGCAGCT
>KE153857.1:236951-248007 GCA_000411075.1 Sisymbrium irio | reverse complement strand
ACCGGAACCGGGGAAGGTAAGACGTTTGGCTACAGCACCAGTAGCGAGGATCACGGCGTCGGCGATCACGGCTTTTGAATCTGTGAACAGCTTAAACGGTTTCGAAGAGAAATCGACTTTCGTCACCGTCTCCGTGTAAATAGTCGTACCGAATCGCTCAGACTGCTTCCGGAACTTGTCCGTGAGCTCTCCGCCGAGAATACCTTGAGGAAATCCAGGGAAGTTCTCGACGTCGGTGGTTGTTGTTAGTTGGCCGCCGGGAGCTATGTCGTTAGCCATCCATCCTTCGAAGAGAAGAGGTTTGAGTTCCGCCCTTGCCGCGTAAATCGCCGCCGTGTGAGCCGCAGGACCACTACCGACGATGCAGAGCCTTGTGTTGTGAGTGTCAAGGTTGTTCATGGCGGCGGATGAAGAAAACGCGGAGGCGAGAGACGGCGTTTGCGGTTGCGTTTGCGGTAGCGGCTGAGAGAAAGTGGAGGATCCAAGGCGAGCAACGGTTCGTGCTCTGCTTATCAAAGACTTTATCAAAACCCGCGAACGATTCATACAACTCATTGCGAACCAATACGTTTCAAGGACAAGACACAAGAGACACGACCTTTGATTTATTTATTTTTTCTCCTTTGCTATTATTTTATATATTTCTGTAGTTAAATGATTTTTAATTTTGTATTTCTCGATTTTGACTTTTAGGCTTGTTAAATATCAAAAGTTTACGATATAGGGGAATTTAAGACAACAACAGTACACAAGAATAGAATCACTTTGACATGAAGTAGTTTGGTCTTTACATATCTCCCAAACCAAAATGATTCTTGTTACTTCTACACAAAAGTAAAACAAACGTGTTTAGTTACACAACACAAATCGGGTGTAAAAGGAACTTCAAACTTTTTCACCTATACCAAAATGAAAAAAATAGCTTCATCATAAACCATAAATCAAAACATAGATTGCTCTTTCTTTCTTTATTGACTTTTAATGAAAATCAAAAACACTATCAAAGACAAATTTAGAACGAGAGAAAAACTAATAAAATAAAACACAAATAAATAAGACAAGTATACAAAAGTCTGTGAAATTGGTTCAGGACACACACAAGACAAATCCCCTCAAAGACAATATTGCTTCCTTTGACCCAAGCTCAAAGGAAAGCATCCTTCTCGAGCAGCTTCACCACCTCGAGCTGGTTGTTGAGCTTGGCCACATCGATGGGTGTCTTCTCGTCAAGGTTTTGCAGAGTCCTGCGACCACACACATATATACAGAAATCGTCATATTATTTACTAAACCCGAAGAGAAGTGCTTAACGGAGTCGTTTCTTTATAAGTGTTGCGTTGTAAGACTTACACTGCAGCACCATTCTCTAGGAGAAGGCTAACACATTCTTTCCTCCCGTAACCAGCAGCGTAATGCAGAGGTGTGTTCTTGTTTTTGTCAACCGCGTTAACAGTTGCTCCAGCATCGATAAGAACTTGAGCACATTTCAACTGTAACAAGGGGTGTCAATAGACTCGATTCAATCCGTAGTCATAAACGAAATGTTAAGCATGGAAGTAGTCGCCAATTCTATGATTCTATCTCATTTTGCTTTCACTAAATCTTTAATCATGTTACAAATAATCGTGTAATGAAACTCGTAGGACTAGTAGGCTGGTTACTTCTCTACCAAGTGAATGATCATAAAATACTTAACTTCAAGAAAGAATGAAACAAAAGAGAGACACCTAAATCCAACTATAAAATTGTCCTGAACCGATAAGAAACTTGTATACCTCGCCGTATCCACAAGCAAAATGCAATGCTGTCCTTCCCTCAGAATCTTCTTCATCTTTGTTACCACCAGATGCCAAAGCAGTTTTTAAACCCTAATGGAATGAACAAATAAATCCAAATAGAGTGAGAAAATGGCAAAATTTCTGCGTGTTCCATCTAATCCTCAAGCAATGATAAAATCCCAAAATGGTCAAGCATATGACCGTTAACGAAGTAGGAAGCAGTCTGACCTCAACATCACCAAGACTGGCAGTTTGATGAACAATAGACTCTTCTTCTTCTTCGCCTTCTTCTGCTACCTCGGGTTCAGCTGAAGCAGTCTGGTCTGGCAAGCCAGCAATAGGCATACCCATTGCTTCACCAAGCTTCTTCAGCACATCTTTATCATTCCAGTACCTAATACCAGATAAAATTTGTTTCCTCCATAAGCAAAAACAACCACAAGCAGAAACAAGCTTTACAAATTCTATAAAACATTTTTTTTTTAAGTTTACATCACTCACTTCATCATGGCAGAAGGACCCCCGGCATCAATCTCATCTAGTATAGGTTTCAACTCTGGATCTTCTTTCATCCGCGCCATACGCTCGGTGAAGTGCTCGGCTGTTTCAGGGTTCGAGAAAGCATCTAGAAAAGGAGACATTTGGGGATCCTGAAAGAAAAAGAGAGAAGAGATTGATTCAAAGCCATGCCTCAATATAAACCAAAGTACCGGAAAGAAATATATATTAAATATTTTTGCTTGACCTGCACCAAAGCGTTGCCAAGTCGCTCAGCCATTGTCTGAAACTCGCGGTTTTGCATAACCTGCTGCATTGTGCTGACATACTGTTGTGGGTCAATGTTAGGAAAACCTGTTCCTCCCTGAGCTGCGTTTGGAATGGATCTCTGAAGCTGCTCAGCCAATTGGTTAAAAGCAGGATCTTTAGCAATTTGCTCAGCCAATTCTCTGATGCTTGGATCCTGAAACAAATCACATCAAAACCCATCAGTAAAAAACTCCCACGAAGATTAAATAAAAAACTAAACTTTCATCAGGCCACTCACGTTGAGGATACCAGCCATATTCGAGAAATCAAAAGCATTCATATTGAGGGCAGGGTTAGCTGATGAAGGTGAGCTTCCAGATGCTGCTTCCGGTTTAGGAGAACTCTTGCTCTCCTCGGTCGATTCGGTTTTCTCATCTACAATGAAACGAAACACAATTCTCTCTTTTAACTCAATTCAACCACCAAATCTGACTAGACACGATTCAATTCGAGATTGAACGAAACATAAACAACCGAAAACACACAACATAAACATCGCAGATCAGGAGAACAAGACTGGTCTGAAGGGCACATGTTACCTGAAGGAGGCGGCGGGTTTTTCTCTGGATTGGAGGCCATTTTGCTATAACTTAAACCCTAGAATAAACAACAACAGATTTACAAATTTTATTCAGAGACAAGCATGCAATTATGAAAGTCAAGTGAAAAATACTCGAAGAAGATGATGAAGAGACCAATCAAAGAGAAATGAGTAAAACCAGAAGAGGAAGAGAAGAAGAAGAAGAAATTAACCCGAGAAGACAACGTTGTGGTGGCAAACGCACAAGAAAGACGAAGACACAACAGATAATCGTTTAATTTTTTTAATTTTGATATGTCGACAGGAAAATTAAAAAAAAATAGTTTATTATTTTATATATTGGATGAATTATTTATTTATCAGCTGGAATGGATTGGATTGGAAACAAGACGACGCACAGCAGCCACTGCTTCCATTGAAGTTTGAACCTAAAAAGCTAAGAGGTTTTTATTTTAAAAATATAAAATCAAAATTATTTGTAGGCCCAAATGTCTACGCACGCTGTTTGGGCCCAGCCTTCTTCACAACCATGGCCTTTATGAGTGTTAACAATTCGATTAAACCGAATCAAATGTGAACCGGAATTAATAATGAGCTGACTTGTAGTGAGTGAGCTTGCGCCACGTCAGATTTTACGAAATCCACATTAAGCTTCAATTATCCGTTAATGGATAAACACGCGTCACTTCACGGAAGCAAGCAGCCCGTTCATGGCAGCCTCGCCTGCACTCTGTGCTGCTCTCCGATCTCCCTCCTCTTCCCGGAGATTCTCTCCGATTCGCAAAACCACCGCTCCTTTGCACTTCAACATCGTCCCTTCGCCGTTATCCTCACCGTCCTCGCTCACATTGCCTTGGCTGTTCCGTTCCGTGGCTACCGGCGGAAGAATTTTCCCGCGCTGGCAGGCGGCGAAGCAGCAGGGTGATCAGGAAGAGGCTGGATTCGATCAACCTCCGTCGCAGGAGCTTGCGATAGCGTCGGCGTGTTTGGTTGGTGTCCTGACCGGAATCAGCGTGGTTCTCTTCAACAATGGCGTTCACTTGCTCCGAGACTTGTCATGGGATGGGATTCCTGATCGTGGAGCTTCGTGGCTTAGAGAGGCACCGATAGGTTCCGTTTGGTTGCGTGTCATCCTTGTCCCGACTCTCGGTGGTTTGTTGGTCAGCGTCCTCAACCAGCTCCGTGAAGCTGCTGGAGATTCTGACGCCGAAGATTCTAGTCTCGATCGTTTAAAGGCAGTGCTGCGTCCGTTCCTCAAGGCTGTTGCCGCATGCGTGACGCTCGGGACTGGAAACTCGCTGGGGCCCGAAGGTCCTAGTGTTGAAATTGGAGCGTCAATCGCGAAAGGAGTAAACTCTCTGTTCAATAAAAGTCCTCAAACTGGCTTCTCACTTGTTGCCGCTGGCTCAGCTTCTGGAATTTCTTCTGGTTTGTTATCGAATTAACATCTGATGTTTGTTAAATTCAAAATGCATGTTTGTTTTCTTTTGATATGAAAGCTCATTTTTTGTGTATATATTTGGTAAAGTCGATTTTGTTATGTTACAGGGTTCAATGCAGCTGTTGCTGGATGCTTCTTTGCAGTGGAATCCGTTTTGTGGCCTTCATCAAATGATTCATCAACGTCACTTCCAAACACAACTTCAATGGTTATTCTTAGTGCTGTTACTGCTTCTGTCGTGTCTGAAATCGGCCTTGGCTCTGAACCTGCGTTTAAGGTTCCTGACTATGACTTCCGTTCTCCTGGAGGTAATGCTTTCATCCCATTTTCTTCTCCTTTTGTGTTTTCTTGTTGGAGAATTTCCCACGGAAAACGAAATTTATGAGAGCTGTTCGTTGATTTGCAGAACTTCCACTCTATCTTTTACTGGGAGCTCTGTGTGGCTTGGTCTCGTTGGCGTTATCTCGATGTACATCATCCATGACATCTGCTGTCGACAGTCTTAACAAGGATGCTGGGATACCAAAGTCTGTATTTCCTGTAATGGGTGGCTTAACTGTTGGTATCATAGCTTTGGTGTACCCTGAAGTCTTGTATTGGGGTTTCGAGAACGTGGATATTTTGCTGGAATCTCGTCCATTTGTGAAGGGCCTTTCAGCTGATCTTTTGCTTCAGCTGGTAGCGGTCAAGATAGGTGCAACCGCATTGTGTCGAGCTTCTGGACTGGTCGGTGGATACTATGCTCCTTCTCTCTTTATTGGTGGGGCAGCAGGAATGGCCTATGGAAAGTTTATTGGCATTGCCTTGGCTCAGAATCCTGGAATCCATCTCTCTATCCTCGAAGTGGCATCTCCACAAGCTTATGGTCTGGTACTGTTCTTACGTGGTCAATGTTTCAAACACGTCTTAATTTCAGAGTCTCTTTGTTTTTTACCTGCCAAACTCTCAATAGAATAGTGAAAATCAGATAATATTCGGGTTAATTGAGAAATGGTGGCTATAATTTTGTAGCTTCATTACCATTCTGGTCGTCTCATTGTTTTACAGGTTGGAATGGCTGCTACACTTGCGGGGGTTTGTCAAGTTCCTCTTACATCGGTACTACTGCTATTTGAACTTACACAGGACTATCGTATAGTGTTACCCCTACTGGGAGCTGTAGGCATGTCTTCATGGATTACATCTGGACAATCAAAGAGACAAGAAACTAGAGAAACAAAAGAAACTAGGAAAAGAAAGAGCCAAGAAGCTGTCCAGCCTCTAACGTTATCTGATAATGAATCATCAACGAATAACCTTTGTGAGGTTGAAAGTTCTCTTTGCATTGATGATTCAAGCGTCCAAGCTGAGGATCTGCCAAGGAGTATCTTCGTTTCAGAAGCCATGCGAACAAGATTTGCCACAGTTATGATGAGCACTTGTCTGGAAGAAGCAATAACTCGTATGCTGATAGAGAAACAATCCTGTGCGCTGATTGTTGATCCTGACAATATCTTTCTCGGCCTACTTACACTTTCAGACATTCTGGAATTCAGTAAAGCAAGAAAAGAAGGGAACAAAGGACCCAAGGTACAAATTTGAATAGTCTGTTCTTGCCTCAACCTCGAAGTAACTGCATCTATCTTGTTATAACTTGATCAAATAACTGAACCATTTTCTTGGTTTAGGAGACATTTGTTAATGAAGTCTGTTCAATGAGGGGAGGAGGATGTAAAGTTCCGTGGACTGTTACACCTGATATGGATCTTCTCGCTGCCCAAACAATCATGAACAAGCATGAAATTTCTCATGTTCCAGTCGTTTCAGGCGGCATTGATTCTTGCAGAATACACCCTGTTGGGGTCCTAGATAGAGAATGTATCACTCTAACACGCAGGTATCCATATATCTGTCTTTCCTCCGTTGAACTTCTTCTTATTGAATTTTTAAAAAACTTATTCTCCCATTTCACCGAGTCTTTCATATGGCAAGTCGTGAGTTCCTATAGCTTGAGCTGCCAAGTTTCCCATATTAGTTACAGAAATTTTACTTGCAACTTATTGTATGCTCCTCAAAGGAAAGGAATAAATAGCAAAGTCCGTTTTGGTAGATTTTTTTATTCTTTCAACTATATCTGGAGTTAACACCAAAGCTATTGACCCACTTGAAACTTTTATGTGCATGTCTGCTTTTCCCCTATGTGGATGCTGCACCGGAATTGATACTGTTTTTTTTTTTTTTTCCTTTCGTTTGATCTGGCAGAGTTCTAGCAACCAGAATGTTCCTCTACTGAGCTTATTAGGATGATTTCAATTTTTTTCTCCTGTGAGGCTCGGGACAAATTTTGCTCCCTGTATTAAGAGATTTGGGAGGGGAGAAGAGTTGGTTGGTGCAGCTTGTTAAAATGGTTGAAGCTCCAATATCCCGCTTAAGGTCTTGAGCAAATTGAACGGGAATACAAGCATGGAACGTGGGCACTCAGAAAATCTTCTACTTTGTAACCGAAGATACTGTGCTCAGGTGATTCGTTTACTGTACCATCTTATTTTGTACAGATTGTCTCTGTACCTTTCTCAATATTTGTATATTTTGTAAATTGCTACTTGGCTTACACCATGGTGAGAAAGTTTTGACTACTTAAAGACTATCTATGACAGTGCCGACAATCATAAAAAGTGTTCCTTTTCCACTGTTTTGTATTGTTAAGAACATGAATTCCCATGAAAACTATGAATTTTCTTGAAATACAACGTTGAAATTCCCTTTAATATGGTCTTGCTAGCTGTCTAAATATACATGAACATGGGAGATGTTTTATTTTCCTTCAAGCAAATTCCTAGAGAAAACCACATGGGTTGAATGACCTACCTAATCCCTACTTACCCTGAGCATGGTATAGCTACTACCCACTTAACACGCATGGATACACATGCTATATAATTGTTGGGGTTTGATTCCATCGTTATCGGAGAATGGATCAAGCAAAAGGAAAAGTTTGTGTTACTGGAGCTTCAGGCTTCTTGGCTTCTTGGCTTGTGAAGAGGCTTCTCCTTGAGGGATATGAAGTTATCGGAACAGTCAGAGATCCAGGTTTCGCTGTCCATCTTGGTTCCTTTTTCTTGATTTTGTTTGGTTTCCTGTCATTGCTTTAAAGCTAGCCAAAGTGAGAATCTGTTAGTTTCCTTGTTATGACAGGAAATGAGAAGAAACTGGCGCACCTTTGGAAGTTGGAAGGGGCAAAGGAGAGACTACGGTTGGTGAAGGCTGATTTAATGGATGATGGTAGTTTTGATAACGCCATAATGGGATGCCAAGGAGTTTTTCATACTGCTTCTCCGGTGCTCAAACCTACCTCTAATCCAGAGGCATGATGCCACAACAACCTTTTTTCTGGTCACAGTAGCATTTGATAGATTACGTAATCTTTAAGAATTTATATTTATATTTTTGTGATCTGATAGGAGGAGATTTTGAAACCAGCTATAGAGGGCACACTGAATGTACTGAGATCATGTGGGAAGAATCAGTCCCTGAAGCGTGTGGTTCTCACCTCGTCCTCTTCAACAGTCAGGATCAGAGATGATTTTGATCCCAAAATCCCTCTTGACGAATCAGTTTGGACCTCAGTGGAACTCTGCAAGCGGTTTCAGGTATAATAATTTTGAATAGCCTTCTATAACCGAGATCCCATATCTAAATCATATTATATTAGCTAAAAGTTTGTGAAAATTCATTCCATGTAAAAAAAAAGGTCTGGTATGCTTTATCAAAGACGTTAGCCGAGCAAGCTGCTTGGAAATTCTGTGAAGAAAATGGCATTGACCTCGTCACTGTTCTACCATCCTTCCTCGTTGGACCAAGTCTGCCTTCTGATCTGTGTTCTACAGCATCCGATGTCCTCGGGTTGCTAAAAGGTGGTACTCTCTAGGCAACATCACCAAATTAGTTCCCTTTTTCTCTCTTGAAAACGCTCATGTAACTTGATATTATTCAAAACAACAGGAGAAACAGAGAAGTTTCAATGGCATGGACAGATGGGGTATGTTCATATCGATGATGTGGCGCGAACCCACATACTCGTTTTCGAACACGAAGCAGCCCAGGGCAGATACATTTGCAGCTCTAACGTTGTCAGTTTAGAGGAACTGGTTTCCTTCTTATGCGCACGTTACCCATCACTCCCTATCCCGGAGAGGTTTGACACTGATCTTTTTAACCTTTTCTCAAACCTATTTATCCTCGTAAAAAACCAAATAAATATGAAATCGTCTTCTCTTTGAAATAATTCAGGTTTGAGAAACTAAACAGGCTGCATTATGACTTTGACACTTCAAAGATAAAGGGTCTCGGGCTCAAGTTCAAGTCCCTTGAAGAGATGTTCGATGACTGCATTGCCTCATTTGTAGAGCAAGGCTATTTATCTCATGTTCTTCCTTAACTCTTAGATTCAAGAACATGTAAACAATAAATCAGTAAAAGAGGAAAACGTGGCAGTGGCTACGAACTCTTCTAGCGGTGGTGGCGCTCTCGTCCGCCATATCAAGTATAACTTGCGATTTTCTTAAGGCTTACTCTACTCAATACCTATTGTGAAACTGTTTTTAAAACACTTTATCCTCTTGGCTTCAACCAATTATCTTATACAATAAACTCTCTTTTTGTGTTAAATTTGTGAGTTAAAGAGACTTGCTCGATCAAAACGTAGTCTACCATTCATGTTTCTTCAATCCAAGTTGCGGTTTATGACATAAAAGAACCCTCGGGAGAAAAAAAAAGAAAGATTGGATCAATATTGCCAAAACATTTAACATAGCAGCCACCGCAACAGGAAAACATGTTTGAACAGTGCACAGAAGATGATAGAAACTATTTAGTAGCCTGAGCGATTATATTGCTGATCGAACCGGCCTCCTCTTTTGCAGCTTCCACCATTTGATCCTTGAACAATCAAAACAGACAGAAAAAATGTAATTTGTCTATATAGACTAATCTTCTTATGTCGATGTCCTAAGAAATTACAAAGTCAGTACCTGAGCAGATATAATCCTGGCTACTGTTTTCTTGCTTGACTCCTGTAGCTCACCGGCAATCAATAGCTCATCCAATATGTAATACGCCTAAAAAAGAAACAAGAGATCCAGAATCAAGAAATAAACAATGGCAAGAATGGTGCAGTGTTTGTGGTAATGGCATTACCTTGTGGAAGTTAAAAATCAAATCCAGTTCACAGACCTGAAAGATGATAAGATACCCTGATCAAAATCCGGAAAAGGTGAAAGATGATAAAAGCTGAGATTTGACTCACACTCCCGAAGTAGCGGTCGAGAATCTCAACGTAGTGATGAATGATCTCAAGGACCTCTAACTCGTTATCCTCCTGATCAATGCACATACAGAAGTAGAGGCTTGCATATCTTTTGTAAACAACTTTGTATCCTCTCCACTCAACAAAATTACAGAGCTTGGGACCTCGATTCAGAATCACTCCACTGAGTTCACGTATCACCTACACAATCACATCATGTTTCCAACGTAAACAAAACAATGCACAAGGCTCGTAGTATTTACTAGTACTCTGATAAATGTGATACCTTGGATCTTTCCTTCTGCGTATAAGGAGAATACCATTTGGTGAGCCTGACTTTTCCTTGACGACTAACTAAAAGCACAAAATGTATCTGCGAAACATGGACCCAAAGATTTCACCTTTGATCATTTTCACTCACTAAGGAGGATCCCAACATACGAAAATCAAACCCACAGAAGCTAGCATTGCATTATCTCAAAGCATGAAGACTATATTGACTAATAAAGGTACAGACTTTGTATCTGCAAAGACTAATTTGAACTGAAACGAAGCATTCTCAAAGCTCCGCGAGACAAAGACCAGATCCATGCATAGAAACTAAGACGCTAGACGATCGGATCAAAGCTAAAGAGATAAAGAAAATGTCAGAGTGTGCAGATTATTACCATGTTTTCGTAATCCCAAGACGGAACTCCACAAATCTGTGACAGCCAAAGACGAAATTCCAGAAACAAAAATGTTTTCTTTCCTCAAACCGGTCGAGTGCTAGGGGTATAATCGTAATTTTAAGTTTATTCTAAGCGGATTGTATTCCGGGTCGGATCCATGCAGGGCGATCCGACTCTTTATGTAAATAATCATTTTGTTTGATTAAGGTGGAATGGTTCGATATAATAATTAATAGTACTAATCTATTAATATATAAAAGTTGAGGGTAAAGATTATTGAGAGTGTCCACGTCGAATTAAAATTTTTTTAATAACCAATAGTATTTTTTCACATCATCACTACAATTTAAAAAATTTTCTAATTTTTAAATTGTACTAATCATATTAAAATACATAAAAAAAGAAATTATCTATAAATTTCTATGAAACAAAAAATAACTTAATATGAGATTAGGAAATCTTCTAATTTTAAATATAAGATAAAAAAATATTCTATAAACTTTTATAAAACGAAAAATCAATATAATATTATAT
>KE153857.1:197165-230749 GCA_000411075.1 Sisymbrium irio | reverse complement strand
ATTCACTAGTGGCTGGTCGTCGGATAATTCGACAACAACTGGCCATTGGGCAAAGCACTGCTTTGTCTTGATGGAGAAAAAAAGAAGGGATACAGCTCTATATATAGGAAAGGAAGAGATGGGCGAAAGCTAGAGATTTCCAATATGGGACAAAATAAAAAGAATGTTTTGAGCTTTTTTTAATTAATTTATTTTTGGATTTGAATTGTATTTAACGAAGAAAATTTAAAATAAACTGGATAGGAATTTTGGATCGTCACACTATCATACGAAGTTATTATCACAATATCTTTCTCATAACCTTGTAGTATATTTTTAGTTGAACGCCTTACACTAGAGAAGGCATATTCTCTGCCGGCAGGCTTTTTTTTTCTTCTTTTTTGGGGGCTCAAGTTACAATGTGTTTCGGAGTTGACATCATAGAAAGTAGGGTTTTAGTTGTTGTTCCAAAATATTCTTTGCGAGACAGTAGAAGTTCGAATTTGTGACCAATAAAATTATATACACTAAATGGCTTGTCTGTACACTACACATACACACATTAGAACATCTTAATACAATAATTAAAGCCTTAATATATGGAACATCTATTGACGAATATGAAAAAAAAAAATTTGCTTCGATTTCTTCGCGTAATATTAACTAGTGGAACATGTGTTTAGCTATACCAATTAGCCCAAGCTATGTCAGAAAATAATGTCTTCTTTTTTATAACGCCTGATTATATTCATAATAAACAACAAATAAAAGGAAATATAAGATTCCGTTTTCATTTTCACACACCAAATGTTTGAAGAAAAAATTACCGAAAAAGAAACCCTAGCTAGTATTCGCATTTCGCAACCGCTATAGCTAGTAGTTCGAGATCAAACTCAAACGCAACAAAAAGTGTCACTAAAACGCTAAAACGCGGGTCTTGTCACACCTCCACCTCCACCATCTTCTACGCCGCCACCTCCGCCGTTCATACCGAAGATATCTCCGCCGGAGAATTGAAAATTGTTCATATTCATTCCAAGATTATAGAAAGCAACTCCTCCTCCTCCGTTTCTACCTCCGAGGTTTGACTCACACATCTGGGCCGCACTCCCCGTAACCTCCGACGACTGAGACGCCGCCGGCTGCGGCTGCTGTACTCCAGTGGTTCTTGGCGGTGGAGTTTCTTCCTCTTCGATCGGTAACCTATCATAAACTGCATTTGCAAAAGACGCAGCCATCAAGACTACTGGACCCGAAGCAATCAACGAACCAGCCACATTCCCTCCTACGACCTGTCCTTGACCTCCGGCTAGATACACCGTCAAACCTCCTGCTCCCGGTGGCGCAGGCGGCGGAAGCGCAGTCCCGGTTAAAGACAAAATCTCAAACCGACCATGCAATGTAATCACACCGCCACCTGTCGGAGCCGCCGGTTGCCGTATGGTGACGTTAGTGACCGCACCGGTACCACTTATAACGCAAACTCCGCAGCCGCGACGAGTGGCGTAGGTAGAAATAGCTTCGGATATGTCCGAGCCGGAGGTAACTTCAAGAACGTGGGATCTAAGAACGTTAGGACTATCTCTGGTGATAATCGTGGGAGGTTTGGGTTTGTTTTTGGAACCCGCAGGACGGCCACGTGGACGTCGTCCGGAGGAAGAGCCAGAGGCTGTTGCTGAGCTGGTTGCTCCACCGGTGGGAGTGGTTTCAGCCTTTGCTTCATCTGCTTCAGATCTGTTGAGTTCCATGTTATTATGATCAGGTGGGGTTCTGGAATCTTCAGGTCTCTGTAGATGCAGTTCTTGCCCTAGAAGAGGGTGCATATAATTAGACATTGATAGCGAAAACAAGAAACTGCGGTTTGGTTTTTGGAGTTTTTTGCTTATAGAGAGAGACAAAGACAAAAGTCTTGACAGAAAAAGTAGAGTGATGAAGTGGTTTGTCACTGAGAGTGTTTCGGAGACTGAATTTGATTAAACTTACATTAATGTTACGGACAAAACAAGAAGACGACAAGAGAGAACAAAACCCTACTGAATAGTGAGAGAGAGAGAAGGAGAGGTCTACATATGTGAAAGAGGGTCGGTGAAATTTGTCTGGACCCAGATCCAGATCTTCATGTGAAGTAATGAAATGAAACAAAGGAGAGAAAGGAGTAAAGCAAGAGCATAAAAAACACTATTTAAACACGGCTCTCCTCTAAATTATAATATACGTAAATATAAATATATGTAATATATTTGCGTTGAAAAATAATGTTATGTATACTGTATACATAAGAGGAGGGGTTGGTGTAGTGACTTTTCCTCGAGGAAAGCAAAAACAAGAAATAACTAAAATCAGATGTTGACGACCGAAGAAGGGATTGATGGATTCTAATTTCAAAGGGAGACAAAAGAAGGAATCTGGGGAAGGAAATACGGAGATACAGAGAAAGAGATTGCATGTTGATCATTTTCCAAGATAAAGCTGAAGGCAAACAAGAAAGATATTAAAAAAATACAAAGAGAAATGAAAGAAGAACCTTTTGTGACGGTGAAGGCATGGTTGGTAAAAATAATATGATGATTATAGATTTTTTCCTTTTAACAGATCACGAAATAAATGCGATGTTAGATTGTTATTTCAAGTTATGCTGTTTCATTTCAATGTCAATAGCCGACCTAATTAACTTTCTGTTTGTGTTATTGTCGGCAACGAAATACGTATGTATATAAGGATTAGTCGCCCTCTTTTATTTCAACTATTACATTTTACAAGATTTGGATCCGATCTTATAGATACTTTCGGTTCCAACCATTATGTATAACTATAAGATATAAATTGATTTATCATGATTAAAACCTATTATTTGAAAAAGAAATTTGGGAGCCAGAGAATTCAAGATCTTGACTTAGCTCAATTTCGCGTTGCTTTTATTTTTTTTTGCAAAATGTAATTGCTTTTTTTATCTCTTTTACATATAATTTTACTCAGTTTTAAAGATAACTTGTCTAACAGACTAGTAATGGGGAAAATGTGAAACAATACTGATTGATCTTCTTTACGCTAACGCAACTACGTATATATTAGTTTTTGTGCAAGACTTTTCCTTAAATACAAATATTAAACTTTCCAAAAAAAAAAATTTAAACCAGAGACATTAAGATTCGATGATCCATAATTTCTTCGTATAAATTTAAATACCAAGACATATAAATTGGTTATTTTCTCGACTTAAACTATAATTTGAGACAATGATTTCGCATATCTTTTTGATATTTTTCAACAACATGAGCTTTGTATTATCTTCATAATTTTTATATGTAACTATATATTTTAGTATAATATAAAGATCAAATTTATATCCAAATAAATTTTAATATAAAAAACTATTTTGATAATTGATTGCTTTCGATTAATGTTATTAAAATTTGGATATATTGATAATCCTCTTTCTTTACTCTATTATGTTTTAAATATTTCTCATTATAAACATCCTTCATTAATAGTCTTACGTGTTATATGTTATATATATGGTGGTTTTTAAATATATATATATATATATGACCATCTATATATGTTAATACATGTGTAGACAGATGTGTTAATGGTTGTGACGGTTACAATGTAATTAACCGTTAGTTATATGCGTTTATTATATATATAGATGAAAAATACTTTTCATCTTAATGAATGAATCAGTTTGATAACAAAAAAAGAAGAAAGATGAAATCTCTGGTTTGATAGAAAATGATAACAATTACAAATACACACCACAAAATGCTGTAAAAGAGAAGATAAATATAGTATTTTGATCTCTTGTCCATCAAAGAGATTATAAGGAGTAAAAAGGTTTTAAAAAAAAAATCAATTGAATTATTGATCTTATAACAAGTTTGAAAAAGTATGGATCAAAATTAATATTTTTTTCTTCTTTTTTAATAAACTGTTTAGAGTTGAATTAAATTAAATATTGTTCTTCTTCGGAATAGATTTCATAAATGAAAAGTAATTCACACTAACTAGATAATATAGTTTTTTCTTGATTCTGACACTATATAGATCTTATGATTATTACTTCTAATGAAGTAGATAAGATCATAAGAATACATTCTTCAATCAAAATAATATAAAAACACTCTTAATGAATGGACCAACAGAAATACATTTTGAACCTTTAAGTAATACTTGTGATTTAAATAATAAAAATTTTCTAGCTCACTTTAAATCAATAACATGTAATTAAAAGTATGAATTAGTGTAGTGGTTGGGTAAAGGTATATGAGTCAGACACGTTTTTGGTATGTTTAAGAGTAAATCAAGTCATTAGTTATCTTTTTCTAGTTCTTATAGTTCACGTGCTCTCGTACCATTTTCATTTCTTCGCAAGATAATCGAATATATTATTAATCTTTCTTTCAAAAGATTTGACAATATCGAATATTATATAAACAATGTAGTATAACAATTTAACCAACGGTAACAAACACCAACAAAGAAAAAAAAAATTAAGCTTAACAAAACGACTACAGGTATTTGCCCACTCCACCATGGTCCATGGACCACGTATTGTACCTGATCGATCATTGGGAGGTTGAAGAAAATTTGGTTCCGTAGAATGTTCGGCACGTTAAATATCGTAGTCGCTTGATTCTTATACTTTACAGAGTTCAACTAGCTTCTATGACTCTTTTTCATGAAAAACTATTGTGGCATGTAAAACAACGTCTATTTTATAGATACCGTAACCGAATAGTACGTAATAATAATTTGACAAATATGATAAAAATTATATCACATTTTTCTTGTTTAATATCTACGAAGCTAAAAAAAAATAACTGGTTATTACATTTCCGTTATTTGGGAACAAAATTCACTGGATTTGTGTTTTGTTGTTGGGATAATTTCAAATACAATTATGTTTAGAACGTGTTAAATTTGCCATATCCTTTTTGCTTCAAAAATATACCATTTTGACTGTGATGAAAGTAGTATGTCTGAAAAATATTTGTGATAGTTTGTGAGTCTTGTAATAGCATCATAGAAGTGGTATATTGTCCAGAAAAAAATTGTTTTAGAATTATCGTGGAAAATTTTTGCAGTCTCTCCTAGTTGACGATGCTGATACAAAAATTCAAAAATAAAATATGGGTTGTTTTTCTATCTTTTGGGAGTAAATTTTGTTGAGTGGTGATGAAGTGATCGGCCGAGTACAGCGCAAATTAAAAAATGCATGTGTCATGAGTAGAGGAAGACAATGGGGCTTCACCATTGGTTGTTATTGTGAAAAGGGTGGTGGATATCACATGATGAGCATTTTGCTGTATTCCTTTTTCTTGATTTAATTAAAACCTTTTAATCTTCTCGAGCCACTCAATAGCATGGCTTCACTTTATATAAATAAATATATAACGGTTAAGTATATTAGTAAAAGTTAACATAGGTGATCTGTTTTGTGTTATAAAGGATGCTAAACACTTCTATTGATATATTGAGATTTTAATAATTTTGAGCATATATTCTTAGTTTATTTTAGTCTTATAAATTGCATTTAAGTATTCACTTATGCGTATGTTAATTTGTCAACAACAAAATGAATATCGATTTTGTGTTAACGATTTTAAGAAACTTGTAGAGCAACGAAACTGAATAACTCGATCAAAACCAAAAATTTGACTTTTTGGACATCTTTCCACATACAGTCGTGAAACAGTAAAATTCTCCCCATGAAAAAAACCAGCATATCATTTCATTATAAGCTACATAGCCAGACACTCTCAAATCTCAACATAGATAGATACATTGTACAATGGATATAAAAATGACATGGTTACAAATATATATAATCATAAGTTTAGGATGACTAAAAATCAACACGATTTTCCGGATTTTCCGGATTTTCCGCATGGAGAAATAAGATCAAGCATACCATTTTCGATATGGAGAGACATTAAATACTCACGAGGTTTATTACAATAGTACTGGCACGTCTTGAAGCAATTTTTATGATCATGAAACTTAGGCATGCACTTATTCGTGTAACAGTGCTTGATACACGAATCTGTATTAACCGAACTGTGCTTTAGCGATATCCCGTCACACTTTTTTGAAGAGTTTTCCTCGCCATTAGAACACCATATCGCACTCATTGACATAACCATCACTATAATGAATATTATTACTTTTTCGTTAATTCCTCTTGCACCCATTTTTCCCCTGACAAGTTGATTTCTAGTTTTCAAGAAGTAGGAATTGTTGTGGTTTGCATTGGTGAATATTTTGAGAGAATTTATACATTTTAGACTATTTTTATTAATTCTATTTTGTGCGTGAATAACTAATTACAAATATAGGTTTTTGTTCTTGTTTTTATTGAGTTATACAGAGTGAAACAGAGGTGACAATTACTGACTTGTTGTTTTCTGTTGTTTTTTTTCTTTCAATATTGACTCGTGTTGATTTATAGTATCAGATAAGGTTAATTCGTTGTTCTACACTTGAGTTTCTTAGATCCTAATTTAAGTTGTGTACTTATGTATGACTTGAATCACCCATTGAGTTGTAATCAATAATGTTAGACAAAATCATATCACCATTTTTTTTACTCTTTTCAATTAATCTTTAGGACATATATAACATTTTTAGGCTCCATTTTCAGAAAGTTCTATATGTACTAGTACATAAACTAATCATTTTCTATGGATTCGTGAGATATATTCCTCTAACATTATTCACTAAACTAGATATATAAACTTTTCTGAATAGCCCATGATGATAGAAACTTTCAAAAAGTGATACACAAAACTGTGAATGATCAATGCCATTTGGCTCAAATTGATATAAACCTCATAATTAAATACTATCAAAGAAATCTGGTTTCAACCTCTTATCCCAACATTTCAAATAAAATATTTATATTAGGAAACTTGGAAAATGCAACCAAAACAGGTTAAATCATGTGTTAATGGCTTTTTATTTGAGAATTTTTAAGATATTTTTAAGAATCTTTCAATGCCTCTGGACTCTTGTCTTTCATCTATTAGTTTATTTATTTTTTAAAATTTAGATTTAGTTGTATAACAAAATTATTTAAAATATAAATACCTTTGTTTAGATATCGTTTGAGGTTCTTACCGACGACATGCTCCTGGTTTTCTTTTCAATTATCCAGCTTAAAACTCCATTTCAAGAAATAACATAAAACATCTATGGCCAAAATTTATTCGGGTAACCCCAAAAAATATTCGTGGAATACAGAAAAACACAGATCATAGGGAATGATTACTAAGGGACTAAGCCAAAATAGGACCAATGCACGATTTCAAGACATTGCTTAGGACGTGCGGCACTTGTGGAGAGCAATGCTCTGTCTTCACAAGATCTACCAACAAAGGGAAAAAGCTCGAAACGTGTCTTTTCAGAGACTCTGCCTCTAATGAGCACAAGGCTTCAAGCGACGAGACAAGCAACGAAGTCCTCGCCGTCGCTTCTTCTATCCGATCTGACTCCATCGGAAGAATCCAATGAATTGGTTTTGTCTGTTGTTGTTGTTGTTGACCTCTGCATTTAAGGTAGATCTTCACGACTTTTGAACATTCAGTGACTAGACGAGACTCGAGGTCGAGTTCTTTGGAGACGTTTGGGTTGCAAGTAACCATGTCTTGCAGAAACTTCATGTAGGATTTGTTACACTCATTCTCGAAATTAAGTAGTTGAGGCTCCGTTAGGTTTTGGACAGAGCATGCTCTCTTGAATTTCCTTCGAAGGACTGTGTCGGCGTTGAGCTGCTGAGCGTGAGACGCGATGCACGAGAGAATATCTGCGAGGATATCCACGTGTGATGCTGACAATGAGTATTGGTTTTTCCTGTATAAGTCACTAACAACCTGAAAACGAAATAGAGGAGTCATAAATAGAGCTATTGGCTAAGTAAGGAGAGAAAATGCGGAGAGAGAGATGAGACCTCGACGATTTGAGACAGGATATCAATGTGTTTCTTTGTTCTGGAGACGACGTAGGACATAATATGAAGGTTATCATCATCGAGATCATCTTTGTTTATGCTTTGACCAGAAAACGTTTCAACATCTTCGATATCATCCATAGTTCTCAAGACTTTCATGAAACCCGCGAAAGTAAGCGAAGCTGCTTCTTTGAGAGCCAAGAAAATCTCTCTCCATTCATCTTCAGAGGCGCTACGAGCTAACCCATCTGCCAAACGAAGCAAGACAGAGATCCCCGAGCCTGTGGAGCCTTGAACAGGACTCTTTATAAACCCTACGATGATTGATACAACGCTTGAAAGCTGAGATCTCACGGAGCTGAAAAAGTTGACGAGTAGATCAACGAGAAGCTGCAATGCAAATGTTGATGTCTCTGAGTCCCATGTGGTTTCTTCGGTGTCTAGGGAAGCGGAGGATGGCGAATCAACGTTTTCTTCGAAGAGCATATCGGTTTTACTACGTATGTTGTTGAAAACCGGGAGAATGATAGAGCTGAAGATTGCAGTCCAAAAGGGTCTTGTGAAAAGATGACCATGATCCATCAGAATGTTGAAGAGTACTTCAATGCAACGCTTTCGAATTGCTGGTCTCGGATCTGAGGCTTGCTTAGATAAACCTGAACAAATAAAGAATGCTCAAATCATTTACTGAAAGCAGATGATGGAGCTTTTAGTAAGTGTAGAGTAACTGATAAAGCATAGAAGCCAGATTTTAATCAAACCTGAAAGCAGAGGAACCCAATAGGATACTTGCTCATCCAGGTCAGTAAAACTCTGTGTATCAGACGAATTTTCTTCCTTAAAAGCTGAGATACTATTGTTCTTCAGTTTCTCGTTCAAGACAAGTCCTCCTTCTGCAAGCTTTAAAGCGCAGAAACGAAGAAACTCTATGGTGTTGAAACCAATGTCACCTTCAAACTTGCTGTTTGTGAAGGTGATGAGGCATCTGATGCAGTCGGCATAAACCGTTATCTCTGTCTCGGTTATGCAATGAAAATGATCCCGCACGATTTTCTCTATTGTCTCAAAAGCTAACAGTACAATGTTCTTCCTCTCGTCAATGGCTGCAGTTGTGAAAACCTAAACCAACAAGATCATGGTTTGTAAATCGGATAGTAAAAAACATTCAGTGACGAACATTGCATTGAGAAATTTGTTTGTTACTTACCGTGAAGACACTTTTCCAACCAGACTTCACATTACTAACTCGGCTAAGAACCATTTGAGAAACACATCGGACTATAAGCTCTCTAATCTCTGCGGAACTGCTTTTCTGCATGACAACGACGAATGGTCGAAGAAACTCATGCTGGAAATGGTAGTTTGCTAACTCCTCACGCTCCAAGAATTTCATGGAAAGTTGACGAAGCGAGTCCATGACAAATATTGCAACAGAGAGATTCTCTGACAAGCCAACTGATACGAAGAAATCAGAGAGAACGTTCCATATGCGGGACCAAACTAATCGGATTCTGTTCATGTTATAATGCCTGTCACATGTGAAACAAATATTTGCATAAACCGCCGTTAATTCGATCAGAGCATAGCAAGGAAAGATCACAGAATGAGAACTTACGCTGTCTCGACTAGTTTTGTGACGCTAAAGACACGAGGATCTGCTGGTGACTGAAGTTCTGACATGGAAACTTTGCAGAGAGCTTTAACAAAAGCAACTATAGCTTCACTGTTCAACCTTTGACTATTAGCATAGACATGGTTCAACTCAAAGTTGCCTATTTGATCCAGTAGATTCAAATTGGAAATGAAATTCTTGATCTGCTCCGGAGTAACTAATTTTGGGACGCTTTTCACAAGTGAAGTACTATCATAAGAACCTCCCCGGACAACAGCCATCACAGATGGATTCTGAAGAGCTCCACGTTTCTTTAAATGCGGAAAACCCAAAGCTTTCTTTTCGTCTACTTCAGCCTTTGTAGTAGGGATGTAACGTGTATCTGCAGGGGATACTTCTCCCAGGAGTTGCAGATGTTCAATACGTGAAAGGCAAGTTAAAATATGTTCCCAAGATCCTTGTAGATAGTTACCGTCTTCAATAGCTATCGTTATTATCGCCTGCGTACAATATTACAGGTTGTTAATCCAACCAGTTTCTGATTAAAAACATATATTATACAGGCTTAGATAGAGAACAAGTGACTTACCTTAACAGCATCAACATTTTTCTGCTTCATATCTGCAGCACAATGAAGATTAGTGAACTTGGCCATGGAAGTGACAAACGCATCTCTCTGAGTTTGCATTCCCATAACTGCAGTAACGTGCACCGCGTATCGGAAGCCTTGTAAGCACAGCGAAGTTGCCAGTCTATCATCACTCTGGTCAAGAGTGACACTGAATGCAGCAAGCATCGGTCCCCATGAGACCTCGAGTATAAACCTCAAGATGGAGACATCTGTAACACTATGATAAACTGACCTGCAGACCAAGAGAAGAACATTAACACAAAAGATAAGATTTCTGAATCTTAGCCCAGAAATTTTACAAAACAAGAAAGAGAGGATAATGCAGGTATAACAGTTTAGTGCTTACTCTGATTTCCCTGACTTAGCTTGGAACTGTTCCTGGATATCCCTTATAAGAAGACCATTGGCACCATGCGGTTTCTCATCTGGTTGCATCCAAGAAACCAGATTGAGGATGCCGTCTAAGCCCAGTAGCTTATTCAAGCCATTCACCTGTTTACTCTGTGGAGCTAAAGTATCCGAATTCATCTTGATTTCGTCTTTTACAACTCGATCATAAAGAGAGCCTTGATACTCTTCAGGTAGGTCCTTGCCATCATCTATTCCTCGATTGTTCCGGACAAAGTCCGCTTTCGTCATCTAAACAAGTACAAGGCATCAGACCGGTTTGAACCACTAGAAACAGAGGTACTGAACTTTCACATCTTATATCACTGATAACAGAATTCTAATGACCACACGTCACGCTTCATATGGCATGAACGAAAGAATTTTTCTACTTAGATGAATATATCAGATTATCAGAAGAAAGGAAGCAATACCTTATCCTTAACCATGTTGTTGTGTGCATCTGTGTTGAGCATTATCACAGAGTATGCCAGAACGTAAGCAGTGTCTGCACTTGTGAAAGAATCAGGGTTGCATTTCCAGTAATGTTCTGCAAATTTTTCCATGATACGGTCGATTTTCTGTGCTTCTCCTGGTAGCCTAAATCCACGTAGAAAGAACCTTATAGCTTCGACAAAATCCTTGCCTTGGAAATTAAACGAGTCCACGTATGCATGCATAACTTTGAGTGGAAGTTCCTCTCTTTCACCAAGATAATCACCAATCACAGTTCCATTCAGCCCTGCTGTCTTCATCAGAAACGAAGCCACTTCTTCAGGGGAGTTGCCTATTTTCTTGCTGCTAATAAGAAATTCGATACCTTTCGAAGGCTTCCTATTAAACAGTGAAATACCCTTCTGCAAAACCACCAGGATTATTTATTTGTCAGTGACGCAGAAGCAGCCTATACATAATCAAAAAGATAATATGTGCTCAAGGACCTGGAGTTCAATTTTGTAAGCTTTTCGTTGCTCCAACATAGAAGCATCATAAGCCTCTGTACTAGATTCTGGCTGTGAATCACAATCAGATATAGTTCCTTCTTCACCAATCTGGCCCGCAGTACTGTCCATAGAAGCATATATCTGTGAGCCCTTAGGCCAAACCGTCTCATTCACTTTCAACTGCTGGTCCATCCAATTACCCATTGCCTTGACCACATTAACCAAACACTTCACGGATTCATTCCTGAATGTACTATCTTGTGCTGGAGAGAGCGTTGTGGATGAACCGGTCGGTGGTCCTAGCGCAGTTTTCAGAAGACCGTTGACAATCCTGCAATGATCTGATGGAATTATAAGAGCTTTAATACACTTATATTTACTCTTAACGAGTCATGCAAACTTTTTTTTTTTTGCAGTTGTTAGACTAATCTAATAATACCTTTCTAGTATGTTTGAGGAATCAACGTCACAGTCATAGTTCACAAAGATATCGACAATCAACTGCGGATCCAGCGACATTTTCTCCAGCAAGTTGAGAACAGTCATCTTCTGCAGGAAACTAGGTTGGAGAACATTCTCGAGCACGCGGAGGACAATCATCGGAAAGAAAATGCCGATCTCTGCTTTCAAGACTGATCTAAGCTTCGATAACAAGCTGGTGAAGATAGCACATTGCAATTGGAAAATCGACATGACTGAAACCGCACTGTTCTTCAGTAGTGATAAGCATAAGTATTGCTTAACGGCATTGATGAAACTGCATGAAGTAAGACACAAAAAATATAAGACAAAAGCATAAGAATCATGATGATTGTGAAACACAAAAAGTCAAATACCTTTCATTAGACCGCCAAACAGGACCTCCATTGTCGATAATGACCTTAAGCAACTCAAGAGACAGTGTCTTACCCCTCACCATGATCTGATCATCATTGTTCTCCTGCGACGAGAACCTCATAGACAATTTACACAAATTCTTGAAGAGAAGGAAAGCGTCCTGTCTCATCTTACTCATGTCACCTCCTACGGAATCAGTTTCCCCGTTCGTCACGTAACCTCGAAACGAGGGTGAGTCGGGAGTCATAACCGTCTCGGTCTCCGGGTTTTGAAGCAGAATCTGAATGACATCAGGAGGAGGAAGAGGACTCCCTTGTCCTGCAGCCATGACCTCATTCACAAAGCCTTGACAGAAATAAACAGAGCTACCTTCGTTGACGCTCTTGTCCGTGAACGTCAACAGCTCGTTCACGTACACCGTCTTCACGGAGACGTCAAGCGAGTCTTCCTCGGATCTGGTGAAAATCACGAGCATCATCTGAGCCAGCACAGATTTCGCGCAGATCTGCGTCGTGCCGCTTAACCCGCCGAGGTAGATGTTGTAACAAGTCTTGACGACGTGTAGCAAGCAGTCTCCACGGATCAAGACGCAAGGAGATCTGACTGCAGCGAGGAGAACTCGGAGAACAGCGAGCTGGATCGACTCTTCTGCCATAGCGCCAACCTTGGAGACGGCATTGACGAGCTTGAAGAGGACGGCATCTTGTTTGGATGACTGGATCTCTCCGCGGAGGATGGAGAGGGAGAAGAGCTTGAAGGCGCAATCGAGAGCAGGCTCGACGACCTTGGAATAAGCGGTGTCGAGGGAGAAGAGGAAAGGCTGGAGAACAGAGTCTGCGTCAGGTGCGGAGAGGCCGGAGACGACGGAGGAAGGATCGTGGAAGTCGTCGGGGAGAGACTCGAGCTTGTCGAGAACAGATTTGCATGAGGAGACGAGGTACGTGTGTTTACGCCACGCCGCGTTCTTGATGATCTTGTCCAACGACGGACCTATCACTCGGCCACAACGGGTGGCTCCACCTAGAGTCTGTGACGTCGACATCGCCGGAGCTTTGATTTATTAGTCCATTTTTCGGAAGAGAAAGAGAGAGAGAGAGAAGAAGCTTAGATCGTACGTTTCAATATCGTTAAGTGTTTGCATTTATATACCTTCTCGATTTGCTGAATCGGTAAAAGGCTTCTTCCTGCTGAAGAGGGAGATAGCGTGTAAGTCACGTATAACAGAAAGGCGCGTACGATTCTCTTTGTCTTTATTATTACCCACTCGTCTCCCACGTCCCTATGAGCTAATCAAATGTTTCAAATATTATTACATTTATTTATGGTCTCCATTAGTTGACTTTTATGAAACGTACCTATAGTAATCTCGGAACATAACTGCACGTAACAGTAGTAAGTAGTGAATCTGATTTTCCTTCGGATAATAATTCTATTTAAGACAATTACTTAAAATTATTTAGTTTGATTCGATTATATAAATTATAAGTGGCTATTCTCCTACCATGTGATATTTGTATTTGGATTTTGGTTATGACTTATCAATCAATCTCCACTCCGAAAATAAATTAATCCGAGTTGTATAAGTTAAAGTCAAATGATTATTTTGTTTTATTACCAAACCATAGGCCATAGAGTATTAAAGTGGGTTTAATCCAAACATAGTTGTGTCGAAACGCCAAATACTAAGACTTTTTTTTTTCCACCCTTTACATAGATATATAATGATAGAAATTGATTGTCTCAGCAATATTCTCCTTTCTTAGATAATATACACAATGTGAAAACTGTAAGGATCATATGTCTATTCGCAATACCTCATCACTTCTACAAATGTATGTATTATATACATAAAATGTCATCGTATTATATTGGTTGAATTAACTCATATATGGACGTTTTCAAAGCAAGCATTTGTGTTTGAAAATCAACCAAATGCTGATGGAAGGAAGATGTAACGTTTCATCTTGTATCCACCATCCTTATTGGTAAATCAATTCATTAATTGAGATGAATTGATGAATTGATTTGGCGAACGAGAAAATTCTAAGCACGCATTTGTGTTTGACTTGATCAACCAAATGCTGATGGAAGGAAGATGTTATGGTGATATCTTTAATTAGCTAGTGTTAGATTCTGATGAGCCTGTGTGTGTACAATGATGAACTTATCTCACCCTTCTTGACAAAAACTTCCGATTTTTGTAGCCTGACAAAGAAACCATTTATAGGGCAGCTCCAAGATGTTACTTAATTCATGTTTGATCATTTCATCTACCTGACAAGTAATTTTTCTTGAAAAAAAAAAATCAATGCTGATGACTAATACTTTTAAATATTGTTGAGAGCAAACAAGGAGAAATCCATTCTTCTACGTGGAGTTTGGAGACATGCATGGGAGGCATATATACGGAAACACGAATCATCTTGCTACTCGTGACGGTGTCTTTCGCTTGGGAAAGGATTTACCCATTTGGTTATGTAATTGTCATGTCTTGTTTTTTCTTTAAAAGAAATATATTTTCTGTTAGGTTAAATTCTTAATAAATTGCTTGGCTCTTACTTCATACCTCCGGTGGAACTCATTTAAGATGGTAATCAAAAAAATTATTTGTAACCGTCACCAAACACAATTGATATGGAGATAAAACTTTAATCCGTAATCAAAATATATAATGTTAATAAAAGATTGGATGAATTGACTAATTTGGTATGTATAATGAAGAGATTTCCTCGCTCTAGTTATACGTAGGCCTCACTATTAAAGAAAACACGCATCGTGGGTGGGTCATGGTCGGTTGCTTCCATATTTCCGGGAAACATCAGTGTCCGATTGAGTATCCCACACCTGCCCAAGGATGAACATCTATACGTTAGATTGTTTCCTAGAAAAACAATTTGTTCCATCTCTTGTATTACCAAAATCACTACTCACGTTGAGCTTCCCCTCTGAGCCACCAATAGCGAGTAAGAAGGGGCAGTCCGCAGAGAATGAAACCGAGAAAACTCTTCCCTGTTTTGATAACACAGTTTTAAAATGGTGAACCAAGAAACCAAAATGAAAAAGGTGCATGGAACAATTAAAAAAAAAACTAATCCATGGCTCTTACAGCGTTTGGATTGTGTGTAGCAACCCATGATGGTTGATTGTTTGAAATATCCCAAAGTTTCACACTTTCATCCTCAGATCCTGTAGCTAAAAGCTGCACAGCAAGGAGAACGTCTTAAAATGCCAAACACACTACAACTACGAAATTGGTAGGAAACAAGAGAAAGAGATATGTATACATTGGGCGCATCTGTATTGAATGATATGGAGGAGACTTCACTATCATGAGCGTGGAGAGTGAAAATTGGTGATAAATCAGAAGCACGTATATCAAAACCCTTAAATGTTCCATCTTCGAGACTCACCTAAGATGGAAGAACAAAAGAAAACGATTTAGACAAGGAGTCATATATATGTCTGTTAGACGAGCAAAGGTAAGTGTAACGCACAACAAAGGAGTGTTCGCTATGAGGATCCCAGGCCAAGCTTTCGACTTTGGCCTTGGTAGACCATTTCAAACCCGAGTGTGAAGGGTCCCTTCCATCCTTCTGCAACAACATATATAGATATTAAAAGACTCAAACATAATGTCAAATTGTTCATGTACAAGACTCAACTGATCATGAATGCATAAAACAATGGAACATAACAGTTACCATGACTACAGTGCGGTCACGTGAGCCACTGAGGAGTACTTGTGGAGAATAATGGTTCCATGCGACCGCTTGTACCTGTTAACACAATAAAAGCGTGAGCATGCCATGGAAACAATTTCACTTTCATACCTTCTTTTTGTGATGCTCCATAGTGAGCTTGCATTGTGCCGTAGCCACATCCCAAACCTTAACTTTTGTGTCGGCACTGGCACTAGCAACTATATTCCTGTTGTCCCAGTTAAGTCAAATGAGAGTCACACACACGTCTAAAATATAGCAATCATGGAAACAGAGAGCTTAAACATACCTAAACTCCTTGTTCCAAGCAAGATCAATCACTGAACCAGTATGAAAATCTGATGTCTAGAGAGTGAGAAAGATAACTAACTAAGTTGATGGATACATTTGAAAAATAGAAGGGTTAAAATTTTATAAGTTGATGGTCACAACCTGCTCGGTCATTCGTCCTAGCTGTACACACGGTAGCACCTCACCTTCCTGAAGCATTAATTATAAACCATCATCTCAGGATTGATAAAACAAACGTAAACATCAATATACAGTTTACATTTACATACAAGATCAAGATCCCATATCTCTATGGTCGACGATTTCATTGACCCGATAGCTACAAAGTTCCCTGCCAACACGAAAACTTGAGAGAGGTGATAATTTCATACATATAGCAAAAGGCCACTTGGATACACTTAACCTTTTTCCCCTCCTTTAAGAGGAGAATCAAGCCATGCTGTACACAATGGAGGCTTAGATAGCATTATGTCTTGACGAAGATACATGTTTTGAGTGCCATTCCCGTTTTCCTCGTAAATATAGACCTCGAGATAGTTGACTTTATCTCTAGTCGTCGCGCAGATGATCAGTGAATCAGTTGGCCTAACTGTAATGTTATCGATATCCTCTGAGTCATAGTTATTCCCCTGGGGGATTTTACCACATTTCAAACATCAGCATTAGTTTCCAAAAGTAAAAGAAAAACACAATTGGTATATATGGCTTACATCAGTATTATTCTTCAGATATGGATCCAGCTCATTGCTTGGATAATAAAGGTCTCCGTGGCCAGAGCTAAACACTTCGATTTCTGAGTCCAACGCAAGAATGAAGGAAATTTTATATTAGGATTATATCAATGAAAAAAAGGAGGACGTATGAAAATCTTGAGGAAACCACATATGTACCATCATCCTCTTCATCATAGTTATCCATGTCGAGTTCTTTCATGAACTTGTCTACCTCATCAGGAACAGCTGAAGAAGAAGAGGCAGAAGCACCGTTTCCTTCAGAACATGATTTTCCGAAACATTTTGCTACGGCCTTGGCATGAGCAACTTCACCATCCTCCATCTCTTCTTCTTCTTCATCCGTATCAGTCAGAGTACTGTACATGTACTGACCAATGGGTGATTTTCTACTTAAAAAAAAAAGACCAGAGGAATAAACAGGAACCGAATAAGAAGTTTACCTTCTCTTAAGAAAGCCATTATCGATGAGCTCCTTGATTTTTTCCTTAGAAGGAGGTCCAGCAGCATCGAGCATGGCTTTTGATGCCCCTTTCGGTATCCATGAAACTGCACTTACCACTCTGCAAAATCAATAAGTAAAAAAAACGATGAAATTTACTTTATAAATTCAGCTTAATTAGAAACCAAAACCCATCACTAAAACTCGAACTAATCACAGAACGCCATGCCCTCGGAAAAGGTTACCTAAGCATCACGGTATTTATGTTACGGAAAGGTTTCCACTTTGAGATTGACACAGAAGTTTTGAGAATCTATGAAAGAAAACCACAGGGAGCCGGAGGAGAATCCAAGAACAGAGAGAGAGACCGATCGGTGAAAAACGTTTGAAGTCTATTAGAAAAGTAGGGTTTCCTATATAACATGCAAAAATCTGTTATGGAAAGAAACAGAATATCCAAAGTAAACCGCGAAAGAAAAAAAATTAGATTAAATAAGGAAATTAAGATAACCGAACCGAACCGAACCAAGTAAACCATACCAGCCACAGAAAAACAAATCAAATAAAACCAAACAGAGCATTGAGGACAGAAACAAGACAGAGGCCACACATGTGTGTCATCGTTAAAATACATAGTGAAGAAGAATCTGCTGATTTCATTTGAGAAAGATTCTGAGATCTCTCTCACACGTACGTGTACATTCACACTTTGTTTTGGGTGCTTTGGGCTGATCATCAACGAGCCACAGAAATGGAAAGCGACTCCGAGATGGTTGCGTTCCCACTGATACCGGTTCCCATAGAATCAAACTACAGGGCTTGCACCATTCCTTATCGATTCCCTTCTGATAACCCCAGGAAGGCTACTCCCACTGAGATCTCTTGGATCAACCTCTTCGCCAACTCCATCCCTTCTTTCAAGTTCCTTCTCTACCCCTTTCTCTTTTTTCAGCTTTTGATTCTGTTCTTGGGATTGTTTTTGCTCATGGGTCAGGTCAAAGCTTTGATCTTGTGTTCAAACCTTTATATGAATTGCCTTAATTTCAGATTTTTATCTGTAAATTGATCTGGATGATTGGTTTGACAATTGTTGTGTTGAATCTGTGATTCATATATGCTCTTTCTAGCTTTTGCTCACCCGGCTTTGGCTTGGTAACATTATGAAGAAACCTCAGTGTTCTTAAAGCTGCTTCCTTTTTTGTTGCAGGAGTCGTGCAGAGAGCGATACATCCGTTCCAGATGCTCCTGTTAGAGCTGAAAAGTTTGCGCAAAGGTACTCTTTTTATGTGTTCTGTGGTTTGGTTTGCATGTCTTTCATTATTTCAGAAGGATCTTTTGATTTATCTGTTAGGAAAGAGGTACTGTTTTAGGCAAAAACATTGATTTTGCGTTGAATCTATCGGTTGAAACCTGTTAGGTATGCGGCGATTCTTGAGGACTTGAAGAAAGATCCGGAGAGCCATGGTGGACCACCAGATTGCATTGTAAGTTTAAAACGCTTTCCTTATATATTGCTTGTAGCGGAGCTTTGTTGTTCATGGATATTGGTTTTGATGTTTAAAATTTTTGCAGCTTCTCTGTAGAATCCGTGAGCTAATACTCAGAGAATTGGGATTTAGAGACATATTCAAGAAAGTTAAGGTGTGATTTCCTTGCCAATGGCTTTTTTCGAAAAGCATAATTTCTCTTGACTGATCAGGCGAGTTCATGGTGAATTCAATAGGATGAGGAGAATGCTAAGGCTATATCACTGTTTCCTGAAGTTGTCCGTCTGAGTGATGCGATTGAAGATGAAGGAAAACGCATAGAGAATCTGGTGAGAGGGATTTTCGCTGGAAACATCTTTGATCTGGGTTCTGCACAGGTATATGATCTCTTTCTTTTCATGCTCTGTTGCTTCCATCAGCTGTCTTTTGGTGAGTATCTTGGTCAATGGATCTTGTTTTGTTTTCACATATTGAAGCTTGCCGAGGTATTCTCAAAGGACGGGATGTCATTTTTGGCAAGTTGTCAAAACTTGGTTCCACGGCCATGGGTCATTGATGACTTGGAAAACTTTCAAGCTAGATGGTTGAAGAAGCCTTGGAAGAAGGTCAGTCATTTAACTTAAGCTTTGGAAGAAGCCTTAGACTTATGCTTTATACTGGCACAAACTGATCTGTTTTATTCTTCTCTTATTCATAACAGGCAGTGATATTTGTCGATAACTCTGGTGCAGACATAATTTTGGGTATCTTGCCTTTTGCTAGAGAAATGCTACGTCGAGGAATGCAGGTGCTTCTATGTGTTATATTCATCCCGAGTTTTTTTTTCTTGCGCTATTACGGACATTAGTGTTCTCTGGATTGACTTTCTGATTGTGAGTAGTTATTAATCCAAGTATTGTTCCCTATGAAGGTTGTGCTGGCTGCTAATGAGCTTCCATCTATCAACGATGTCACTTATACCGAGCTTGCAGAGATCTTGTCAAAGGTGCTAAATGAATATTTTTATGTATTATTATCCATTACAGAGTAAGGTTAGTCGACCCTGACTGAGTCTTTATTTTAACAGCTCAAGGATGAAAATGGACAGTTGATGGGTGTTGATATCTCGAATCTTCTGATTGCAAATTCAGGGAACGACCTACCGGTATGATATTCCAAAGCTCTGATAAGAAGGATCTGCAACATTGCTTATTCCTGTTTATTGATTGGCTTTATCCGTTTCCATTATTGCTGCAGGTTATTGATCTTGCAAGAGTATCACAGGAGGTTGCCTACCTTTCAACCGATGCAGACTTGGTCATCTTAGAAGGCATGGTAAGACCTATTAATCACTTCATTGTGATAATGTATGTTGGCTAGTCTTAGGTTTCAACTTTCAGTAAACTTACTCCTTTATTGTTCTGAACCAGGGACGTGGAATAGAGACAAATCTTTATGCTCAGTTCAAGTGTGATTCCCTCAAGATTGGGATGGTAATTAACAGTGTTGCATCCTTCTCTTGTTTTAGGGAAGACGGCTTCTGGGATTTTTGATTCTTTCCTCATTTCTCGTCTATTTTTTTTTATGCAGGTGAAGCATCCAGAAGTAGCACAGTTCCTCGGAGGACGGCTTTATGACTGCGTCATCAAATACAATGAAGTCCAGAGTTGATTGTATTCCAACCCACATTTTTTACTGAACCAGCCAAACAGTTTATTATATTAAAAACTGTTAGGCTTTGTAAGTTATAGTTTCAAATCCCTACTCTCTCTCTCTCTCTGCACTCAGATGTAAGAATTGGAAACCCTTTTGGCATTCTTTATTAGAACACGCAAAAACACCAATCTTTCTGATTGGTCCTTATATGGTATTTGAAAGTTTCCATATATGAGAACATGATCCTTTTAAGGCATGCTTTTTTAAGTTTCTGAGTCATTTAGAGGACTCACAGCAAGAAAGAGCTACGAGAACTTTGACCATATTATTGTAAAATCTCAAATTCATCAATACAATATGATGTGCTTTAAACGGGTAAAATAGAAAATGCTTTGAAAGAAAAAAAAAACTTAGGATGCAGCAGCAGATGGATATATCTCTCAGTTGCTCTTGGTAGGATATGAAGCCATCTTGTTGATTCCGCAGATTCCCTCTGGTTTACCGGTGTTTCTCTTCATCCTAATAAACCCTTTCTCTCCCCATCTTGGTCCCCATGAGTTCTTGACAATCACATAGTCTGATCCCTTTGATGAACCATACCCAACTGCAGCTACACCGTGGTCCAGGTCTGTTCCACATCGTCCATTAAACACTCCCTGTAAACATTAACCAGTATCTTGAGAGGATGCAAGATTGGGTACATAGAACACAAAATTCAGATATCAGAAATATTTGTTATATACCCCTTTGTAGAATTGGAAGTCTCTTCCTGAAGCTTCAATAGCCACACTAACTGGCTGGTGAGCTAAAGCCTTCACCAGGCTTTGATCATCGTTTTCTGGGACATCTTCGTAGCCACTGATTGTCACAACTTCTACATCCTCCTATAAAAGATTCATGAATGGTCAGTGTTTAGAAGCTGCATCACAATTAGTTCTGAATTCATGTTTGTGTCTAGTGTTTGTTACTTTCTGCTCTTGGCAAGTTCCTTCCTCCATGAGATAAGGGTAATCGTCTTCTTTGTGGAGACCACCGGTCGAAATTATGTACTGGAATGCGTAGTCCATGAGACCTCCATTGCAACCACTGTTGAAAGTTGTGTCACAGTCTATGAGCTCTTGCTCTGAAAGCGAACTTAGGTTCCCTGTTGTGATCTGGTGGATCCCCTCAACAGCTGCAACTGTCGAAAACGCCCAACAACTACCTGCAATTACAAAAACAAGATTGTTGTAAAGACCTATTCCAATCTCTCTTTCTATCTTCTTGGGACCAAGAAAGATGATAGAGGGAAACGTTACCACATGAGCCCTGGTTCTTGACGGGAGTCACAGCGCCTTTCTTCCTCCAGTCGACTGATTTAGGCAAGTCTGTGACGTCTCTGTACCTGAAGTTAGTAGAGGGCTGTCTCTTTCTAGAGAATTGTGGCTTTGAAAGTCCTAGATATCTTCCCTTGAACTCTTCATGGGTCAAATCCGCAAACTCGTTCAAACCGAGCCAGTAACTGCTGATCTCATTGTTCCTCTGGTCTATATGCATCAAGTTCTCTCTGAAAACCTCGAACCTGTGCACCTTCTCCTCAACGCTTTGGTAAGCCTTGCTGTGTTCTGACATCCATGACTCAAAGAGCTCTAGAAGATTATCAGTGGATGTCAAATGCTCCGGTGTGTATCCAATGATGGAGAAATCACGGGCAAGAGCAGAACAGATGAGGGCTGATGCTGAAATGGCGACCAAAAGAGAGAATTTGGTAAGTGATGATGAAGAGAATGCCATTGTTCACTGAGAGAGAAGAGGAAGGAGAGGAGAGATGGTGTGAAAAAGAGTAGAGGAATAAGGTTTATATACACGTGGGAGAGAAGACAAAGTCTCTCAAAGTATTGGCTTTGAAGCAAAGACAAGGGATTAATTTAAAAAACCAAGTACGCCGGTCTCTGAGACTTCACGGTTGGATCTTTATATGTTTTGCCTTTTGCTCTAAGCGTGCAATTTTCAACAAAGCAGCTTCACTTTCGGACAGTTAATCTATATTAAAATATCCGGAGGGAGTATTTATAAAATGAAGTTACATAGAGTTTAAAGAGCTTTAAATTTCTGACATTATATTACTCTTTGATAGTTTTTGGTTCCGTACAAATAAGAATAGAAGGTATCACACGACCAGATGAAAATGAATAGAGGTACGAATGTGAATTTACCCTATAGGCTACAGGAAATACAAAATCGCAATTGTTAAAAAGGCTTTATCTCCGTGCTAGAATAATGGCGAACTTTTTTGGGCAGCTCAAGTATAGAGAGATCTTTCGTTACTATCGTAGCTTCCCAGCGGAATGCAAATATACTGAAACAGAGACGACCCTGCAAAGCGCAAACACAGTAAACATCAGCTCTTATGTCCATAACCATTAGGCTACTTTGAAGTGAAATGGTGAGATGGATTGTATTGAGAGGTAAATACAGTTAACTTACGTTGAACCCAGGAAGAAGGCTAGGGAAAGATGAAAATTGAATAGGAATACAGAGACAACCGCGGTGAGAAGCATCGCCACTGATGTCGAATAAACCTACATACAGATTGATAAAGTTAAACCCCGTGTACAAAAGTGACTACTAAGCTGAATCTGCTGCTGGCGTGTGAATAATCATTTGCAAAGTTATTACCTTGACAATATTGTCTGCATATTTCATCACCATCGACACAGCAATGCCACTGCAAAACAAACAATAGAATAGTGTCTTAATGTGTTAACTTCACTAACTTACATTAGAGTCTGGCCTCAAAAGTTGCTTTTACCTGAGAGCATGGTTAAGAATCATGAGTACCGTGATGAATGAGTAACCATGGAAGAATCCCCTGAAAATGAAAAACCGGCTCATTCAGTTCTAGAGCAGATGCGACTTAACGGGATAATAATTTAGCCAGCAGAAAATAATGAACTCGCTGACACTAAGGCTATACATAAGTGGCATCTTCTTTAATTGTACATGAAGAGTAAAGAAATTGGTTTACTAACTATGGACACAAGTGTGTGGATACAGGAAAGTAAATCTCAATGGAGACGCAAGCAACCACATGCACTAATTTGTAGCTAATATTAACGGACAAAAATAATAATGGGTTTTAGGCTTACTTATTAGCAACGGCATCGAAATCTTGGATCACTATAGCAATAGCATTGAAAGCCATCCCAAAGACGTATAGCCAGAAGTTCTGTACATTTATATTCCTTGAAGGCCGTTTTTTTATGATAGCCTGCCAAAATGGAAAGAAAACCCCTTATAAGTTTGAAAACTCTAAGTCATCAATGGACCGACATATTCTACTGCTTTAAACAACCAAGTAAATGAGTGCTACACAAAAAAGGAAGAAAAATCGGGCAAGCTTTCAGTATTTTGAGTGAAAATCAGGGCTAATAAGCTCACCTCTGTGTACACTCCGGCGAAACCACTTAAGAGAGCCATAACCTAGAAACAACGACAAACAAGTATATGAATAGGTGTGGACGTGGAAGAAGCTTCACAACTCTTTGTAGGTATTAGCATGCTAAGGTGGGTATAACAGCTTACAATTGCCATAATCCAGCCAGGAAGAGATGTCTGAAGTACACGATCAGAGCTGCAAAAGCAATATACTAAATGAGACTATGTAATACGAAAATCAGTAGAGACTAAACATGCATCATATGAAAGAATCAATGAAACCCATGCTGATAGCAGTGAATAAAATCAAAGTGTCAAGAGCAAAATTTACTTTGAATTCAACTGAGCAGTGGTGCATCCACAACACAATAGAATGAATCCCGCCCACTGAATCTCGCTCAATCTGTTAGAGAAGAAAGTAAGCAAACTGAATAAACAGAGCCTGTTCACACTTGAAATCAAGAAGTTTGTGTTCTGAACAAGAAAAAAGAAATGGTTGAGGGGACTATATAACAGAAATTTATGGATTTCGATAACAGAAACTCATTGGAAGCTATGAAATCCATTTGGATGAATAAAAACACCTACTTTTTCTTCAGTATAATTCTGTACAAGACGCCAGTGCTTATGATGTTGAGGTTCTTCAATATCTGATAGCCTGGGGCGTCAACGTATGCAAAAATATAGTACTGCCACAACAAAAGTTACACCACAGGTACTTAGAAACCGAGAAATTAGATGTTTCAAAAATATCGATCTAAGCCAAAAATAACTAAGGAAAGCCAACCTGTAACAGATTCTTGAAAAGATACAAAGCTGCAGGAATGGGAAAGACTTTAACTTCGTCATATGTTGTGCTCAACCTAATTAAGAGACAGGATACGGGTATCAGCAAGGCAAAATGTCAATGAGCAATCAATGGTTATATTCAAAGACATGCACTGTCAGCTCTCTAAGGTCCCCACAGACATAGAGAATATGACGTTCTAGGCAACCAAAGCCTTCATCAAAGGACAGGCATAGAAACTATGAACTCAAAGGAAACTAATTGAACATGAGATGCTAGTGGTAAACCGGTAAGCACAAATCGAGTGGCAGAAGAATACGCTTACCTATTGTCGTCAGTAACACCCTCGGTTTTCCATATCCTTGTCAATGCAAGAAGAGATAAGGCACATTTCAGAGTCTCAACCTGGTATCCAAAGATCAAACAACCTCACTATATTAGCTTGATTACAAGTTTTGATTTACATTTGCAATCACTCAAAATATCAGTAGAGAGAATAAAAAAGACTCACCAAGAAGTTGGCGGTTGTAACACTGTACTCATACTTGCCAGCTCGCTTGGACCATACGATGAGGATCGCTTGGGAACTCGTGAGAATAGTCAGTGCACATGTAACTACACCCCTGCCTCACCCACAATACACTTTAACCAACAACAACAAAAAGAGAACTTTTTTTTTGTAGTTTCTGCAAAAGAATGAAGGAAAGTGAAGAGCTTTACTTTCGTTTCCAGTTAGTCCGTTCAGTGGATCCAGCACCCAGAGTAGCCAGAGCAATACTGGTCGAAGCAACTGCCAATTGAAGCAACAATGAGCACACAAACACGAACAATAAGAAGAATAAAAAAGCTCACCGGGATGAGGTTTTCCCTTCAAACTCTCGATATCAGAAGCGACGTCATGATCGTCCTGAAGAGCTCAGTATCAAATTGAGCATTAAAAGAGAGTTCAAATCCCAATTTGAAAGAGAAAGAAGATGAAAGAGCCTAGTTACAACCAACGAACCTCGTCTTTGATTTTCCGGTAATCCATTGTTGTTCAAACCTCTCAGATCTCTCTGATCTCTGCTCCCAACATACACACACACTCCAGCTTTTACAAAAAAAAAAGTATGGAAATTATTTTTTTTATTAATACGGCGTCGGTTTTGGAGTGATCGACGACAAACTAAAAAAGGAAGCTAGCAACATGTATACTATTTTCAATATTTGCTGTATTGTGATTGGCTCATAGGTTAACAGAAAAAAAAAATTGGCTCACTCTCAATTACAGCGCGTTGCGCGAGTGAGAGCCTTTTTGTGGGCTATTGTCCACGATTTTTTAGTTATTTTGAGCAAAATCGAAAGCTAGAGATTGGAAAGCGCGTTTTATTAAAACCGGAATATACCGAATGGTTTAATTTGGTTATTGCCTCTCTTTTTTATTATTTCTTTTTCTTTTATTTTTTTTAACCTGTGAACCAATCAAAACACAGCAATCTTTTAAAAATAGTTCCAATGTTGCTAGCTTCAATTTAGTTTAACAATTCGATAACTTCAAAACCGACGCCGTATCTTATAAAGCACACATCAACAGTTGCTGATCGGACATGTCTAAAACTAGTTCATGTCGATAAAATTAAAAATCCGAAAAAACTTTTCGAGTTTACAGATCTCCCATGGCGGAAAGTCAAAGACGAAGAGGATAAAGCTGTCACTAGAGAATGACGTGTGCATCGACATTCTCCCCTAGACTAACTCAATCGGAGTTTTCATCAAAAAAAGACTTTGCTTTTCCGGAGCAAAATCAAACTCAGGCGGATTGGTGGAGAGCGACAAGTTACGGACAGAGTTATGAAAGCTGTGTACGACGAGGTGTGGTCGGAGAGTATCTGTTGACAACGCGGCTAGCAGAGCCGGCTTGAAATTTACAGAAGCTTAAATATATCAAAATTAAAAGAGATAAGCAATTGTATGTTTGCTGTTGTTGTTGAGCTTAAATATTATTGGGCCTTACCCCATTACATGATGGGCTCTCTTTGGACAAATATGAACAGACTCTGCAAACAAAAATGAGAGAGAGAGAGAGACAAAAAGGCTTTTTTAAAAATGAGTCGCACATCCAGTTGCAAACATTTTCAGCAAACAAACTTAAATCTGAAGTTAGAAAAGAACTAAGATTAAATTTGTATTTGCGATTGAACTACGTTACCAAAAAATGATGTAGGTGTGTAACAAAGATTTTCACACAAAACCAATCGTTGGTATATCTTCCTATTTTGTAGGAGTGTTCATATAATAACTACAGAAAATAAATAATTTTAAATTTTAAAAGACAAATAAAATATGTATGCATGTAATTGGCTGGTCATAAAATGCGAATGGACCCCACACAGAGAAAGCGGAATAAAAACCCAGCCTGTGTTAGAGCTGTGATCACTACTTCCCACCACTAATCTCTCTCTCTCTCTCTCTTTACTCCAAACTTTCATTTCTTCTTTCATTCATCACAAACTTTCTCTACAGAAGAAAGCAATGAGCTCAATGATGGAAACTCTCCAGATTCGCAAACCGACTTCTCTCCCCGTTTCTCAACGTCCTACTCCTTCTTCTCCCTCTCCCGGCACCGAAGGAGATGAGCCTGGTCTCATCCGCCGTCGTCTCTCTTCCCTCTCACTCAACCTCTCAAACCAACCAGCAGCGATAGCAGCTCGGTTCCCGAGATCCAAATCAGTATCCGCCATGGGAGAGCAAGCAGGGAGCTCCGTGAAAGAATGGTGGCAATGGGGTTGGTCATGGATCCTCTCCAGGAAACCTATATTCATAAGAGATCTCGAGCTTAACAAAGACGAGGCTAAATCCATCGGTTCACAGAACAGAGGAAGCATAATGCACGTCTTCTTCAAGCTTCGATCTCAGATCCGCACTCTCATGGGTTCTTCTTCAGATACGCTCCCTCTTTCCTGCAAGCACAAGCGTCAACGATGATGATGATGAATGTTGGCTTTGATCATCGAGAGATTTGTCTGTCTCTAAGAATATATCTTCGTTTCCTTTACGTGCATCATAATCAATCGTGGAGTATAATCAAATCATAAGGGATATGTTTTTGAAAGTTTTTTTAAAAAAGAGAGACGGTGTATTTTGTTGCTATAATTAATTTGCCTAGATTTTTTAATCAAATTTTATTTATTTTGATCTGGTTTATAATACATGTTGTGCAGTTGTATTTTGTATTTTAATAACCCATGCAATTATATAGAAAAGCCCGTTATATTGTTTTGATTGTTTTTTTACGCGCCAATTTTTTATATTGGCCATGCGATGCAAGTAAAAAAGATACATGACCGACACTATTCTTTTACAAGTACAATAGACGCGCTAATTTGTTTGCCAATAGAAGATAAAATAATAGTGTACCGTTTCGTGAAAATGTGTGAATGTAAGAAACATAGTACTACCGATTACCGAAACTTCGGTTGCATTGCATGATGTAATGTAACTGAGATGCGTGTGGACTATATGGCCGACATAACATTTGTCGGTGGGAGCAGTATCGTCGGTGGCGATTTGTTTATTTATTGTTATGACTATGATCAAAAACTCAAAACTTAATTTTCAATTTGCAGGGTGGACTAAGATTAAATGATTTAACAAGTTTCATGCTTCGGGTTTGAGATCGATTACGGTTATGCCTTATGCGATGTTTGCTATAATCTGATTGAGTAGCAATCTTCGCTGTAAAATTTGGTGCATACTGTGTTAGGTAAAGAATGTGTTCTGATTGAGAAAAATGACAACAAAACTACATTAATTGTATAATAACTTTTGTTAAAGCTTGGGGCGTTACAAAGCATGTGAATATGAGGGTTGCCAAAAAAAAAATGTCATGTGAATATGAGGGTTGCCAACTAAATGTTAATACATGCGTAGTATAATGTATTTTTGTGTGTACAGTGTAGTATAATGTATTTAAAATGGTTTTGGTATGATACTCCAAATTACAGATTGGTGCCAATGTATGATATGTTTCGAACAGCCTTTGAGTTTTGGTTTTATTTGAGATTAAAAAAGACACAGAAAAGCACTTTGATTATATGATTGAGACTTGCTAGCTCATCAAAGGCCATTGGTATTTCCATATATATATTTTAATTTAAATCCACTTGTTTAGTCTGAGGTGGATGAAAGGTTGCGATCGTCTAGAAAAGAGATTTTCAAAGTAAAAAAACGCTTAGAAATCACACAACATACAGACATTTTTCGTTTAACAAATACAAGATTGAACAAGGTTGAACAATTTGAAGATGAACAAAGGTCACTAACTTTCAACAGTGGCCATAACAAACAAACAAACATACAAATAACCACAAAGAGGTAAAGAAAAAACCTCCAACGCTACTTGACGATTAGTCACACTGCCGTTAAACATTAGCTCGATCTTCCACAGCGATGATTTCGGTTTGGTCCTTCTCCTTCTATGTGGCGAGCATTGAGATTGTTGATCCCATAAATAAAAACATTTTTGCGGTCACAAACAGGTTAAACAACCTCTACGCGTCTCTCATACTAATGTTTAGACTATTTCTCATCGTCCTTCTTCCAACACCCGCATTTCCCTTTTGCATCATCTCCACAAACTCACCATAATCAATCTTTCCGTCCTGTAACATAAACAAACAAACAAAATCCGGAAGCTTTTTATCATCGAACGCCTCGACATTAGTATACAGAAGAATGTGGAACAAAGTCGTCACAATATAAGCTTACATTGTTTTGATCAACTTCTTTGATGATGTCTTCAAGGAAAACATCGGTCATGCTATGTTCAACACACGCTTGTTGCAGCTCGTCGATTGTTATGTATCCACTTCCGTCTTTGTCAAAGTATTGGAACGCGGCGACAAGATGTTCTTCCCTCTCCAATTTGTTGAGATGGATCGTCGCTGCAATGAACTCACTGTAATCTATTGTCCCACTGTTGTCCACATCAGCCTGTCGATACAAGAAGCTCGGCATAAGAATACAGAACAATACTTGACTGTCAGTGTATTATGGCAAATAAGATTAGATTTGTACCGCTTCCATAAGATCATGGATCTCTGTGTCTTTCAAGGTGGATCCATATTTTCTCAGCCCAGCTTTGAGTTCATCGAAGGTGATTGCACCGCTGTTATCAGTATCCATTGCTTGAAACATTTCTCTTAAACCAGCAATCTCTTCTTCAGAGAGACTCTCAGCTATGACCTGATGACCCCAAAAGAACACAAAATATATACTTAAGAGAAGTGATACAGAGACAATAGAAGATAAAAGGGTTTATGCACAAACACGCTCACCTTTAGAGCCATCTTCTTTAGTTTATTCATTGCAGAGAACTGCTTGAGACGAGACAGAACAGCCGGATCAAGTGCTCTATCTGGTGCAACACCGTTCTCACAGATCCATGGATGACCTGATTAAAAAACAAAAAAGAGAAACAACACTCAGATATAAGTCTAACGCTTCTGTGGTTGTTGTTTAAAAGTAACCATTTTTATATGGATACATACGCAAGACTTCATGAGCGGTCAAGCGTTCTGCAGGCTTGGAGGATAGCATTCTGCGTATCAAGTCTTTAGCACTGTCGGATATCACAGGCCATGGGTCTGAATCAAAGTCAATATATCCCTTCAACACAGCATCAAATATCCCTTGCTGTGTTTCTGATTCTCAAATTAAAGACAAAAGAAAACACATTTCAGGTGACTGAGATCTTCTAAAGAACTAAGAAACGGCATTAACGTGGCAAACGCCAATCAAAATTACCTGCCCAGAAAGGTGGGACTCCACTTAGCAATATATACAGTATAACACCAGCAGTCCACACGTCAGCTTCAGGCCCATAACGTTTGAGTAAAACCTCAGGAGCAACATAATATGGACTCCCAACAACATCAGTGAATATTTGACCTAAAATTCACAGGAAGAAAAAAGTAGGTAAATCATTTTTATAAGATCGTTTTGACCAGTGTAGTTAAGCAAAACATTAACTTAGCTTCAACTACTTTACCTGGTTTGAAAAATACAGATAGCCCAAAATCAATAGCCTTGAGGGAGAAATCATCATCCTTATTAACCAACAAGAAATTCTCAGGCTTCAAGTCTCTGTGCATAACACCGAGAGAATGACACGCTTCAACAACCCCGACAATGATCTTAGTCAGCTCAGCCGCTTTCCTCTCGCTGTAATGCCCTCTCTGAATAATCCTATCAAACAATTCACCTCCAGCACAGAGCTCCATCACAATGTGAACATAGAGAGAGTCCTCATAAGCTCCTTTTATGGTGACGATGTTACCGTGACCAGCTAGATGGTGCATAATCTGAATCTCCCTTCTAACATCCTCAACATCTTCCTTAGAGATCAACTTCCTCTTGGATATTGACTTACAAGCGTAGTCAACGCCCGTGGCAACTTCCGTACAGAGATAAGTTGTACCGAACTGGCCTTGTCCTAGCTTACGGCTCAGCGTGTAGAAGTCACGAATGTTTGGTGTCCTATGACCGAGAACATAGTAAGCTTGGTTGTCTATGTTACGCCTCATGATTGGTTCTCTCAAAGGAATACCAATAGCTGGATGTTTGTTGTTGTTGTTGTCCTTGTTGGTGTCAGCTTCTTTGGAGAATTCTTGAGCAATGATATCTGAAGCGTTGTTGTCGTTAGTCGGAGATTGGTCGGGAATAGAGCGATCTGAAGAAACGTTAGTAGAGGTTTTGGAGTTATCTTCAGGCTTACTGTTATTGCCTTGGTAGGTTTTGTCCTTGAAAGATCCACGGCATGAATTGCCCATGAAACAGTGGGAAAATACCAAATCCTAGTTTGAACACAGCAACTTTCACCCTCTGTTCTTCATCCAACGAACTGTTCATAGATATTTTGAAAACTTCTGTTAAAGAGAAAACAAGTCAAACCCACCTAGAATCAGACCAAATCTCATAAACTAAAAGAGAAAGTAACCAACTTTAACAACCACAAGAAGCAAAACCGCAAAACCCAGTTCAGATCAAGCATATCCAGTTAACCAAAAAGACAAAGACACAAGTACTACTGAAAAGTCAAACCGGAGTTTACTTAAGTTAGTTTCATTGGATCCTCCAAAGGAATCAGAAATAAAGCAGAAAACGAAAAGATGGAAAGAGGAACAGGTAACCACTTACCAGCAATCAGAGAACGGTGAAAGAGAAGAGTGAGAATGGATTATGGATTAGGAATCTGACTTAAAAGAGAAAACTTTGAGAGACAAAAGAAAGTCGAGGAAGAAGGGAAAGCTACAATATTTAATGTTATTTCTACCAAGGGCGAGGAAGGAAGGAGCTATATAGTTTAATAGTACTATAAAAACAGTTTTATTCGAGATTCAAGTAGAATATAAAAAAGGGAATAGCTTTTATTTTTGGTAATTTTGATTGCTTAAGACTGAGAGAGGCTGGTCGGACAATTTAGATTCGTTGGATTGAGAATGTGTGGGTTTAGTTTACGGCGACGATTGTGCGAAGAAAGTTCTTACACTCCTTGAGTGCTCAACAGCTACTTTTCTCTGACCCTACGCGGTTTCCTCTCACCTTCTTCTTTGGCTTTGCATTATTAAACAAGTTCCTCTTTTATAGGATTCTTTCTTCTGGTAGATGAGAATATTAATTCTTGTTCGATCAACAAAATTTGAATATTAGATTTACAAGTTGATGACCAATTGACAAATCCAGCTCTTTTTTTTTTTGTGTTCTTCTGTTGTTGTTTAATCGACGATTGATTTACAACTTAGATTCTGGATTCAGATTTGTATATATTTCAACTCTCAGACTCTCAAACACGACTACAAATGGGTCAAAATTTGAGTGTTGTTGGTTAGTACATACAAAATGGCCTGGCTGGAAAATGACATTAGTATATCCGTTTTTATATATTACTAAACCTTTTTCTATAGCTGAATAAACATTATTACAAGATTATTATACAACTAGGATATAAGCCCACGATGCTTTTAATTATGGTCAACACACTGAGTCCACGGCAAAAAATCGATATTATCTACGCGCCGCAGGTTCAAACCAATGGATTAGGTTTAATGGTTAGAGAGATATTAAATCAAAGTATTGTATTAAATTAATGATTCGGCCTTTATTTTTCAGTCTGAAATTATATGTCCTTTCTTGAGAAGAAAACTATAGTATATGATATATATTATGTAATATAATATAAAATAAGTAAATTTATCTGTTTAATAAATTAAGTTTTTATAATTTAAATATATATTCCCTCCGTTTCTTTAAGTTAGAGGTTTTGAGCATTTTACAGATTTTAAGAATAAATTTAAAATACCACATATAACCTAATTAGAATATAATATTTTATGTTTGATTAGGAAACTCTTTTGTAATTATTTTTAATTATTATGGGTAGAATAGAAAAAAATGGAAAAAAGTTATATTGGAAACACAAAATATTTATCTTTGTGAAACAAATTAAACATTTAAAAAATCTAATTTAGTGGAACAGAGGAATAATATATAAGAAAAGCCCTTTCATATTTTATTTTTAATTTTTTTAAAAATTTAATATATATTCAATATAAAACATTGATTTTAAAACTATAATATATGTTTAATAGTATATGTCTTTTTATGAATTTTTTTTTTCAAAGTTTAAATCAAAATTATTCATTTTGTTATATTTATATAATATTAATAATTTTGATTATATGTTATTAATTTTTTTTGTATA
>KE153857.1:143943-197075 GCA_000411075.1 Sisymbrium irio | reverse complement strand
TTCATTTTGTTATATTTATATAATATTAATAATTTTGATTATATGTTATTAATTTTTTTTGTATAAATATTTTTTCATATTCTACTTAAATGCTATCAATAATTGTGATGTGTATTAATGTATAATTTTATAAAAAATAATTAACTAAATGAATATATGATGATGTGTCAAAATTTTAAAACTTTTTGAATGATATGGATTATGGAGAAGAAAGTATATTTTACTTCATATATATACATAGATATGAAATTTGTTATTAAGATGGTAGATACCATAAACCTACTTTTGTTGACCATAACTAGACTCTCATAGTCTTCTCTCATTTTCCTCTCTCTCTCTAGCTTGGTGATGATCTTGAAGGATATGGCCAACAATACGGCCTGTGAATCGGAGGATTGCGTCGAAAAGTGGAGAGAGTTAGGATCTTGTATATATTCCAAACAACCTTCCATACTGGGAATATTTGTGCCTTGATGACCACGGATAATGGACTATATTGACATCTCAAAAATTATGTGGGTATTTGTTGTTGTCTTTTAAAAAGAAAAAGAAGACGACAGGCCCACAAGAGGGAATAGAGTCGATTAGTCTTCTTCCTACACAAGAAAGGAAACCCTAGTTCCCAAATTCCTCGAGGAAGATGAATCTAAGGAACGCGTTGCAATACTATCGCAGGGGCCGATCACATTGTCGCTATTCCTCATCCACGGCTACGAAAGGTATGTTCTTTTTCTTTTCTTTCTGACTCATCTTAGCGTACTCGTCTCTGATGTATATGGGTTGCTTCTGATTTATAGAGTCGCAGCCATCGGGAGTAATAACGAAAATTGGTGAGGGTGTTCTCAGTCTTTTGTACAAAGGGGCATTAGGTGGTGTTGGATACGTGTTAGGTATGTGAGAAGAAGATTTATTTGAGACCGACGAAACAAATGATTGTTCCTTGAACGTTTTGACCCTTTTGCGCAGGTGGTCTGGTATATACTTCCAAGGCACCCCAAGTTGAGGCTGCGAGAGAAGTAAGCACTCTTACATATTTGACTAGAGTTTAGGATGTCTTCTTATGGAACCTGATTATTCTCTTGTTACAGATAGCAGCAAGAGGCCTGAAATATGCAGCCGAACGCGAAATCTATGCGGATAGAGTGCGGGACATGTATCTGAAAGACCGACCAATCTGAGGGAACAAACACCTTATTTATCGCGTTTATTTTTCATCCATGTTTGTGTTCTTTGGGTTTGACTTGTACCATCTTTTTTCTTCTTTATCAACTCTGTAATAAGTGCAAATCCGATTGCCAAAGTTACTACCATCTTTCTCTACCATTTCTTCCATTCGTAATTGCGTTCTAAAAGAAGCAAGATGGTTCCTTGTGCCTTTTGAATTTTCCTTGATTTTATCTCATAATCCAGTCTTGTGAATTATTTTGTCATAAGCTAAAGAGATATCCAAACAGATCAATGGTTTGGGCATCTGCCTCTCCAAAGCGTCCTCGGGGAGAACGATCAAGAAGCAAGTCTCTCAACCGCCTCTCGAGGTAGGCCAAGCATCTCGGCACGAGAATCATAACAAGTCTTGGAGGTTGTCAAGTCTTTGGAAAATACAAGAACTGTGTTGCCTCAAAATAATTTTATTCTGTTAGTGTTATAGGTCATAAGTTGTTTATCTCAAATGCATTGAATCGACCCAAGGGTTTAAACAATTTCTGTCCCTTTTCTCTCAGAAATTACGAATGTCTTTGATCTTGAGTATCTTATATGTTTGGTTCAAGTTTGAGTCAAGAGTATGTTTGCGCATCAAGCAATGAGCAAAAGAGAGATGATTCAGAATTGATCAACATGCATTATTATCTTATAAAAAGCTAACCCCTTGTGTATCTGAAAGAGAGAGAATGTATTTGAAAGAGAGAGAAGATAAGTGAAGAAGAAGTCTCATTTGTGCAAAAATCCATCAGTTCAAACCAAGGAATACAAGAGGAGAGAGTGAGGCAAGGGCATGCAAAGTATGAAAGTTAAAAGCAACATCGAACATGCTTATAGAGACGATGAGTTGGTCTGTCTAGACCCCTGGGCAGTTCAAGAAGTCGATTGAGGAGGATCGTCAAACTTTCCCTGAGCCAATAAACCGTAAATTTGTTAGTTGACTTGAAAGGGTTAAGTTAAAATATAAAACCAAAGAGAAAGCCATATGTCCCAAAAGAAAGAAACTAGTCACATGGTCGCATCGACTCAAAAGATATATTGATCACCGCCAAAAATGCACAACACAACCTTTTGATTAAACTAGAATTTCGAACACCGAACCATTTAAAAAGGACGACAGATTTATTTACAGTGTTATATCGGTGAATTCTCTCAAAAGTCGCGGCTATACGCTGATCAGCCTCTTCAAACATTGCCTCTACTTCATACCAGCGCTTTTTTTTTATTTGAAAGTCTGTAAACAAAAAATTGGTGAAACTAAATTGGTCCTTGTTGTTTCAACGAATGTCAAATTTGAAATTGAATGACCTACCGACCCATTCTTACTTGTATAACAGTGGGTTATAAAACCACCGGTAAAAGCTAACCAAAGCCTGGAACCTTTCTCCTCTTTCCATGCACGTTTCATGGTCGTGGAGATATCGCGAGTCACTCTGCCACAGTTCTGCTGCAGAACCAAGGGTACATCACAGATCACTAGATGGGATGGAGAATCCGGATCTAATAAATAATTAATTATTTACCTTAGCAAACACGTTTCGCATCATCTTGCTCCCCCGCCTATTCTCGCTATATTAGGGTTCCTTTTCTTTTCTGCTGGCTATCCCAATCTTCGACTTCTCCAATATGGAGAAACATTACACAACTCAGAAAAGGCCTGTCTTAAAAACTTCAATTCTTCTAAGCCCGGCCCAAACCCATTTACTTATTTACTTCTTCCGACCAAAACTAGACCACTTAACTTTCTGTTCAATCGTTTAGTAGTACTAGAAGAGCTGCTAGCATGTCTTTATTTAATTTCTGTTTTAATTGATTGAATAACATAAAAATCTTGATAAAATCCAAACCTTTATAAGTCATTATAAATATATAAATCAATAACACCCTTTTAGTGATTATTTATATCGTACATCTAAATCTCTAAATCTAAAGCATATCCATGTATTGTTTTTTTTTTAAACTTTATTTGATATTTGTCTTCCTTAAACCTGGTTTGCATCTAAAAACGCAATCTTTGAAATCATATATCAAACTACTGCTGGTTTCTTGACAAATCCATGCTCTTAGATCTCTCGGTTATTTGAAACTCGGTTAAGTTCGTTTTTGCCTCTATAAAGATTTGTTCGGTGACAAACAAAAGGTTATTATTGACTTGCTTTTGCGTAATAATCTTTTTATTTTTCTTAAAATGTTGTTAGATGCCAAGCAATGAAAAATATCTTGACTAAAATGAACATGGTACATCTTCCATTCATTCTAAGGAATTTAGCTACAATAATGATGACAGATGTGGACAGAAGAATCATAAAAGTATTCGATTTTATTGTGTGCTTAATCACATTATGTGGTGTCTACAGTAGTTTCCATACATAACGTTTTTATGGAAAAGTTATAGTATGTATCGAAAAATATGGAGTCATAAATAAATAGTCAGTCATAAACCAATTTATATACGTTAGTCAAAATATATGAACTTTAACAACGACATTTGACAATATTTTTGGAGTATATATTTGTTCTCAGAAAGCCAATAGTTGTAGTCACATGCATCATTTGTTTATTGATCAAAGTTTGTTAATTCTATTCATTTGGAGATTGCGAATTAGCTCATTGAAACAGAGTTACCCAAAAAGGAATGACACAAACCAATAAAATATTTCATATAGAAATCATGATTTATGCTAATAAGAGAGACGAATGAATGTTTGAACGCTTAACACAGTTAAAACGATGCCATTAGACCTTAGCAAATCCACTAGTTTCTTTTCCTTCACTGTACAACGAAGTTGAATACTTTTGGAAAACGAATATACGAATCAGTATACCTTTTCCCCTTCTTTCTTCCCATTTAACTTTGTAAGAAAAAATGTAGCAAGGTAATATTCATCTTGTTGTAACATACGACTCACGTTTAGCTAAAGTTAAAGCGTCTCAATTCTGTTTGGACAATATTCTCCATTATTGAGTTCTTTCTTTCTTTCTTGATTAATTATGAAAAGTTGAAATGATTCGAAGATGCTTTTCGGATGTAAACAAACTAAACTTTTACTTTAACCAATATCATTAGATATTTTATCTCCTAGTTTGTAGTATGATCCAAATAAACCAAAGATTTCAAAAAACAATCCTACCTTTGTTTCATATTTACAAAACGTACCAACCTTATGTCGACTAGAAAGAAACTCATTAGCTTTGAATCTGATACGAAGTCAAATAGATGTAATTACCTTTTCACCCCCCTCGAGAAAAAAAAAGTCATAAATTTACATTTACTTGACGAGTGAGTGCTGCCAAGAAGAAGAAGAGCATGTGAATATATTAACGGTGAGAATGAAGGATGTAAGAAACTCGTGGACCCAAATGTAAAAAATGACAAGATCATTGGTGTTTTATTCGTCTGAAGAAAATTCTGTACGCAAAGACGAGAGAGAGAGAGAGAGAAGCATATACTATACGACGTGGTGTGAGAGGAGAGGAGGAAAGCGGCAGGTGTCACTCATCCCATAGGCTCTGTTCACAGTCCTTTCGCAACTAAAGTATTGATTTTTAATCCCAAAATTGTTTTATTTTTCGATATCTCAAAAACTTTGATTTTTAACCAAAAGGGAAAACAAAAAAATATGCTTTTTGATTGTGGAGTGACGCCATTGAAGCGGCTCATCACTGATAATAGTGTTGTGGCTTATTCTGCCTCCGAATGCAACTTGCAAACCCTACTTCTCATCTCTCTATATCAATATCCTCTGGCGCTTTCTTTGGCTTCTCTCTTCTCTTTCTTCTACTTGGAAGTCAAATTTTGTTCCTTTTTGATTTTGACACTTAGACCTCTGTTTCTCCAGCACTCCTTCGGGTCTGTTCATTTACGTCACTTAAGTTTCTTTTTGCTGTTTCAATTGGGTTTGTTATATTCTTAGGTCATGCTTTTTGGATTTATCACTCTTCCTCTGTTTCCTGTTTGTTTTGCTCATCAGGGCTTGTTAAATTTTCCGACTTTCAGGTGGGTTTTGCCTCACTCATCGTTGATCAGTGGCTCTGTTTCGCGAAATATCGCTTCGGATTTCTTGAATTTAGAGACGAATTATGAGTGGAGCTGTGCTTGTTGCTGTTGCTGCTGCTATTGGCAACTTGTTACAAGGATGGGATAACGCAACTATTGCAGGTGATTCATTTTTATGATTCTAAATCCATAATTCTGTGTGTCGATGGTTAGGATCCGAGAAAAAGTAGAGATTTTTGATAGTTAGTTGATACAATTCACAGATCTCGTTTTTTTATTTGCTTTGTGTGATGCTTTTTTAAAGCTTTCTTTGGGTTTCTGCAGGAGCTGTGTTGTACATAAAAAAGGAGTTTCATTTGGAGAGTAATCCATCAATGGAAGGCCTAATTGTGGCCATGTCACTTATTGGTGCAACTCTGATTACGACATGGTCTGGAGGAGTGGCTGATTGGCTTGGTCGCCGTCCCATGCTAATTCTGTCCTCAGTTCTCTACTTTGTCGGTTCTCTAGTTATGCTTTGGTCTCCGAACGTTTATGTGTTGCTCTTAGGAAGGTTGTTAGATGGGTTTGGGGTTGGTCTTGTGGTCACGCTTGTCCCTATTTATATATCCGAGACTGCACCTCCTGAAATAAGGGGACTGTTGAATACGCTCCCGCAGTTCACTGGCTCTGGAGGGATGTTCTTGTCTTACTGTATGGTTTTCGGAATGTCTTTGATGCCATCTCCTAGCTGGAGGTTGATGCTTGGTGTCCTTTTCGTACCTTCACTTGTCTTTTTCTTCCTCACAATCTTCTTCTTGCCCGAGTCCCCAAGGTGGCTCGTGAGCAAAGGTCGAATGCTTGAAGCAAAGCGAGTTCTGCAGAGGCTACGTGGTCGGGAAGATGTGTCTGGTTAGTCTTTAAATCATTCGGTGTCTAATTTTTGTCGTTGAAGATATATTTCTTTCCTCTTGAATGTTTTTATGTGGCAATGCGTAGGTGAGATGGCTTTGTTGGTTGAGGGTCTTGGGATTGGAGGTGAAACAACCATAGAGGAATATATAATCGGTCCTGCTGATGACGTCGCTGATGATCATGATATAGCTGTGGATAAGGATCAAATTAAGCTGTATGGTGCGGAAGAAGGGCTGAATTGGGTTGCCAGGCCAGTCAAAGGAGGAAGCACCGTGAGTATTTTGTCTCGCCATGGAAGTACAATGAGCAGGAGGCAAGGCTCATTGGTTGATCCTCTTGTCACACTGTTTGGGAGCGTTCACGAGAAGATGCCAGACACTGGAAGCATGAGAAGTGCCTTGTTCCCACATTTTGGGAGTATGTTCAGTGTGGGAGGTAATCAACCGAGGAATGAGGAATGGGATGAAGAGAATCTCGTTGGAGAAGGTGAGGATTATCCATCGGACCGTGGAGATGATTCTGATGATGATCTTCATTCTCCGTTGATCTCACGTCAAACGACAAGCATGGAGAAAGATATGCACAGTGGTCATGGAACTCTTTCTACTTTCAGACATGGAAGCCAAGTACAGGGAGCTCAAGGGGAAGGAGCAGGTAGTATGGGGATTGGAGGTGGATGGCAAGTGGCTTGGAAATGGACTGAAAGAGAAGATGAATCGGGGCAGAAAGAAGGCGGATTTAAGAGGATTTACTTGCATCAAGAAGGTTTTCCGGGATCTCGACGTGGCTCTATCGTTTCATTGCCTGGAGGTGACGGAACCGGTGAGACAGAATTTGTACAAGCGGCTGCTTTGGTTAGCCAACCGGCTCTTTACTCCAAAGACCTTGTCAGAGAACATACAATTGGTCCTGCTATGGTTCATCCATCGGAAACAGCTAAAGGGTCACTCTGGCAGGATCTTCATGATCCTGGAGTCAAACGTGCTCTATTCGTGGGAGTCGGGCTTCAGATACTTCAGCAGGTAATCTAGATAGAGACATCGATATCAATAATTACAGCAGATATATATTTCTGACGGTTTAAGATAAATTTATCTTTGACTGCTTCTTGGAAATGCAGTTCTCAGGCATCAATGGAGTTCTTTATTACACGCCTCAAATCCTAGAGCAGGCAGGTGTTGGGATTCTACTATCGAATTTGGGGATTAGTTCTTCCTCGTCATCCTTACTTATAAGTGCATTGACAACCTTTGTGATGTTACCTGCAATAGCTGTTGCAATGAGGCTCATGGATATCTCAGGTCGAAGGTAATTAGAATCTTAAACCTCCTTTGTTCTTTGATTCATAAATCACAATAGACACGTAACAAAAGAGCTAAATTTTGTATGAAATATGTTTTTTTGTTATGTAGGACGTTGCTGCTCACTACAATTCCAATATTGATAGCATCTCTAGTAGTCTTAGTAATCTCGAATCTAGTTCACATGAACAGCATTGTCCACGCGGTCTTATCAACAGTAAGCGTCGTTCTGTACTTCTGTTTCTTCGTGATGGGTTTCGGTCCTACTCCAAACATCCTCTGTTCAGAGATCTTTCCAACTCGAGTACGTGGAATCTGCATCGCCATTTGCGCGCTTACTTTCTGGATCTGTGACATCATCGTCACTTACAGTCTCCCTGTGCTGCTCAAATCCATTGGATTAGCTGGTGTGTTTGGAATGTACGCTGTCGTCTGTTGCATCTCATGGGCCTTTGTGTACCTTAAAGTCCCTGAAACTAAAGGCATGCCACTTGAAGTCATCACTGAGTTCTTCTCTGTTGGAGCTAGACAAGCTGAAGCTGATAAAACCAACTGAGAAACTAAAAGACAGGAGATCAAGTTTGTAATGTTTCCATGTTCATGTGGATTTGTTGTTGTCTTTCTACTTTGTGCAGTAATAATCATCTCTCTCCCTCTCTCTCTCTCCCTCTCCCTGTTTCTTCTTCCTCATGTGGGGAGAAAAAAGTTTCAAACTTTCAGTTACGAATCTCTTTTTTAGTCACTACCATTTTACAAAACCCATAAATTAAGAACAATAAAGATACAACTCAAAAGAGTTGTAAATGGGTTAGGAAGGATATTGAAAACAGATGGCCGCCATTCATGAAACTGATGAAAACTCCTCTAAACACAATACAAGCAATGTCACAGACGACGCAGAAGAAAATCGCAGATGAACAATGTGGTGTGAGACGTAACCTCCAAAATTTAATGAACCTTTGATGTTTTCTAAAATATTTTCCAGCTTGAGCTTTGTCTTACAAGTTTATGTTATGCATTACAGCATTAGTATACATATAAATATTTCTGGTGTTAAAAATGTTCCGTTTACATCAAGGTTTATTCCTTGAAGTATAAATTTTTTTTTGTCAAAATCCCTTTTCTTACTACTGTACGTATGAGGTACGTTGTCTGCATTTCTTGACCACAACACCTTTGATGCCTGAAGAAGATGAGCTTGAGCGATGATCAGATCTGTCACATTGGTCTAGAAGACTTTACTGAAAGATCATCGTTCCGTTTACGCTTCAACCTTCTTTTGGAATCGACTTCTTTTTCATCGAAATAAGCTAGAAATGTCTGCAGTGTTTTAGAACGCGACATTTCTGGTGAAGGAACTGTAGCCTCTTCCTCAGGCTTGTGGTGATTACAAAAGTCACGCACTATCTTGAAGAAGTAGATAAAGAGAGCGATGAAACAAGCAATCCCGCACATGAGGAATAATCCCCAGAAGCTACGGAGCTTAAGTTGTTCTGGATCATCATCTGACTGTGAACCATTCAGGTTACTGCAGTTGGACTTCGAAAGCCACTTGTCATGTATCTTTTGAAGCTGCCCTGTTTCTGATAGACCTAAGATCGCGGTTGACATGTCAACTGCTAATGGAGAGTCTCTTGGGAACGCCTTCAAACAAACAAAAAAGCAAAGAAGATGACCAAGGTTCAAATGGTAAAACAAGCAACAGAGACATATGAATGAGAATGAAGAGTACTCACAAATCCCCAGCCGCTTCTGGTGAATTCTTGGCCTCTGATGGCAAATCCGCAGAACTCCGAGAGGAAGAGATCAACGTAAGGGCGTTCATCGACAATTGCAGAGACAGTTCCATTCTGAAGAGCGGTAGCGTATTCTTTGGGAGAGCCGAGTGGCACAAGTCTGGATCTAGCGATGTTCAGTTCATCAATCATGTAGTTTTCAGCATAAGAACCTATCTGAAACCCAACACGTCCGCTGCTGCTGATGAGTGTGTCTACCCCTTTGATTGGTGAGTTAAGCTGTTGCACTGTAAGAATCGATGTAAGACTAGCTGTGTAGCTTGAGGTGATGATCAGAACCACAAAAAGCCAGATGAGCAACACCATACGACCGAGTGTGCTCACTGTATTCTCTCCTGCAAGTTTGAATTGCTCCAAGACGTTAAGAAATCTATACAGGGACTCTAATAGCTAGCTGCAGTTTCAGTATGAACTTACTGTGGGAGAAAAACATCGTCGAGAAGCTGAACCTGCATGACAAAAAAATTAGAGCTTGTGAGGTCTTTAGGTATGTTACACGCCAGCATATCGGTATAGTGCAGCCTCAGTGACTGTTTACTAACCAGAATATTGTAACAATTTGTCTCCTTGGAGTCCCGCGGAACTCATCGTTGATTCTATGTTCAAGGATCCATATTACTGATCCAACGATGAGGAAAAAAGCTGCTGTAACAGCCCACATTGGAAGAGTAAAAGGGCGCAAGAAGGCCCAAGGAGTATCATTTAGCTTTGTGACTGGAGCAACCACGACAAGCCCTGATTCTATGTATGGCTGAGTGAAATCCACAATCCTTGTTCGTATTGTAACAATCGCTATGTCTCCTACCACAGCATCAAATACCTGAAAGCAAAAACATGCAAAAACTCAGACTGTTACAGTCAATTTATGATTTCTTGATAAGGCTTTGTATATGATGTCTTGATCGTTTTCACTCACCCCTGTACTGACATTATTGACAAGTTCATTGTAGTTGGGGTTCTTGAGACCGTCACCAAAAAGGATGAACTCATGAGGAACCGGATAAGAAAGCAGTTTTATCGCAGCTTCAAAGACATTAATTGAATACCCATCCATTTCGTTGCTTCCATTGACCCTTGACACAAAGTCCTTAAAGCTTGCTCTATTGGGTACACCGATTCTCAATCTTCTCCCGTTGTTAGGAAAAACCCATCCACGAGGCGTCTCAGAAGACCCACCAGGCCAAGTCACATTGTTCAGATGTTGGTTTGAGCTCGAACGGTTTGAAGGCTTACTGTATAGTGACTCAGGAGGTAAAACAGAGAGCCCAGAGTGGTTAGACCAGTATCCTATCTGCCTAAACCCGTCACCGACCACGTTTATAATGTCATACGCAGGCTGAATCATCGATCTGTCGGGAAGAAACTGCACTGGACCTGTAACACCAGACATCTTTGTTTTCACAATATAATCAAGAAATTGTGGTCCTTGATCAAATATGCTCAATGCACCTAGATTCAGTGACCCTCCCTTCAAATGGGTTAACTTTGAGTCGCTGGAGAAGGAAATGTTAGCTCCGCTATCTAGAAGACTCTTAACAGCACGAGCGATGATCCAGACAGTGTCATATGCATAGAGTCCATAAACGTTTAACCCGACAGTTCCATTACTCAACTTGTTCCACCGTGCCACAAAATCTCTTTTCTTTCTTGATTCTGGAGTGTGAATACGAAGAGTGAGCACTCCTCTAAGAGATTCGGGTATCTTGGGAGATAAAGAGTTAGCTGAATCTAATAGAGAAGTCATCCAAGTTGTAGCTATCCAGACGTAGCCTTTCCCCATCATGCCAAGCTTCTGGGCTTCCTTAAAGATCATCCTACCTGTTTTAGGGAATGTGTTCACAATGATTACCCGAGACTCCATCCCTTGAATTCTAACCAACTCGTCTATGATCTCACGAGGACTTGTAATCACCACATCCAAAGGAAGCACCGCCTTGTAAGAAATCTTGCAGCGCCTTCCTTCCAGCTCATCGCCTAAGGATGTCACACCGTTTCTGCTGTTGTCATCGTCGTTGTACAATGCAATCACATCAGACCAACCGTAATAAGTTATCATTTCCGCAATGGCACGCATCAAGAAGAGATCGCTAGGTGCTGTTTGGACAAAGAACGGGAACTGGAGCGCCGAGAGACTAGGATCTAGAGCTGTGAATGACAGCATAGGTACGTTGAGCTCATTAGCAAGATAAGACAGTACATGAGCCATTATTGATGTCTGAGGACCAATTATAGCCACAGCATCAGTCTCCATGAATTGCAGTGCTGTGATATAAAGACCAACACACGGATAAGTAAAAGTTTAGTTTCAAAACAAGAATCAGTAAAAACAATAATAACTTTTCTTCACCTTTCATGATGCTGAGGAATCCGTTGCGCTTAGCATCATACATCAATATACGCAATTTCGATCCACCGAGGAAGCTAGGATCGGAATTGACATCGTCCTCTGCAGCTTTCATGGCAATATCTGCAACTTGACCATATAAAGTGCTTAGACTGAAGATTGCTCCAACATTAACATCACGAGGCCCTGAAGCTCCCTCTGAAATGATCCCATCACCACTAAGAACAATGAAGCTCAACAGAACCAAAACCCAAAACATTGCTTTGGCTTAATCAGTTCCTGAAACACACCACCGAGTTTGACGAACAACAACAATCAGTAAAAAGGATAAAATTCCCAAAAACTTGGAATTACTAGCTAGTCACAAAATGAGAGGTTGTGAGCCAGCTCAACGGAATCAAATTGGTTTTCTTTTTGTTCTGGTGTCAGAGCTAAGAGTAAGATAAGACAAAGCTAGAAACTTGGTATGAGCAAAGATACTATGGAAGATAAGCAAAGGAAGTAGCTTTCACCAGGACTGAAAAAGTGTCACGAGGACTAAACCCTTACCTCAAACATAGAGAAGACAACGCTTGGCAAGGAATTAGTGGCAGAGATGATGCCAAAACCCAAACCAAAACCATCCTTTTCAAAAAGGAAGATTCCTCAGGTACAGCTGAGAGAAAGGCATGAGGAACAAGCAAGAGCAATATTATAACAACAAAAAAACGAAAAGGGAAGAGCGAGCGAGTGGGTCTTCAACCAAAAAACAAGAAGAGAAAAGGTTGAATTGAACCGTGGGAATGCTTGAAGACTTGGGAAAGTTGCAAACTTTTTGGTGGGATTTTGATTACCTTTTTTTTTAAGATAATGGGTAAGGATTTGATTACTTACAGCTAGAATTCATGCAATGACCACAGTTACAGGCTAAGAAGGATATTACATAGACAAGATAGACTATTCAACGTCTGTCGACATAGATAATTCTCGACATCATTAGCCATTATAAAGTGAGAGAGTGAAACTCTAAACTTTACGTTAACAACACAAAAAAGCTCTAAACTTTGTTTATTTTCTTTCTGTTTTGCAAGTTGACGTTTTGACCCTTTCTGTTCCCACCAGAGAAAATGGAGGAGAAAGAAGATGATGAGAATTGAGAATACTAGAGTTTATTGATTAAATGAATTTATATACATAACACTATGCTGGACCTACTGATAGTCTTTTGGTTAAGCTTTGAGTGATAGTATCATTAACCAATATACTGAATAATCTTGCGTCATCGGGGTTTTTACACTTTTGTATTGATTGTCTATATGGTGGGTTCGGTTAAATAACCATCATCCAATAACCTTCTCCCTCATATCCTATCTATTATTCTCTTTTTGTCGTCTCTATTTTAAATTAGACCATGATCCAATGCCTCTTTTTATTTTTGGTTCATTTTTGGTTTTGGTGGTAGTGTGTATTTGTGATATTTGTAACGACAACGACAAAAAAGTATAAATATTTGGAATATATCTTGGTTTAGGAGTTTTCCACATTTAAAATATCTTTCCACTGGTCCACATAACTCCAAACAGGTTATACTTTTTGGACTGTTCTTTCATTTGTCATTTTTATACCCCCAAACAGAAAATTACAGATGCTTATGCCATTTTCCGATTATGTTTTGTCCAATAGACAAACTTAACCTTGTTACCATAAAGAGAGAGAGAGAGACTTTCACACACATACAAAAAAAAGAGAAATTTATACCAAAGCAAATATATTACGTTATAATTATCATTCAAATGATTAGAGAGGCTACCAAGAAACGGTGAAGAAGACTTCGATTTGAGGCCATTAATATTCCAAATTGAAAAGAGAAGAAAAACTAGGGAAGCAATAGTGTAAATCATGGGAGAGTGGGGATTTCATTATGTGGGAACTCCACCGAAATGGCGTAATGGAAGATGAAAATCCACTTCCAAAAATCTTTACTTTTTCCCATGAACCTATATGCTCTTGTCATCATTTATGGAACAATATGGACAATGTCTTTGTTTAATTAGCTAGTCTGAAAGTAGTTTTGAGTTTTATCTAAAATAATCTAAATCTATCACAATTTGGAATTATATCCAAACTGGTGTCCCTGTAAGATCATGGATCAGTTCGTGAGTTTTTTGGTTAACTCGTTGACGTTTTGCATGATCATCATTTTGGAATGGCCATCCAGAAATATCTGAATCCTCAAACAGCAAAATTAGAACTTATAGAAACTTGTTTCACACTTCATCGAATTGCCATTATTTTATTTTATAGATACCCAATTTTACGTACCATATTACATATAAGAATTATAACAAGCGTGTTACTTGCTCGAGTCTCTTACCAGTTCAAAGTTTTAGAATGTGTTGTAAGCTTAAGACCTTTAATTACCTGTTACCTTTTATTTGGGGGTCAATTTTTATGAATATAGTAAAAGGAGGTATAGTTACCTCCATTGATTTTTTTTTTGATTTCAACAACACTGGTTTTTGTATAAAAACTATGATATATAAGAGTTAGGAGAAGTATATTACCTTCTCAAGTGTCAACAAACAAAAGGCTCCTGCATGCATACATGCACTGGATTAAAGACTGAAACACGAATTAATACGGTTTATAGCGATTTAAACCTAAACCGATAAAAGTTTTAAAAATGAACACGCTAAAACGATACCGTATTTAAGTTTCATCACGTCACGTGGCACGCATTCTGAGAAGAAGGATAGGAACAGTTAAAAGACCCGACTAGAACCGACCCGACCCGACCCGACCATTATCTTAACAAACACAAAAATTAAAGTCGATCCCTTTCCTTCTTCTTTGATTTTGAGCCAAAATTGCTTTTCTTCGTAAGAGTAACAATCCGACCAAAATCAAATTCAGTTAAATCTCTGTCTTAGGGTTCCTGCGAGGGGATAAACTTGATTGGAATGGGTGGGGAAGGAGATTCGAATGAGCCAGAGACCGTCGTTGACGTGAACGTGAGGTGTTCGAACGGGTCCAAATTCAGCGTGAGGACAAGCCTTGAGTCGACGGTCGAGTCTTTCAAAGCTTTGGTAGCTCAGAACTGCGACGTACCAGCTAACCAACAGCGGTTGATTTACAAAGGACGTATCCTCAAGGATGATCACACCCTCCTCAGCTATGGTACTCTCAATCAATTTCATTCCTTTTGTTTGGGGATTTGATCAAAAGACATCTCTTTTAGTTACCAAATCAAATGAACCTTTACTCTCTCATGTTACCTCTAGGTTTACAGGCGGATCACGCTCTTCATATGGTTCGAGGCTCTGCACCTTCCTCTGAAACCACTTCACCTAGTGTTGTTACTCGAGGTGTTGGTTCTAACGATAGTCCAAACGCAGGAGAATCTTTGTTTGGATTCAATCCTTTAGGTGGTGGAAACGCCATGCCTGGGTTGTTTGGAGCTGGCCTTGGGGATCTTGAGCAAGCACAGCAACAGCTAGCTCAGAACCCAACTATGGTTAGAGATATGATGAATACACCTGCTATTCAGAATCTTATGAACAACCCTGAACTCATGAGGACTTTGATAATGAGTAACCCTCAGATGCGTGAGCTTGTTGACCGTAACCCTGAGCTCGGCCATATACTCAACGACCCAACCATCCTTCGCCAGACTTTGGAAGCTGCAAGAAACCCGGAGCTTATGCGTGAGATGACGCGAAATACTGATAGAGCCATGAGTAACATTGAGTCCTCTCCTGAGGGGTTTAACATGCTTAGGCGTATGTATGAAAATGTCCAGGAACCTTTGTTGAACGCTACAACTATGTCAGGGAATGCCGGAAACAATGTCGACTCTAATCCGTTTGCTGCTCTCCTGGGGAATCAGGGCGCTGCGCATGGTAGAGATGCTTCCAACAATCCCACCACAACCAATGCTGAAACAGCCACAGGGAATGCTGTGCCGAATACAAATCCACTTCCAAATCCTTGGGGTGCTGCTGGTGGTATGAAACGATATTCTCCTAGTTTTAATTTCCTTGTAGACACGAAAAAATGACAAGAGATGGAATTGTTCATTATGTTTACCGTACTAGTTCAGGAACAATGTTGTATAGTAATTTGTTGTTTTAGTTCTCACAGTTCCTTGTCATTAATGGTTTAAACAACTTTCTTATCATCACTCTGTAATGCAATAAAAATGACTGAACGTTATGTGCTCTTACTTGACAGGCCAGACAACTACGCCTGGAAGTGGAAGGACGAATTCAGGTGGGGATACTAGAGCCCCTGGCCTTGGTGGCCTCGGCGGTCTTGCTGGCCTTGACGGCCTTGGTGGACTGGGCATGCTAGGTGGGGATCCAACGGTTGGTGCTACTCCAGATGCCTCTCAAATGAACCAGTTGTTACAAAATCCAGCCATGTCACAGATGATGCAAAGTTTACTTTCCAACCCACAGTACATGAATCAGGTAATGCCTTTATCAATATAATTTAGGGCTTGGTTGTTTGGATAATATACTTTTAATAATCTCTTTTCAATTCCAGATCATGAATCTCAACCCACAACTCCGAAGCTTAATGGACTCAAGTCCTCAGATGAGGGAAATGATGCAGAACCCAGAGTTCCTTCGTATGCTTAGCTCCCCAGAGACAATGCAGGTCTGTTCAGCCTCCTCACATTTGCCCTGCTGTCTTTATGCATTTGGTCTCTTCATCGAAGAAGATTTTTGTATCTTTAAGCTAGTTCAATGCGATGAAGTTTATCCAGCCTAATGCTTGTGGAATGTTTTTTGTCTGTAGCAAATGACGAGTCTGCAGCAGTTACTTATCTCTGGGAATAGGAATACAACCAGCCAGTAAGTGAGAAATTCCCTTTGCTGTTTTTGGATTCTTAAACTTAGTTGCTGTTTTTGGGTTCTTAAACTTAGTTGAGAAATAACATGTACTTTTGTGTTTTGGGTTGCTTCATGTTCAAATGATCTTGTGAATAGCTAAACAGTTAATTCGTTCGACATAGTTATCATTGTTTTGATTTCTATATTTTAATGCTGATCGCTTTTTCCGTCATTTATGTAGGGTTCCAGGGCAAACAGGTGCTACCACAGGTACTCTAGGAATTAAATATTAATCGTGTATCCACAATTCACAGACCTTAGTTACATCACTTAATACATCACTTAATGTCCTCATTATCGCTTTGATGGTGCTAGTCACTTCTATGTCTGTCTTTGCATATATGTTTTTTATCATAATTTCATCTGCAGTTAATGGATTGAGTATTATTAACACGCACTGGTTTTTTAAGGCACAGGTAATAACGGGGGGCTGGATTTGTTGATGAATATGTTTGGCAGTCTTGGTGCTGGTGGCTTAAGTGGTGCGAATCAGTCCAACGGTGAGATGCAATTTCTCAATAGCCTTTTCTTTGAAATGTAATCTACACTTGCGATGGTTTTCCATTGATATGTGCATACGTGTTTTTTTTTTTTTGGTTCAGTTCCTCCTGAAGAGCTATACGCCACACAATTGCAACAGCTTGAGGAAATGGGTTTCTTTGATAGAGCAGAGAACATTAGGGCGTTGCGTGCAACTAACGGCAACGTTAACGCTGCTGTAGAGAGGCTCTTGGGAAGTTTCGGCCAGTAATTAGAAAGGTTTGTTGAATTTTATCGTCTTTTAGGTTTTCTTATTTAAGGCAATCTTATATGATACTAATCATACTTTTATAGGGGTCAACTTGTGGATACAAAAGCCGGATTGATTTTTATAGCAGCGGGTCTTCTTCTCACACTACGTCAGACAAACTTTTTCTTCATTTTTTTATTTTCCTTCCCAATGTACACTCTTAGACAAAATTCTCTTTGAAATTGGTCTGGGAACGAATGGTTATACCCTCTCTGTTTTTTCTTACCCGTCGATTGTTAAACTTTTTTGTTGAATTACAAAAAAAAAAAGAAAAAAAATAATTTGAACGTTGAATATGTTTGTGATACGGTTGGGCTATAGTCTGAGATTAGAGTAGACTTCTAAGGTAGATGTTGGTGAATGAATTTGTAGTACAGATATTTGGCCATTGGAATTTTTAGTGGAACAATTTTGGTTTCATGGGATTAACTGATTAAGAGAATAAAATCTTATACTATATTATTGCGTAGATTTATTATGCTCTATAAATTGTAAGTAGGAATTGTAGAATTTTTAGCCTGGCTAGTAGTGGACAAAACTGAGCCACGGTTCGCTTCTATTTCGATCACTTAAACCGAACTAAACCGGCGAATTCGTAAAATTATACTGATGGAGAACTTTGATTATCAGGCCCAGTGGAAACAAAGTTGGCCCAACAAACAAAAAGCAGCAAAACTGACGGAAATTTTAAAACGTGGTGTCAAACTGCAAAAGGGATAAGTCTTCCTTACACAGTTAACCGCTCTGTTCCTCAACTGAAGTTAACTGTCTCCCTGTTCCTCCATAACTTCCTCCCTACGTAACCGTCTCCTTGTTCTTCCTCTTAAACAACACTTCCTCTCACTTCTAACCTTTTTTTTTCTTTTCTCCCATCACTTCCTCTACGTGATCACAATGACCACCAATAATTCCGATTCTGATCCTAATTTTCATAATCCACTTCCTCCTAATTCTAATGCAATCATCCCTATCTTCCCTAATCCGAATCTCCAACTTGCTTTATCTCCAAGTTACGATCAGAGCCCGAGAAAGAAACGTACCAAAACCGTTACATTATCCTCTAGTTCTTTACCTAAATCCACACCAAAACCAAAGTACCCCAAAAAGCCAGACCCAAATGCTCCTAAAATCACACGTCCATGTACCGAATGTGGCAAAACGTTTTGGTCATGGAAAGCTCTCTTCGGTCACATGAGATGTCACCCTGAGCGTCAATGGCGTGGCATCAATCCTCCTCCTAACCACCGTGGCCCCATTGCTGCTTTATCATCAAAACAGCTAAACCAGGGACCACCAAATCTGGCCTCACTTATGACCGAGGAAGATCATGAAGTCGCTTCTTATCTCCTCATGCTGTCTGAGGCCACGCCATTTTCATCAAGTAGTGTTGAGCGATTCGAGTGTGGAGGATGCAAGAAAGTGTTTGGATCGCACCAGGCTTTAGGAGGACACCGAGCAAGTCACAAAAACGTTAAAGGATGTTTCGCAATCACAAACGTAACCGATGATCCTGTGATGGTTACTACTACTTGTAGTGACCAAGATCTGCAGGAAAAGATCGCTACGTTTTCGGGGCATCATAAATGTAATATCTGTTTACGAGTGTTCTCCAGTGGTCAGGCTTTAGGAGGTCACATGAGATGCCACTGGGAGAGGGAAGGGGAGACGATGGTCGGTGGTGCGTTGGATCTGAATGTTCCTGCAACAACGCAGGATCTTTCTACTTCGGACGTATCAGGGTGTTCATTAGATCTTAGGTTAGGACTTTAAGTAGTATATATATATATCTATAGTTATGTAATATATCGGATTTTTGCTTCTAATATATTTAGGACCATGTTACTAATGTTGTGATTTGATGATTTGGATTATGTATTTAGGATATTGGTGTATTGGTGTATTCTTCTCTATATATATGCTTAATAAAGACCTATGTTTAATACTTCAATTACACTGGTTTTCAGAGTACAAATTTGACAACCATCTAAAATAACCAGGAAAAGTTGCAACAAAAATAGAAAGTAGAAGGAAAAACAACACAAATCCTACTTGACAAAAATATGATTATGTCATAAGTGTACAAAATTTAGTTTGGGAAATTCCTGTTGTACATCTTTTTACATGAAACACACATACATGTACAAAATTATCATGCGAGAAAATATTTTGTTAAATTCGGACACATACTGCGATAAATCAAAGTGAATGGATCCAGGAGATTGACATAACTTGGGCCATGATTGTTACGAACTATCTTTCTAGATTGTTTGATTAAATTTTAGTTGAACGATATAATTATATTTATGCGCAAATATGCATGAAGAATTCATAAATTCGTTTTTGGTATAAACTGGTATTTGGCAATGACAAAAAGAATAGCAGAATTGAAATGTGGCATTTTTTGTGTTTTAACTACTAAACTTATGGCGTCATTGAACTAGAAAATCCAAATTGTAAAAGAAAAAGGCTCAAATGTAGAGCTAGCCAATATTAACAAAGAGTTGCTTTTCTTGAAAGTTATAAAATATTAAGCCGTTTTGATAAAATTAAACCAAACTGATAGAACAAATTAGTTTCGCGAAAGCTTAATTCGTATTAGTCTTGCCAAGTTTCGTTGTTTGACGTGATCTCAAACCCACCACGATCTCACTATACTATATATCGATTAGATCTTTTCCGCTAATTAAAGAATCTTAGTGTTTATATCTAATCAAGATAACAGCTAGCTCTAACATTATATAATTGAGGATTAAAATTGAATCTTGAAAAACTATTAGTAATCTGAAGATTCAGATGCATTATAGGTAAGCACGCGGAACTAATTACAACATGCACGAACCCTAATCCGAGACAGTTTTCAATTAATCTTCTCGAATCTATTAAACAATTATTTAATCAACTGTCCTTCAAACATTATCAAACTAGTGCGACACACAACCTTCCTGAATATTCAACAACGAACTCCTTTTTATAACAATAGTTATCGTTTACAGCGATACCTGTTGGTACATAAATGCATCAAAATCAAGAAGATTCTTATGAGATTTTCTTGAAAATCTATTAAAACATATTTTGTAGAAGTGCAATATTATCAAACGAAATTCATCATGCGTATGAATCAAAGATTAATATCCATAGCTCTTGATTATTCTACTAGCTCGTGTAAGTCACCGCGCGTGAGAAAAAAATTGTAAAATTGCTCACGTACGTATTTGATTCATTTTCATATGTCTACGTCTGATCATGCTGACAAAAAAAAAAAATATATAACATATGCATCATAATTTTTTATATGTTGTTGATCTGTTTATTTATATTTAAAAATGTTAGATATTAAGGCTTACGTAAGATGAAGTTGACCGATTTATCTCCTTACACGTTCTTTGCATCTTTAATAAGCATTTTCCCATCAGAAAAATGGTGAACTATGCTCAGATTCAGTTTTTTCCCCAACAAGCTTATAATTAATTTAAAAAGACGAATTCGGCTTAATACATCCAATTAGTATCATTATTTAGTATCGAGTAGTTTGACATGGATATATGTATAGCAGGAAACTTCGAAGTCAGAACTTCCTACAATTCGATTTAACTATATATATAGAAAAGATGTATGGCAAAAAAACCTAAATAAAAATATATATTTCGAGATATTTGACAATAAGCCTATTTACTGATTAATTTATCGAAGAGTGATTTATGAAAAAAAACATTGCCAAAAGACTTTGTACAGTACTTACGAAATTAGTTAAATACTATGATAACCAGACGACTATACACATGTTTTATAGAAATGATGGCAGCATTCCATGAATTCAAATGAGATACTCCATATTCTGTTTTAATGGATACATCCATATTTTTCATTTTGCAAAATCGTCGAATTACATTTTATAATTGGGAATTAATTCTTAACATACTATACTCTCAAATACACAGCAAGCTTTGTCTTTGAAAACAAAACAAAGATGATGTTCTGTTTTTTTGTAAAAATATTATATTTGAATCAGAACTACAACTTGAGTACAATGATATGATGATCCATAAAAATTAATTGGGGTGACGTCATAAGAAATGTCAGATAGATGTTGGTGAATCAATTTGTCGACCCTGATTGCTGGTGTTTGATTATGAATAAGAAGTGTCGACCCTGTCAGATAGATGTTGGTGAAACAATACGATGCATGTTTTTATCTTAATAATATATACACACGAAATATGAATAAATTAAAGTATTAATTTTGATTATATATAACTATATTAGTTGACTAACACTATGTCTTTCAGTAATGTAAACTGTAACTTGTTAATTAATTTCAGATCCCAAATGAAATAGTAATCAAAGTGAGATTAGAAACCTGGTAGTACAAAAATATATACGGTAAATATATATATATGTGCATATCATAAACGGTATAGCTAAATTTAATTATGTGGGAAGCACGTCATTCTGATTTATAAAGATAAAAAGATATATAACTCTTTATATGCATATATTGCACCATAATTAACTAGAGTAATCAAATTATATTCAGTGGATTCTTGAGCGGGATTAATTTATTTTATAATTCAGGCTTTACACCTAACCAAGCTTTTTTTTCGAAAATCAGAAATGGCAAATTGTAATTATATAACAATTATCTAATTAGACTTCTAGTGTGATGCCACAGGGGGTGGCGACAAAAAGCAATATTTAATCACTTGGCTTTCATTTAAAAAGTCATTAAACGGCGTGACATCATCTTCCATTATCGCGGGCTTTCCCTTCACAATAATACTATATTCATGTGAATTTTTTATCTTTGAAACAAGCAGTACTTACGCGATAATTAATAAAGTAGTTACGAGCTAATCAACATTTCCCTTGAAGATTTAGCGCCACTTGCTAATTTTTGTTAACAAATTTGCATGTACAATTACAAACACATATACACATATATATAATACATGACGTTTATGGTTTTGATATTATTATCTCAGTCTTTCAACTAAGTCTTAACTAATAAGGAGGTTAAATCATGTTATTAAGGAGTGAAACTAGTGTTTCCAGAAAAGCGACATGTGTAGGGTCTGCCGGATTCAGACAAAGAACTCTAGTAAGATAATTTTGGTGCTATTTTATTTTATTAACAAAAATAGAGAGAGATTTCGTGCACGACAATATATTTCTTGTAATTAGTATACTAATTGATTATGTACGAGAGAACTTATAAGTTATCATAAACACAAGGATTCCAACTGACTATATATTTAGAAATATAAGGAAAGTAATGGTGATTAAAGTAAGAGGTTATAGTTAATGACCATTTTATTAAGTCAGGTCTTGGATGCGGCGAGTCGGAGATCGGACGATGAGGAAGGGACGATGGCTCCTCAGATCACTGAGAGCCGTTTGATCCTTACTTTTTGGAGGAAAGTGGCTGAACTTAACCCATCTTTCTATCCTTTCAAAGCCTGGCCCTTTGGAGATTAGTTTAGATGTATTCTATAATATAGAATACATACTCATTATTCTCTAATGGATGATCTTTATAATTGATAATTTGGAAGAACATGTGTATAAGCTTGGATTGGAGGATGGATTTGCCGTATAGATGGACTTGGATATATATATACATGATTACATGTTTACATGTGTCATATGTTGCAAAGTACATGTTGGTCGCAAGGAGAACTTATACATCGGTACATTATACCCAAAAAGAAGCTATAAGTATTCGGTTACTTTACTAGATTTGATCTAGTTATCACGCATTAGAAACAAGAAATCTAAAACTTCTAAAAAAAAAGTGAATGATTCAGTAGCGAAATCACGAAATCACATATATATTTACATGATATTAGATATAACAGATCTGAATCAATTAGTAGAATCAATTTAAGAAGTATAACTAAAAAAATCTCGAAGAATACGTCTGAATGTTGCACACTAAAAGTTAATAGCAATATTAAATCTTCTATTGTCACAATTAAGTTTTTTAAACATTAATTATTCGATTTTTCAGAGCATCTCCTATTTGGTCTTTGGCCAACATAGATTTTGCGAAATCTCTTAAATATTTTGTTTTCTGTCAAGTTTTGGATTAAATGTTTACTTCACCACCCGAGTATTCCCTCACGATCGCTTTTAATCGATACTTCAATTTTGACACTCTCTTTCTCATGTGTTTTTGTTTCAACAAATCGTCTCCAATTCAATATGCTAGAGTGTTTGAAGCAAATGCTTTTCTTCTTCTTTTATATATCGTATAAGAATCCAATGCCTAGCTACCACACAAACAAGATAATATAATATTTTAAATTTTTAATAAAAAACTGCTTTAAACAGCGTTTCTAAAAAATCAAATACCAGAGTTAAGATCAAGTTTTGTTTTGTCCAAAATTTTTGTTTAATTTGTATCATATATCGTTCTAAGAAACATATATACTACAAACATTAAAGTAACCTTAATTTGTACACCTTGAAACCCTGGTAAGTAATATTTTGAATGTTACAATTTAATGCTCCGTATTAGAGAAAGACGGAGAATTTCCAAAAAATTATGTTTTGTTTCTCACTTAAAAGTGATTGTTGTAAGCTGCGTAGAATCAGAGGAAAAATGTTTGGGGTGGAACAAACACGATTCGTGAAACTTTGTGTAATTTATGATGTTCTGTTCTCTCTCTTAAAAATGATTAATGTGGTTTCTTTATATTTTTTCGTATATGCGTAGTGGTCACATGACTATTTTTTATCTCCAAAAATTATTCACAAAGTCTAACCCCATTAAGGGGGTTTTAGCATAGAAGATCATTAGGTTGGTCTTCTCATCTTGCTCTTCAAAACTCTTCATAAAATTCAGATTCGTTATATTCTACTAATAGTGTAAGGAATTTATTTTCGTAAAAGTTAGTAGATATATACTTTTCAATACTTATGATATAAAGTAAGACATGTGGTATATTAAATTCTTCAAACAGAATGCCAGGTTTTTTGTTGTCGAACAACAAAATTGTTGTTTATCGATCTATAGAAATTTGTGTTTGATTACCAACTATAAATACACAAAATTTTCTTACTGATTAATTCTTGGTCACACTATTACACTAATTAGAGTTAGCCTCTTTCTTATGGTAAGTAACAAAGTGAAATCCACTTCGTTATAAGTGTTGCAAGGAAGCATATGATTTACCTTTTATTTCGACATATGGGCGTGTTTCACTTTTAACTTTCAAAGTAGAGGACAATTATGTGGTTCAACTGACTCGGTAACAATTTTCTTTTATCCTGTAATATTTTGGTATCTTAATATTGATATTCTTAAATCCAGATCTGTACATTCTAAATTTTGGATGTCTCGTTTTTTCATTTATTTTATGTAAATAAAGAATGTGTAATATTTTAATTCTAATAACTTTGTTAAGTATTTGTTATTGAGCTTCATTAATTCAAGTAATTTCTGAATGATTACACTTTATAGCTATCATGAAAGAAGAAAAGTACGTATCATTGTATATTTTTTTAAAGGAGGTTTGGTATAATAAATTACTGAACGAATCATTGAGAAAAACCAGTGAACGAATCATTGTATAATTGAAGAAACCTAGCTATTTCACTATCTTCTTCCATGAATCGGACTGATCACATGGACGCCATTTGAAAGCGTGGAATTAGCTTTGCGAAAAGCATTAAAGCATACAAATTTTAATGAATATATATAACGTAGTTTAACCTTTTAGTACTGAAATCAATACAAAATTCTATCTTATAGAAGAAGAGCAACTATTGGGTAATTGTTTAATTTGCATCCTTATAAACCACCATGGAAAATTCTGAAACCGAGTAAAAGAATGGGTGATTTTAATAAAGAGGAATGAATAGAGAGCCATTATTTATGCAAAGGGCATTTAAGAAAATTTCAAACTTTTAACAAACAAATAAAAAAAACTTTAAAACTAGGGCTGAGGTCAGAAAGGGATTATTGTTTTTATGAGAAGTTAAAAAAAGAATCTTCAACGTCAAATTATTAATGAAACCTGTTCAACATGACAGACATTGTCTTCTGCAAGAATCTTTCATTGATACAGATCACAGTTTAACCAACGAAACAGAACAAAGTACACACGTGCTTACGTAATCATAATTTATTATTATCTAATTGATTAGTATCAAACAATATACTAATTTGTAAGGTTGAACCAGGCAAAAGAATCTCAACAAGAGATCACCAACTACATCATTAAGAGAACAAACATCTCAGCTATTAATAAACCACAACTTCAACTTCCTTTCTTTTCCTCTCTCTATTCTCATCTTTCATTCTTTTGCAGAAGGAAACACAGAAAATAAAGATCTTTCTTTCCTCTTTTTTACTACAGATTGTTTTTTTTTTCAACTTATAACTTTAACTGTGAAATAGTAGGACAGTAGAGAGATCTTATTGGAGGGTATAAAACGGGTCCACTTTGTTCTTGGGAAAGATTCTGCACGCCCACATGGTGAGATAAAAATAGAGTAATATTACCCTTCATCACCTATTTGTGTCCAGAAAGAAAGAGAGAGAAAAAAGAAGTGGTGATGATAATATCATCTATTTGAGCAAAAGAATTTTTTTTCACAGCTTTTCTTTGTTTTTGTTTTCCCTCAGAATCTTTTCATCATTTATGTATTTTGTGTACGAATAAACAGAGACCAAACAACCTCTTTCTAACTGAAAACAGAGCAAACTAAATCTTTTGTTTTCTGTCAGCTCATTTACTACTTCTGAGTGTTTGAAACCCAAAGTCAATTTCTCTCTTTATTTCTTGAAATTCTCTCTACTTTGCTCAAGGAATCTTGATAAAAAGTAAGCAACTTTTTTTTTTAGTTTTCTTTTTGTGGGTTTTCTAGTTACTAACTATTTCTGGGGCTTTGTCGGAAGATTGTTTTGTTCTTTGGATACTTGTGTCATGGAGCATCATAAGATTTTCTTCTTCTTTTTTTGTTCTTTGGAAACTGATGTCACGGAGCATCAGATTCTTAATTTATAAATTCCATTATCTCTCTTTTATTTTTTTCCCTTCTGTGTGGCATTTACTGTCTGCTGAAAATTTTCATTGAATTGTCTTTAAAGGGCTCAATAATTGGCCCTCTTGGAGTTTCCATGTCCATTGGGGAATATTGTACTTGAAGCTGATGTTAGTACTTGATTTCAAGTCAACTCTCCCTAGCTTTTATATATTTATAGCCTCTCTATGATTTCATAACCTCTCTTAAAGTCTATTATATACATGTTGAAATGCACCTTTGATCTTGCAGTTGACAAAGACTGAGTTTTGCTTTTGTCCCTTTTCCTCTCTTCTCTTTCTCTTGTTTGGGTTTTGATCATGCTGCAACCTTTAATTGCAGTTAAACTAAGTAGACACCGAGGAAAGGAACCATAAAGGGACCTCAAAAGAAGCTTGTTCTCACCAGTTCATGAAGAACAAGTCCTTGAGAAAGTTGAGAGTTTTATTAGGCTTCTGGTGGATGCAAGATTGAGTTCTAGAAAGAAAGAAGATTTCTTTTTTTACATGGAAGGTGGTGGTGGTGGTGGAGATGGCGGTTTCTTACCCAATTCTAGCTTTGGTGCATTCTCGGAGACGCCTATGGATATGGATTTTATGGAAGAACTCTTCTTTGATGGATGCTGGCTTGAGACAACAGATGGTAAGAGCTTGAAGCAGACGACTGGACAACCAACTCCTAATTCTACCAACATGAATGAAAACAACAACAACAACTCTTTCCTTTATGGCTATCAATTTGCTGAGAACACTTCACAGGATCATATCTCCAACCAAGAGACAGGGAGAAAGTTTCCTCCAATAACACCAGGTGTTCTCAAGATCGAAGATCTCACCAATCAACCTATGAATCAAGTACCTTTTGACCAGTCTGCAGCTATGAGTTCTGCACAAGCAGAGAAGTTTCTCCTTGAAGAGACTGAGAGAGGTAGAAGATGGTGGATTGCTCCAAGAACAAGCCAAGGTCCTTCTTCATCGGTGAAAGATAGACTAGTACAAGCTATAAATGGTCTTAACGAGGCCGTACAGGATAAAGACTTCCTCATACAGATATGGGTGCCAATTCAACAGGAAGGCAAGAACTTTCTTACCACTTTGGAGCAGCCACACTTCTTCAACCCGAAGTACTCGAGCCTCAAGAGATACAGAGATGTCTCAGTGGCTTATAACTTCTTGGCTGATGAGGACTCCAAGGAGTCTGTAGGTCTCCCTGGCCGTGTTTTCCTTGGGAAACTACCCGAGTGGACACCTGATGTGCGGTTCTTCAGAAGTGAAGAGTATCCGCGGATCAAAGAAGCGCAGAGATGTGATGTTCGTGGATCATTAGCCCTTCCTGTGTTTGAAAGAGGTAGTGGGACTTGTTTGGGTGTTGTTGAGATTGTCACAACAACTCAGAAGATGAACTACAGGCCAGAACTTGAGAATATCTGTAAAGCTCTGGAGGTTTTTCTCTTCCCTTGGATCATTCATTTTCTCCATCCTTTCGTCCCTCATTCTTCAAATGAGAAGTTGTGTTTGTGTATTGTATAGTCTAAAGAGTGTTTCTGTGTGTTTTTAGGCTGTTAATCTAAGAAGTTCAGCGAACTTGAAATCTCCAAGTAGAGAGGTGTGTGTCAAAATGTTCTCCTAAACCAAATCATTGCTTCACCACGCACATAAACAATAACTTTCTGTTGCTAAATGTCATATGCTCTTTGTTTCAGTTTCTGCAAGTCTATAATCAGTTCTACTATGCTGCATTACCTGAGGTATCAAACTTTTTGACATCAGTCTGCAGATCATATGATCTGCCTCTGGCTTTAACGTGGGCACCGTGTGCTCGGCAAGGCAAAGGTGGATCCCGACATTCGGATGAGAACTTCTCTGAGTGTGTTTCAACCGTAGATTCTGCTTGCTTTGTCCTCGATGAACAGAGTCATAATTTCCAAGAGGCATGCTCTGAACACCATCTGCTTCAAGGGGAAGGCATTGTGGGAAAAGCATTTAAAGCGATCAAACTGTTTTTCGTGCCCGAAGTTACTACTTTTAGCAAGACCAACTACCCTCTTGCACATCATGCTAAGATCTCTGGCCTACATGCTGCTTTAGCAGTCCCTTTGAAAAACAAATTCAATGGCTCGGTTGAGTTTGTGTTGGAGTTTTTCTTTCCAAAAGCTTGCCTTGACACTGAAGCGCAGCAAGAAATGCTCAAGTCACTGTCTGTGACCCTGCAACAGGATTTCAGGAGCTTGAATCTTGTCATCGACAAAGAGCTAGAGCTTGAAGTGGTCTTTCCCGTTAGAGAGGAATTACTTTTTTCAGAGAACCCACTTATTGATACAGAGACAGGAGAGAATCTAAAACCTTTGCCTTTGGAAGAGATTTCTCAGGAAGATTCCTCATGGATCTCCCACATGATAAAGGCTAACGAGAAGGGTAAAGGCGTGTCACTTTCATGGGAGTACCAAAAAGAAGAGCCAAAGGAAGAGTTCATGCTAACATCTGGCTGGGAAAACAATCAGATTGGCCGTGGCCACAGTAGCTTTCTTTCAGATCCTGAGCAGTTTCACAAGGCTTCAAACTCAGGACTCAGACTCGACATCGATCCGAGTTATGATTCAGCTTCCTTTGGTGTGGGACAACCATTATTAGGAAGTAGACGGCCAGGTGAAAAGAGAAGAACAAAGACAGAAAAGACAATAGGATTAGAGGTTCTTCGACAATACTTTGCAGGAAGCCTCAAAGATGCAGCCAAGAGCATTGGTGGTAAGAAAACTTCTTGTAATAAATTATGTCTACTTTATCAGTTTCTTAGACAGCGATGAGATTAACACGGTTTCTTCATTCTTATGTTGCAGTTTGTCCAACTACCTTGAAAAGAATATGCAGGCAACATGGGATAACAAGATGGCCTTCCCGGAAGATCAAGAAAGTGGGACACTCGTTAAAGAAACTCCAACTTGTGATAGACTCTGTTCAAGGTGTTCAAGGCTCTATCCAACTTGATTCATTCTACACAAGTTTCCCAGAGCTAAGCTCCCCTAATATATCTGGTACTGGCACTGGCACTTCCGTCAAGAACAATGACCAGTCAAGGCACTTGAATGCTCAAACCGAGAACGGTGTTTCAGCACAGGGAATTGCTGCGGCTCCAAGGTCGCCACCATCATCCTCTTGTAGCCACAGCTCTGGTTCAAGCACATGCTGCTCAACTGGAGCTAATCAAAGCACCAATACTGCAAATACCTCAACTACCGTAACCACTCTGATGGCTGAAAATGCTGGCGCGATCTTAAAGAGAGCTCGTAGCGAGGTAAGACTTCGTAGCGTGAATCAGGAGGAAACAAAGTCTCTCTCTAGAACCCTGAGCCACAAAACATTCAGTGAGCCTCCTCTTTTCGAGAATCTACCTCGGTTACCAGAGAGTCGTAGCAGGAGCTTGAAAGCTGGAGGCGCATCTAAAGTGAAAGCCACGTTCGGTGAGGCCAAAGTACGGTTTACTTTGCTCCCAACATGGGGCTTCCGAGAGTTGCAGCACGAGATTGCTAGGCGTTTTAACATAGACAATAATATTGCATCCTTTGATCTTAAATACCTGGATGATGACAAGGAGTGGGTTCTTCTGACGTGTGAAGCGGATCTCGAGGAATGTATCGACATTTATAGATCATCACAGAGCCGCACGATAAAGATCAGCGTTCATGAAGCTTCTCAAGCTAAGCTGGGAGGTTCTTTTGGTAGCACGGGTCCTGGTCCTGGTCCTTCGTTATAAGCAATCAGGTAAGATTGTACCTGAAAACACAAGGACAATTTTCTACTAATTTACTAGTGTGTTAGAAGCAAAATATTACTCACCATTTTATAGACTTTGGGCATCGTATGTAAACATATTTTCAGTGCCCTGGATCGTACCATTTTGCAAGCAGTAGTAGTTGTCTGGTTTACTGCATCGGCTTAGCAGATTTTTTGTATAATAAGGCGATTGCATACCAGGAACATGCTTATATGTATTTATTATTTTCTGTACATCATTTGTCATCTGGATTCTACTAAGCTCTGCAAGTATGTCGTATTGAAATATTCTCTATATTTATTACGCTTCTGCTTCTTCTCTTTTACCAAAACACATGAAAGCATTATACTTGTTTGATTGGTCTATCCAGAGAAGCTTGTCTTTAAGGAACTAATCTAAGTCAGAGTTATTCTAGAGATAAAAATGCACAAACATTTAAGTCCCGTCCCAGAGAAGCCATGGAAAGAAAATCTGGATAGTAACATGTCGAGATATATTAACCACTGTGGCAATTTGAAAGTAGAGAATAGGTTGACATTTCACTTGAATGGGTTACGACTACGATGGTCATTTAAACAAAGATGCTGTTCTTGACACACACACACACACAAAAAGGAGGGAAGAATATATACTTGTACTAGCTAGTGGTGATCCAAGTTAATTCCCATCTCTGATCTATCTTCAAACCCTTGATTCTAGCAAGCCTGCAGACAAAAGGTACAAGAAAGATATGACTGATCTTCAAAATCTATCACTAACGCATTAACAAGAAAGGCAACAACAGCATGCAAAAGTGCGACTATGAAATATCATTTCATCCATACTTGGAGGTCTCTTTCTAAGTAGACTAGACTCCTTAAGCATAATTCAAAGATACTTTGACAACACGTAAACAGGTCCTCTTTGGGTAATATACATTGTCATGGGTAATATATATTTAATTATGGGAATATTGTAGGGGGCAATTGTGTAAATACGCACTTCGTCCGCCTCCAAGCCCCAAAGGGCAAAAAAAGGCGCATCATCATTGTCATCATCATCTTCTTCTTCACTTTCAGATTCGCAGCGGAAGGGGAAAAAGAATGTCTCGCCGATCGCTGACTCTGTTGAAGAATCTAGCTAGAAACGCGAACGGGTCAGGTATCCAAACCCGATCCGTGACGTACATGCCCAGACCCGGCGACGGAGCACCACGCGCTGTGACTTTGATTCCCGGAGATGGGATCGGTCCTCTGGTGACCAACGCTGTGGAGCAGGTGATGGAAGCGATGCACGCTCCGATCTACTTCGAGAAGTACGACGTCCAAGGAGAGATGAGCCGCGTGCCGCCGGAAGTGATGGAGTCGATACGGAAGAACAAGGTTTGCTTAAAAGGTGGGCTTAAGACTCCTGTTGGTGGTGGTGTGAGCTCGCTCAACGTCCAGCTAAGGAAGGAGCTTGACCTCTTTGCCTCTCTGGTCAACTGCTTCAATTTGCCTGGTTTACCCACTCGCCATGAAAACGTCGACATCGTTGTCATTAGAGAGAACACCGAAGGAGAGTATGCTGGGCTTGAGCACGAGGTTGTTCCTGGTGTCGTCGAGAGTCTTAAGGTCAGTTTCCTCTTCCAAAGTTTCGACCTTTATGTGTGCAATGTGGAATCTTAGGCTAAGGAAGAATGATTTGATCGATCCCATGGTTGTTGTCTCTCTCTCTGTGTCTCTGTGTTATTAGGTGATCACGAAGTTTTGTTCGGAGCGTATAGCAAAGTATGCTTTTGAGTATGCTTACTTGAACAACAGGAAGAAAGTGACAGCAGTGCACAAGGCTAACATTATGAAACTTGCTGATGGTTTGTTCTTGGAGTCTTGTCGAGAGGTTGCTAAAAAGTATCCAGGCATCACCTACAATGAGATTATTGTCGATAACTGCTGCATGCAACTTGTGGCTAAGCCTGAGCAATTCGATGTCATGGTATGTTTTCATCATTTTTCGCTTTTGATACTAGTTATTCAAATATGTTGTAAGTACATGCTAAACATATCCGTTATCCCACATATGTGGACTTGTGTTTCCTTGTCCATGTTTATGTACCCTTTAGTGCTTTTGTTTTGTCTCTGCTGGAAATAAATTGACGACAAAGCTATGTAGCTAGTAGGGATTTCTCACTGCTACTATTAACCTCTATCTATGTTATCTCTCTTTGATGTTTGCATTAGCTTCCTTTGCTTTTGTTTCTTTTTTTGAAACGGTTTATTCATCAAATGTTTTGCAGGTAACACCCAATCTCTATGGTAATTTAGTTGCGAACACTGCTGCTGGTATTGCTGGAGGCACTGGAGTCATGCCCGGAGGTAAAAAATAGCTTGTATTAGATACTCTCAGTTACCCTCTCGTTATACAGCAGTTCTGAAATTTGTTGTACGTATGCGACATTGAACACGAAAACAGGAAATGTTGGGGCTGACCATGCGGTCTTTGAGCAAGGTGCATCAGCAGGAAACGTGGGGAAAGACTCGATAGTACTGCAAAACAAAGCAAACCCAGTGGCGTTGCTTCTCTCATCAGCTATGATGCTTAGACACCTTCAGTTTCCTTCATTTGCCGATCGGCTTGAATCAGCAGTGAAAAGAGTCATCTCCGAAGGAAAGTGCCGGACTAAAGATCTTGGTGGACAAAGCACTACTCAAGAGGTCGTTGACGCGGTCATTGCAAATCTAGAGTGACCTTGACAAATTTACTTGTTTCCCTCCCTCACTGCATAAATCATCAAAATTCCTACTCACAGATTTTCGGTTGCCAAAATATATGGGTATGATCCACGGTGTTTGGTTTTGTACCTCTGAGTTTCATACATTCTTTAGACGTAACTCGTCGAAACTTTCAATCATATTTTTCTATTCCAAATAATTCATGTTGCTACACTTATAGTTTCGTCGTTTCAAATGTGATAACTTACATATTCCCAAATGTCCAGACCTGCGAATCACAATTGAGCATCACAAGAGAAACTTGCACAAGTAGAGTTCGTCAGTAAGTATTACTGTTTGTGCAATTGTGCTTGAAAGATGCAAATGTGAGTTTAGTCTATTGCGCGATTCACAAAATATACTGTACTGCACTGAAAAACATATCGAACGAAAAGCACACGAGGCATGAGTTTGTTTCATCTAACGGACTTAAACATGATGTGATCTTCTTTACATTCACTTCTCTTCCAATCTAGCCAGGATCGACTCTGCAAAACTCTGTTGCCTGTGAATTCAGAGAAAGACAAATCCGCATCAAGTCTTATTAGAAATTCGAACATGCACAACAGATACGAATATAAATGCTAAGACTTTGTATAACTGAACCCTTAATTTGTTTTTCATGTTAATGCAATTTCGAATTATTCATGGCTTTATCAGGCTTTATCATAAAAGTCTGGCTTTCACCCCATCCAGCCACAGTTAACAAACTCATCTCTAACTAATCTAGCTAATGGAAGTTCTCAGAAATTCATTTAGTTCCAGAGAATAATGACACGACTAGATTATAGAATAACATACTTGCGTTCACTATGCTTGGAACTCGGCCTCGAATACTTCAAGTATCCATCCCAAGGGACCTTTTTGAGACCTGCCCGATGAGATATCATGTCTCTGACCCTGTGAGAAGTAAATAAAGTGGATCTCAAGAATGTTAGACCAACCTCTAAAACGCAAAAGAATGTCATGCAAGTTTTTTTTTATCTTATTGTAAAAACTCTTAGTGGCTACTTTACCTCTCTGCAAACTCAATTGCTGTTTCACCAGGCCTTATGGTTTGGGGTTCCAAGTACCACACTTCACACACAACAGCCCATGATGTCATGAGTTGCAGCAAGTGCATAGTGAATGATTGTCTGTAAAGAGCATGCAAGACCTTTTGCTATTAAGACAATCTTTGCGCCAAAAGCGCAACTATGCCATATAAAAGTAAACTAATAGTCCTCCAATTAGCTACTTCTTATTTCTTATTAAAAATGCTTCAGAATTCAAATTGTCTGTCAAGGCTGATAAGCAAGTTTTAAAGAAAACACCCCTACTTTCTGCTGTTCCAGAAGGCGTCAACAAAGATCTTGTTGTATTTGATGGCGATTGGACAAACAGTGCAGTCCAATTCAAAAGCACCCTGAAGATTGCCATGAAGCGAGTCAGAAAATATTAACAGAGTATAGGATTACAAATCACATCAAAGTAAGGGTCCAGAATACCTTCTTAAACATGACTGTGTAATTATTATTTACACATGTCCCCTCGGGAAATATGAGAAGAGGATTATTGTCAGTTCCTTGGACATGGTTCCTTAACCTGAATGATGTTCCCATGATTAATATGAGTAGATTACGTGGTGACACCTAAAAGGGGAAAAGAATCACATCATGCGTACTTCCTTGCTACAATTTCACGATCCTTTGCTTCGGAACGATTGAACCAGATACATCCGACGCTCTCTAAGATTGTGCTCTGCAGAAGCCCTTCATATTCAAAGCGACAAAAGTCAACCATGGCTTTAAAAATATTGCACGAAAGAAAAACCAATGAGACTTACCAACCCAACCAGGATGCTTTTGCATTATAACAGCAAAAGCGGTCATCTGCTCCAAGACTATGAAATCAATCATTGAAGTATGGTTGGCAACATAAACCTGTTTAACCCCAATCATAAAATAAGCATAGGTATAAAAGTATCAAGGAGATACAAAGTTGAAGCCAAAAAGCTTATAGAAGGAAACATGACCTGCTTAGGACGGATGCTAGGCCGTGGCCCGTGGTATCTGACAACTCCTGTCCACGAGGCGACAAAAAAGCTGCATATCATTTCCACCAAGACCCTCTGGTAACAGATTAAAACACAGTACAACAAATTTCAACATCAAGATATCAACAAAGCAGGATTAAACAAGACATTTTCCCCCTGTATTAGATGGAAGAAGAACGGAATCAGTCACATAATGAAGACTAAAATAACATTAGGCAAACAAAGAAACAGAGAACCAAACCCACCTCTATCTTTTTCCTCAACCTATCATGACCTTTCAGCAGCGAATTTACGGGGATAAACGTTGAAAGGAAAATAATCCACCCAATAGTTAAAGTGATGCACCTGCAGATTTATACAATCAACTGCTCAGTCCAAACACCCAAGCTGAAAAATCTGAACTTTGAGCTACCATAATGCATGCATTAGACAGAGAACTAAACAAACCTCAAGGGAAAGAGAAGACAGTATCTAACAACAACACCACAGCACCATAGTGGAAATAAGTAAATGTTCCAGTTCCAAGGCTCCGGCGGATTCGACTTGAAACACCGAGTGAAGGAGTCCTGCCAAAAACAAACAAGTAAACAAAAAAAAAAGGATCTTTTTACTTGAGATGCAGAGATAAATCAAAAAGATTAAAACTTTGTAGCCAAACTCATCTGCCCTTACATCAACAATGGCACCAGCAGCTTCAGTGAGCGTTGGAGAAATGTCAAGCAAATCACGCCTGCAACCATCATATCCAATCAAATTTTCAAAAAACTCGAAGAAACTATCGCATGCTGAGAGACATGACAGACTCAATGGGGGAAAAGAGAAGAGAGAGAGACGAAACTTACAGGCTGAGCTTGCCGCGAGGCTCGTTGATGGAGGAACCAGAAGGAAGGTAGTCTTCGATGTTAGGGTGATCCAGGTCAAGCTCTGATCTTGAAGTCACTAGCTTCCCTGCCGTACTGCTCATGTCTCTCTCCTTCCGATCGCCGGAACTTGTTGTCTTGTCGTGCCCAAACGACGAAACAAGCAATCGAGATTTTCCTCTACAAATCTAAACTCCCTCACCTCACGCGCGCGTGTATTTGACATTTCTTAGCGGCTAAAATAATCATTATTTATTTAATTGTTTAAATCATTCGTGGCAATGAACGAAAGCCAATCCGGTTTTGTTTAAAAGAAGAAGTAGAGCTGACGTGGCCAAACTCACATCAACTGTCTTCTCTCTATCTCTCTCTCTCTCTCTGTCTCTTCGCTAACTGGTTTCGTTGTTGTTGACGATGGCTTCTTCTCTCAGGCTCCCCGCTCAGCTAGCTACACGTGGCACTCTCAACCACCATAACTCCTCTTCCGCCGCTGCTTCCTCTGGTCGTCTCTCCTGGCGTCGTTCTCTCACACCGGACAATTCGATTCCGAGCCTCTCATCTTCCTCATCCCTTAACCGGAAACCACCAACGGTAGTCCCGGTTACATGCAGTGCTGCAGCGGTGAATCTTGCTCCGGGGACTCCAGTCCGTCCCACGAGCATCCTTGTCGTCGGAGCCACTGGAACTCTCGGAAGACAAATCGTCCGGCGAGCTTTAGACGAAGGGTATGATGTCAGGTGCTTGGTCCGACCTAGACCAGCTCCCGCCGATTTCCTCCGTGATTGGGGCGCCACCGTCGTCAATGTACGTACCCATTCTCTCTCTCTCACACATCTTTGTAAAGTCTTTTGCTTTTTGTCACAAAGAGAGAGATATAACTAAACCGGATTTTTCTTTGGAACCAGGCGGATCTTAGTAAACCGGAAACAATTCCAGCAACATTGGTCGGAGTCCATACTGTCATTGACTGTGCCACGGGACGTCCTGAAGAACCCATCAAGACGGTAAGCTTCAACTTTTGGTTTGTTAAGTCTTACCATTTTGATTGATTTGTACTTGTTGTTCTTGTAAAAGATTCGACTTTTGATATCTGAGTATATTAGTTTATCACTTTATTAAATGTTTGACTGATTTGTGTGTTCTAAGACTCTCTCATGCCTTTGCCTGTTTGTTCGAATCCCGAATTTGACTGAATATGTGTGTGTTCGGTTTAGGTAGATTGGGAAGGGAAAGTTGCTCTGATACAGTGTGCAAAGGCCATGGGGATTCAGAAATACGTCTTCTACTCTATCCACAATTGCGATAAGCATCCCGAGGTTCCTCTCATGGAGATTAAGTATTGTACCGAGAAATTCCTTCAGGAATCCGGTTTGAACCACATCACCATCCGGTTATGCGGTTTCATGCAAGTAAGCCTCATCCCACTTTTATTTTCTTTACAATGCATCTAGCTCTCTCTGACTACTTGAGAAATTGAGTACATAAGGTTCAAGATTGAATGATTGTTTCTAGTTAATTCTTGTCTGATTCTGAGTGATGAATATAAGGTATGCATCTCTGCAGGGTCTTATCGGTCAGTATGCAGTCCCGATTCTGGAGGAGAAATCGGTTTGGGGAACAGATGCACCAACACGTGTTGCTTACATGGACACGCAGGTGAGTAAACAGTGTACATGTAGTTCACTTCTTCGTGTACAACGATGGTGAAGCACACAAAGTGATGTAACATGTTCCTCCTGTGTCTATAACAGGATATTGCTAGGCTGACACTTATTGCTTTACGCAATGAGAAAATCAACGGAAAGCTTCTAACTTTCGCTGGCCCTCGTGCATGGACAACTCAAGAAGTAATTCCTGGCTCTCTTCTTCACCCGCACTTCTGTATGAAATGGATATAGAAATAAGCGTAACCTTTTTTTCTTCGGCTATCCTCTTGTGTTGAAAACATGTCAGGTGATAACACTTTGTGAGAGACTTGCTGGGCAAGATGCAAATGTCACAACTGTTCCAGTTTCCGTATTGAGAGTCACACGTCAATTAACTCGGTTTTTCCAGTGGACAAACGATGTCGCAGATAGATTGGCATTTACAGAGGTAAAACTGGCCTTGTCACTTAGTTATGATGCTTTTCTTTCATAGGAGTTAGTTTTCAGATCAAGTTGAAAATCATACTTAAACATCTCTTCCTATGGCTTTGGCGTATTCAGGTTCTCTCGAGTGATACAGTCTTCTCTGTTCCGATGACCGAGACTAATAGTCTACTAGGTGTAGATCAGAAGGACTTGGTGACCCTAGAGAAGTACTTGCAAGATTACTTCAGCAACATACTGAAGAAACTAAAGGATCTAAAGGCACAATCCAAGCAATCAGACATCTATTTCTGATTTCTGACCGTGTGGTGTCTTTGAAAGATGTAACACTTTAAAAAAAACTGAATTTTCATCGCATACCGTCACTGTGAGCTTCATTGGTGCTATGTTCTTCAATGGGTTATTGTACTACTTCTTGTAATTAAAGAGAATTATTGTGATGTAAATGCAGCTTACTATACATATTCTTTGTTGCCTTGAGGAGAAACCAGCAGGTGCAAAGAAAGTGAGATTTTTTTTGTTAACCATCCTCTGTCCTTGTGTTCTTGTTTAACTTTTGTTAGAAGCTAGGGTTGTGAACTTCTCAGTAGTATCTTTTTCTACATAAAGTATTCGTCGATTCTATTGGTTCTTGTTATTTTGATTAAAGTGAGATAAGTTATTTGTCTATTTGCAAAACGGAATGGTAAAGAACAAATAAATCTCAGAGAAGTCTCTTTGTTACTCGAGTACCTAGCAAGTGGAACGCGATCATTTGTTATCAATGGTTATAATTTGCTTTCACTTATTGTAATCAAGCTTTTTGCTACCCAATCTAAGAATCCATAATGCCTAAAATAATCTATTGGAAATCAACTTCTTATTTCAACCAGCAAAATCACTTTTATGATCAGAATTCGTTTGTCTTTGCAAAAGGTGACTAAGTTGTTAAATTGCTATTTTAGTAAATCTATAAGGACCTATTATCAAGATCAACACTAAAATCTTTTCTTAACCCGATTGCTTTCGATCTACATCTATGCAAATTAATAAATAGTATATAACAGCAACGCATATATCTACACTACTATATACACAATACATTCAGATAATACCATTATAGTATATGAAAATCAAAGTCTGCAAGGATTCTAAAGAGAAAAACGAAAGAAAACAACTGTGGAATCTAATCATAGGGTTAGGTGGTTGATCATCATTTAGGTTGTCTTGTCTATGTCTTATTAGATATTGTACGGTTTTAAATAATGAAAGAGGAAATTAATAACGTGAAACCTACACCACACTTACATTCTTTTTTCTCTCCCCGAATGGCTTTGGCCTTCCTTGATAGCGACCCCGATATATTATACTACAAAAGACATATGGTCTACTTAACATTTGTGTTAGTTTAGATTACAAATGCACATTCTTTTCTAATTATTACTGAAATTCTATATAGTTTTTAAATAAGGACTTGCTAAAATAAACGCTGTATGGTAGAGCACCATCCATTATAAAATCTCGATACTGTCTAAAAGTAGATGCGATTTTGCAGTAATTTAGTCCTATGCTCCTTTCTATGTCAGTGACATTCGTTAAATACATTCGATATTTATATACACACCGTTTTTTTAATTCGACAAAAAAAGAAAATATGCACTTTTTCATGAAATTATTACCGAAGATTATATAGGTCTTCCCTAGTGTAACACATTATAAATTCTTGATGCTAGCTGGATCGATCACTGGATGTCTAAAAGGTTTTGGCAACCTTGAAACCTAGAACCAGATGCATTTAATTCAACCAAAATGATTTTTTTTTTCTCGAATTCGAATAGGTATTATCACAACCGTAATGAACATATATACAAATATACATATGCACCAAAGTCTAGAACTGGACTCTTAGATAAACCAAATAAAAAATTCACTATGTTAACAAAAAAAAATAACACCATAAAAAGTAAAATACTAGGCATGCTTATTGTTATTATCTACGCTAATGACAAATTGCCAAAGGTACGTTTGTTCCATTTATAACTTTTCAGATCTTTTGTTTTCTTTATCAACTTGAAAGTCGAACATAGGATTCAAACTAAAATCAATAATAGAGGAGAAATGACAGAATTATAAGAAGTGGTGTGGTGAGTGAAGTGATCTCCAACTAAAATCTCTAGTGGCAGAGAAAGAAGATACATCCAATGAATACTCTTCATAATCAGATCAGACCAGTCCTTTATATATATATATATATATACATTTTTGTTAATGTTATTTAGAGGTTGTGAGGGAGCAGTTGCTTTCTGTTGAATATTCTTTTGACCTAGCTTTCACATGAATATTTATTTACCCTTTTCAATACTATCGTCCATAAATGATTTATACCTAACGAAAACCCTTTAACAATTTTTTTTGTTTAACGATTTACAAAGTGGTTTTACCTGTGTTCTAAAAATCAAAATCGAAGAGAGAAAAAAAAAACTAATCGAGTTTGGCTAAAATTCAATTTGCTTTAAAAAAAAAAGAGATCTGGTGTATACTATACACAAAATGAATATATGAATCGAGTTTAGACAAAAAAAAGGTATCGTTGTACAGATTAAGCTAAAAGGTAAAATGTAAACTTAATACTTAAATCTTCAATTGTAAGTACTTCTAATAGAATTCTGAATTTAAACACAACATGCAGATAATTGGTCTACATTATAACAAGAAAAGAAAAAGATTAAGCAAAGGCTTTAAAGTTTATGAGAAGAATCACTGGCACCAAGGAGGAACACAAGAAAGTCAAAGCGGTTTTTTCGAGTTGAAATTTCTGCTTCTTTCCTTTTCCCTTTACAGGAAAAGACGAAGCTTTTCTATTAGTTGGCTTTACGAAAATATACTCTTTGGTATCAGAACCTGTTATTAAATACTTGTTTATTAACTGTGACTAATATTATCGATTTGCGTAGTTATTTGTTTTTTCTTGACCATTATTATATTGTTATATGGAGCACAATATTCACAAGGAAAAAGCATTGAATTATGAGTAATATTTGGACTATTTTAAGGATGTTTTAGATAAATTTAAATTCAAAAATTATTTTTTAGTATATAAATTATTAAATAATAATATATGCCCACTAATCATGAATGCAACTTTAGAATTTAAAGAGTCAAAAATATCAAATAACATCAAAATTTATATATAAACTTGTTTCACATTTTAAAAATGAAGTTTATATATAAATTTGTAACACGTTTTTTATAAGACAGAAATAATATCAGTCTTGAATTGCCATGTTGTCCATCTACTACGACGCTAATTAAGTAGTTTAAAGATTGCCAACAAAAAACTAGTTTAGAGATTGGGATATAAATCTACAAAATTATATATCTAGGAAAACAGAAGTGAGTTAGTGGTCGAATTTCTATAGTCTCCCTATCATATCTTAACGCTTGGACTTTGGTTTCAGTTTCTCTCCCAACTTGAGAGACCATTGGACCAATAAGAAAAGAAATCCACAAAACTTTTAGCTTGCTTCACCACAATCCCAAGTGAAAGTTCTGAGACGACCAATGCAAAAACAAGTATGGTTTTTTAATTTGGTTTCGATTTAACTTTTTCGGGTTTTCTAGACTATTTTAGATCTTTTTAAAATTTACAATAAATATTTACAGTATGAGACTCGTAGTAACAAGAATCAAACTATTAAAACAATTAAAGAAAAAAATAAATACAAAAATCAGCACGATTTACCACAAAGTTATCAAAATTGCTCTCACAGACATGGTAGAAAGACGAAGCTGAAATCTTGGTGACAAAAGTGATTCATGGTATATATCTCGCATATATATTGGAAGGCGCTTGTCTAGCCTTTGCAAAGAATTGCATAGCTACTATCATCTGTCTCATCATGTTAGCAATGGTCCGGTGGAAATAGCTCTTTTCAAATATCACGAAGACAATAAACTACTAAAACACTTTCCCCAGTTCTAGTAGGTTTTTCTATTTGTTTCTGTATGTATATATAAAATAAGATATTTTTACATTAATTAGGTATATTGTTCTTAAACGATTAAAAGTTACCTCAAAAATCTCATCCACTATTACCATCTATCGGAGACTCTTTTTTTTTGCAGTGTCACAACAAGCCACCCAAAATATTCACAACCATTGAAACATTTCCCCTATGATTCACAACATTTGATGCTCCCTGTTTTTTCTTTTTTTCCGTAATTAAAGGTTTCAATTAAAAATAAAACCCGAAAATATAGCACATGGCATGTTGAAAATAACACTATTTCATAAAGTTAAAGAAAAATAAAGATTTAACATCTTTGGAAAATATGAAAAATGTTGTATAATCAATAAAACTTAATAAACAGAATTAGTATTCGTAAATTGTAATTTTCTCAACTACACTAAAAATTTTCTCATTGAGTGCTCGAGAAAAATTAATCCTCATTGAAATCGGGATGTTGGAATGCATGCATAAAATGACTATTTTAGTGTACGTCGTAGACCTATTAACAGTATTGTATACTCATAATTAAATACTCCTACATAAAAATATGAAATGAAAAGCATGTGTGCAGTTAACCTTTTTCACCGGTGAAATGTGTGTCACATGTCACCTGTCGTCGCCCAATTATTCTGTGCCCGACGAATTTTCCCCATCTTTCAAGCCTTTCTGCGTTTTGTTTATACTTCCTATAAACCCTAATTCAATCTGCTTCCATTAATGACCATCACATTAATAACATTAAATGTATCTCCCTCACCAGAACTCTATTCCAAACCCACTAAATAGCAGAGGAATAAAATAGTTGCATCATACCAGTAATGTTATTATAATTTTTCGCACTCATCTACTTATCTATACACGGCCTAATCTATCACTGTCATCTACGCTTGCTTAAAGTATCAATAAATAATTAGTTATATCAGTCAATAATGAGATGAGACTTAAATAGTGATTTGCGTATGGTGAATGTGGCCAGAACTCGCATCATCCGTATGGAGCAGCTTACACATAAAAATTGGAACCCAATTGAATATCAGCACAACAATTAGAATCTCCGGGTATATGCCGAAAGGTAATATTTTCATTATGTTTTATGCATTATATATATAAATAAGAATGAAAAAACTTATACAACTGATTGACGTCGTCTTTTTTTGTTGGTCTTGAGATTGATGTTTTTAGCACAAAAAAAAAAGAGATTGACGTTTTCTTTCTCTGTATTTTCCAGCCACAATCATCGAAATATAAAACCTTGCGAAAAGCAGTAAAAAGCAAGTTTATGAAAAAAGAAAAATCAGTCATTCAACTTAAAAGCTGAAACCTTAGTACCGTTTGGTACCTAAATAAGTCAGAAATAAGGAGAATATCTATGCTATAATCATTACGGAAAAATCGACAATATTGTTAAAAAATACAAATGGCAGGAAATTTTTTTTACCTGTAATGATCTATAATAATTAGAAAATTTAAGTGAAATTACCTACAAATATTGTTTTATTGTCCGCTAAAAAAATATAAAATAAAATTAAGATTATCGTTTGATAATAATTATAGCTAATTTAAATAATAATTGAAGCTAATATACGAAACTATTTATGGTTTTTATCTAATTTGCAAATTTAATTTATATTATAAGTTAATTTGTTTCTAAACTAGTAAATTTTGATTTAGTGACCATTGTCGGCGATAATACAGGATATTGAGCCTCAGAGCAATGAAAAATGTATCAGTGATCAAAAATATTAATGGATGAATTATCAATTACTACCACATAAGGTTATATATTTTAAACAGTTATAACAAATGCTCGCGAAAATCATGTTTATATATGGTCTCATCTTAGTCAGTTAGTCTGACTATATATATATGGGTAAACAATACTGTTATCTAGATTATAGAATCAGCGCAAATTAAATGTTGTTGAGCTTGAACGTGCTAAACTTGATATGCTTAAATAAAGTGAGGAAAATAAAAAAGGTGAAAGGGACAAGAAGAAGACGACGTCACGGTGCATTAATGTTTTAGTACTGTACTGCTAAATATTCCCTCTCTCGTTTATTTATATTTATATTTTCATCTACATACACTTCAAGAATACTATAAATTTTACTTCTTCTCAGGCTTTCCCCAAAACGTAACAATTAGTTGACATTGAAGTTGGGTAGGGGACCAAAGTAACTTTCTCAAAATATCGTTACCTCTGAATCAACACGGCCATCTTATATTTTGCACCAAACATCACTAAGACTTTGGACATTTGTCAAACAAGTTTAGAATGATAATTTGAATATGATCTCTATATTATTTTTGTTTTGCTTTTCTTTTTCAGGTTAAAATATGATCTCGACTATTTTGGATTTCAGGTAAAGCATGACTACATTTAATTTATGCCAAATTAAAACACTTAATATACAGTATATGTTATTGACTGGAATAATTAGAGTTTTTAGTTACATGTACATTAATGTATTTCTATAACGTACTATTATATTACATCATCGTTTGTATGAATCTGTAACCGTGTGGCAACTTTAATACTACTACAATAATACTACTTTAGCATACTACATGTTTAATGAACCAAATCAACGTATTTCTGATTATCAAAATTTCTAAATTACTCCGTCAGCTGATGACCACAGTACTGTTGGTGATGAAGGTTCTGGGATATGATGATGCCTCCTCTTTTTAAAACGGTCTTAATCTTTCGTCGTTTAATTTTTGCCACGTATATATATACGCGACATACGTAACATGCACCATGCATATGGAACTTCGATGTCGTCTCCAAAACCCGAGCATCAATTTATTTTTTGTTGAAATCTTCTTAACGCTGTGTCTAAAGAGGTAGATCGATCGACGCCTTTTTATCCTTAGACTCAACCATCTTGGCATAAAATAGGACTTCTTATATTTTTACTTAACAGTTACCAGGTGCGATATAAACGCAGACAGATTTATTTCTTGTTGCGCCAGATTTTATTTGTCTTAATTTTGGAAACGACAAAGGATTTAGCATGCAGTAAAAAGGCAATTCTTGTGAAAAAAAAAGAAGACAAACATGCAAAGTAGAAAGAGTTTGTTTTAGAAAAAAAAAAGCAAAAAGAAAACAGAAGGGACAAAAGGAGTTGCTTCTGCACCAAGTTATTCTGCGTAGATAGCATTTAGATTTCAATTACAAGGCTTCGATGCTAAGTATCCTTATGTATCAGAGATTTTTTTAATTGTTTTAGTGCTGGGCACTCGTTACCACATTTTGTCGCAATTGACCTGATTTGTTTTGTTGCGACAACGTACTCATGTTCTAGACTGTTCCTAGTAGTCGACGACAAATTAAAAAGGAAGATCGTCGTAGTGTTTTGTGAATCCGGTTAACAAAATAAATGAATTTTGTCAAGTAATATATCAGTAAATTTTAATTTTGATTAGAATTAGGTATAGGAGATTATGTAGAAACATGTCTTTTGCATTTCTTGTATCCAACATGCAAATATGCCTAACACGACGGACACAAAATTCACGCTGCTCTCCAAATATACGAAGATGGCAAAATGACACCTTAACTATAGAACAAAGATTTAGATAATTCTTCACCGAATTTGTACTGATCACAAGATGTTTAAAAACCAGCGTTTGAAATTAATATTTGGTGCTCTATAATGCGTCTATACATCAATGTTCTGCACGTAAAGTTTTAATACGTGACCTGGCATAAGATATAAACTCGGAACAAACTTTTTCACACACGCACATAGAGAGAGAACTCTTCACACACTTTTAGTTATACATAGTTCGTAAAGGTACGTAATACTTATTAAGAAGTAGCTCGGTCCATTAAAGAAATGTTGTTTTAACGGTAATCAGAGGTAAGTTAAAATTCTGTTTCAGAGATTCTCTCATCTTCGTTTTCAGCCTAAAAATACGTTACATACTGACTTTCCAAAATATTATGGACTACAAAAATGTACCCAAATTTCTTTTCCCACATTTGAAACCGGATTACAAACTCGGTTGACTCGTGCACTTAAATTTTCATTGAGCCTTACCTACGTATTAACTAAGTACTTATTACTACTTAATTAGTATCATACATATTACTACATATACACATATTATATGTATATTGATGATATAGTATATATCAATAAAATAAAATAAAAGTCTAGTCAATGAGAGAGGAATAACCCTGACGACGTTAGCATCACACCTGAAGCCTGAAGTTCTGTTTTGGTAACAACATCCATTTGGTTACGTCTTTAGTTTGAACACACAAACCAACTACACTACGAATTCTTTTTTTTTTTTAAAGAATCATTAATTTCCCTTTAAGCAACCATAATCAATATTAAATTTTGACTCTCCATCCAATTAATTAATTAGAAACAGAAGACCTGTACATTCTTCATTTAATTCTCACTACGTTACCCGTTACCATCATGTAATAATAATAGTACGATTTAAATTGTCGAAATCAAACACTGTCGTTACGTAATTAAAGAGTATAGCTAAGGGTATTGTGGAGAATATGACAAAAATGGTCAAGACGGGTCAAAATTACCGTCAAACCTAAAGCCAAAGTACAAGACCTCTTGTATTAAACTTAAAGATGAGAGAAGTACCCGTATCTTTTTTTGAAGATCCATGTCATCTGTCTGAACCTCTCAAAGTACTGTCCTAAAAAGGTATCGATTTTCAACTTAAAATAAAAAAATTTGTTAACCGGAAAATTAATATAATTGTGGTGAGATTATAGTAAGTAAGTAGCTGAAAAAGAAAATGAAGGAAAAAACACCGACTCCATCCTATGGGAGAAACGGACGAAAATCTCGGTGCTGGCAAGATTCCTTCACAGTCCTTTGCTGTTTTTTCTTTTTGTTCTAACTTTTCTTTTTTTTTTTATATATTTTTTTATTTTTTTCTTCATTCTTCTTGAGCTAAAATCATTCCGTTTTTATCTCTCTATCTTTTCAATTTCAATTTCATTTTCGTATCCCAAAAATCGAAATAAAACTTTCCTTTTAATTAGTTTTTGCTTTGCTAGGATAGAAGAAAACAATCACTTCACTTCTTTCTTTCTTTCTTTCTATCACCATCAACCCACACCATCTTTGCCCCATATGCGCCTCCATCTCTTATTCCTCTCACCTACCTTTCAACTCTCTCTCCCTTCCTCTTTTCCTTTTAATTTCCTCTCACTTGCCTGATTTCAAATCTTCCCTTTCCTTTTTTTTTCTTTTGTTTTCTTTTTCCTCTTTATTTTTTTTAATTTAAGTTTTAGTTATTTTTTTTGGGTTTTGGGGGGGAATTATTGATGGGTTGTACAAGCTCAAAGGTGGACGATCTTCCGGCGGTTGCTCTCTGCCGTGAACGCTGCGGTTTCCTAGAAGCTGCGATTCAACAACGTTACCTTTTAGCTGAATCCCACGTGGCATACACTCATTCGCTTAGAGGTATCGGTCACTCACTCCACCTCTTTATCAACCACCACCACCGTTTCGTCTCTTCCGGCGGCGGCGCTGACTCTCCCCGTCTCAACCTTCCTCCTCACAGAAAAGGTGACCCTCAAGAACAACAACACCACGACCTCCAAGCAGCAGCAAATTCTCCAAAGAAACCCAAAAAGCTAACCGGTTCCGGTTCCGGTTCTGATTCGGGTCATCTCGAATTCGACTCTGAATCCGAATCCGACGAAGATGAAGATGGCCATTTGGATTCGGATTCGGACTCCTTGCATCATCACTCACCTCCACACCACCTCCATCTCGGCGGGAATTTCCCTATACACGAGTCAGGACCTTACATGGAACACCAACAACAACCGGGTGGTTATACTCCATACCCGAACCCGGAAATGATGGGTATGGGTCTGGGTCTGGGTCATAATATTCCCCCTGCGTACTCGGGTGGGAGTTATATGCACATGAATTACATGAAGAACAAATCCATGCCTCCTTCTGTCGTCTATGAGCAAAGACCAAACAGCCCTCAGAGAGTCTTCGTTGGCGAATCTTCTTCTTCTTCTTCTTACAATCCTTACCCTCCTCCTACCTCATACTACGGATACTCCAACACTGGACCTGGATACTACGCTTCTTCTTCTTCAACTGTTCCTTCTTCTGCTGCTGTCTCTAAACCGCCTCCTCCTCCTCCCTCGCCTCCTAGGTCCAACGGTTGGGACTTTTTGAATCCGTTTGATACTTACTACCCTCCGTATACTCCCAGTCGAGATTCCAGAGAGCTTCGAGAGGAAGAAGGTATCCCGGAGCTTGAGGACGACGACTCTCAGTACGAGGTTGTTAAGGAAGTTCACGGTAAACCGAAATTTGCCGCCGGTGGTAATGGTAATAGTCATAACCAACCGACTCCTCCCGCTGCAGTTTACAGGGAAGAGTCTCCGTCTCCGTCTACGCCTTTGGCTGTTGATAAATCAGGCGCCAGCACTAGTGGTGGAGGTGGTGGTGGAGATGGAGCTGATGCGTCCATGTATCAGTCTAGACCGAGCGTGTCGGTGGAGAAGAAAGGTGTCGAGTACGAAGTGCACGTTGTCGAGAAGACGGTTGTTGAAGATGCTGGCAACGAAGAGAGACGGAGCAATGCAACGGCTGCACGTGGAGGTGGTGATGGAGGAGGAGGAGGAGGAGGAGGGCCACGTGCTGTGCCTGAAGTTGCGAAAGAGATCGAGAATCAATTCGTGAAAGCTGCAGAGTCAGGGAGTGAGATCGCTAAGTTACTTGAAGTGGGGAAGCATCCTTTTGGTCGTAAACATGGTAATAAGAAGAATCTTTTGTTTAAGTCAATCTTCTTACATGTTTGTTAGTTAAAGTTGTCAACTTTCTGCAACAGATTGACTAAAGCTTGAAACTTTTTTTTTTGTTGAATGTGATATTATGAAGCAGTTTCTTCGAAATTGTTGCACGGAGTCACTCCTTCGCTACCTTCTACCTCTGGAGGATCTTCTTCTACTGCTGCTGCTGCTGCTGCTGCGCCGCCAACTTACGCTGACATTGAAGAAGAGCTTGCTTCAAGGTCGAGGAATCTTTCGTCCACTTTGCACAAACTCCATCTATGGGAGAAGAAGCTTTACCACGAAGTGAAGGTAATGTTTGATCGTGGAAGTCTTTGATCTGTTCTCTTTCTTTATCTGAGTGTTTTGAAGAAGCTTTCTACTCTGGTATTGTAGGCTGAGGAAAAATTGCGTATAGCTCACGAGAAAAAGCTAAGGAAGCTAAAGCGTTTGGATGAAAGAGGTGCTGAAGCTACTAAAGTTGATACAACACGCAAGTTAGTGAGGGATATGTCAACGAAGATACGGATTGCGATTCAGGTTGTGGATAAAATATCCGTGACGATCAATAAGATTAGAGACGAAGACCTATGGCCGCAATTGAATGCATTGATTCAAGGGTAAAACTTTGACTCCAAATATAATATAATGTTTTAGATATATGCAACTGAAATGTTGATTCTGTTTTTCTTTTTTCAAAGGCTCACAAGAATGTGGAAAACAATGCTTGAGTGTCATCAAAGTCAGTGTCAGGCTATTAGGGAAGCTCGAGGATTAGGCCCCATAAGAGCGAGCAAGAAACTCGGTGAGGAACACCTAGAGGCAACGAGTTTGCTTGGACATGAGCTGATTAATTGGATATTGGGATTCTCCAGCTGGGTTAGCGCGCAGAAAGGTTACGTAAGAGAGTTGAATAAATGGCTCATGAAGTGTCTTCTCTATGAACCCGAGGAAACACCTGATGGAATCGCTCCTTTTTCACCTGGTCGTATTGGAGCTCCACCAATCTTTGTCATCTGTAACCAATGGTCTCAAGCTCTAGACAGGATATCCGAGAAGGAAGTTATTGAGGCAATGCGTAGTTTCACTACAAGCGTGCTTCAGCTTTGGGAACAAGATCGGCTAGAGACGACGATGATGGGGCATGGGGACTCAGAGAAGAAAGTTAGGAACATGGACAGGGAAGAACAGAGGATACACAGAGAGATTCAAGCACTGGAAAAGAAAATGGTTCTCGTGGCACCTGGTGATGGCAATAGTAGCCTTTCGTTATCTGGTAACGTTGTTTACCAAAGCGATACTAGCAGTGATAGTTTACAAGGTAGCTTGCAGCGGATTTTTGAAGCTATGGAGAGATTCACTGCTGAATCTTTGAGAGCTTATGATGATCTCTTAATGCGCGCTGAGGAAGAAACTGCTCCACGAGAACTTGAGGAAGAAGAGGAATAATAAGCAAAACAGGAGGATGATCTTTGCTTTATCAAATTCAATCTGAATGCCATGATCGAGATGTTTTGCTGATCTTGCAATGCTGGAATACTCGGTTATGCGGGTTTCTTTACCGGAAAACCAACCAGAATAATCTGCGTCTGTCATTCTGAAACTTTGGCAAGAAGAGCCCCCATCATGATGATGATCTAAGAGGAGGCAAAAACCGTGTAAAGAGACGACGGCCAATAGTTCGGTCAACAGATGCGATTTGGTGCAAATTGGCTTTGAACCGGATGGTTTACATTGCCATGGTAAAGAAAGGTTTGATAGCTTGAGACTTTACCACAGATGACGCAGGTTGCAGATATTAGTTTGAGACTAATAGTTTTTAAATTCGGGCTGTGTACATAAGACGTTTAGGTGATAATTCTCAACAATTATTTTGTAAAATCCGAAGGTAGCTCAGGCAAGTCTCTCTTTCTTTCGTTGAAGGGTTCATGTATTATTATTTCCCGGACTTCTATTTCTTTGTTTCGCATACCTAAAGACTTGGCGGTTAAAAAGTAAATTCCCAACAATCTTCTTATCTTCTTCACTTGACTTGTTGTTTATTTTGAAAGTGTTCATACATTCAGTAGGTTATGGTTCAAGGACAACTGAGACAGAGCGTACCGGAAGAACAAGTCATTTTTTCACTATCTTTTTTTGGTATGTTCTGTCCGCACAGTGACTTTGGTCTACTAAAACTTAAAACTTAAATTTCGTGTATCACTTACTGACCATGAAAGTTTATGTATCTAAATCAAGATTACCATAGAAATATAATGTATCTCCAAATTATGAAGAGAAGAACATTTTGGTCGCTAGCAGATTGACAAAAAGAAATGTTTGGACTCGAAGTGATAACATTACACGTCTCTTTTTGGCTTTTCCATAAACGATAAGTTTTGTATCACTGGCCCAGTAAAAATCACATCAATGATTTTCAAATTACTGTCTTTTGTTTTTACCGACTATTTGCAGAAACAAGATTACTATAAGCGGCAATTAAGCTTCTGAGTAATCCAAGTTATCCAATACTAATATTAATGAACATGCGACCTTTTAGTTTTTTTCGCATTATTATCCTCGTATGCATTTTGCTCATTCGATATTTTAAAAAAACGTACATGAGATAGGGAAAATGGTTAAATGGTTAAATGGTTCACGTTTTTCTCGTTGTAAAAAGTTATTTATTTAATGAAATGCAATTATGCATGGTCGATAAGTCACTCGGCATAAGAATAAAGATATGTAATCATTTTATGATCAGTTACAAACTATTCCCAATCATTAACCTTACCAGCCTCAAACATTGATGATTCATGTGAAACTATAAAATATTAAATCCAATGGTCCATTCTTTTTCAACTGGTGTCTGCGCCAATAGTTAACGACTTCGTGTTGCCGTGCCAAACATGATTAGCGTGAACTTGACGTCCCGTGCGTCAATTTTTTTTTTTTTTGGGGTCTAAATGTTAAAAGCGTCAAAACAAATTTTCCTGTTTGTTTGTTGCAAAATGATAAATTGAAATAAAGTTATAGCATGAAGAGAATAAGTGCCAGAAGTTATTGTTGTGATCCAACCATAGGTTAATGATGTGTATTTATTATATTTTAAAGATAGTGCTTGAGCATCTAATCATATAAGAAAGCCAATTACATTGGAGAATCTTTGGATCACTTCACTCTTTGCCTTTTCTACATAAGAGACAGCTCTTATGTCCTCGAAAGCTTGAAGCTATGTTTTCTTCTCCGAAGCTAATAAATAGTAATAACATTGCAAGCATACTTTTCATTGCAAGCCTACTTTTCATTTGCATACATGCAAATTGAGAATATACACATTATTTTCTCGCCGGCCATCATTGTTGTTTATTTATCACGTTTTTCAGTTTCTCTATATTTTTTTATAGAAAATTCAAAATAGTACTATGATGTATACGAGTAAAAACTAAAAGTTTGAATGTAGATCCATATTTTTGATCGATCAAAAAGCACCACATAACCATATCTAACTCATATTTGGTAATCTGCAATATGCGGTTTTAACATTTAGCGGTTAAATTTTAGCCATATGAGGTTACGATGCTTCCAGATAAATGGTAATACACTAGTACACATTCAGAGTTTCAAATGCCAACGAAACTGTCTTTTTAGTTTTGAAATATTTTGTCCATAAGTAAACTTCTTAAATGTTCGGTTCTTTCCAAAAGATTTCTAGGACGTACGCATAAAAGTAGTAATCCCCGTTGGTAACAGAGTAATTAAGACTCAAATGGAAAGAAAATATGTCACACCACAGTCTGTCAAATCCTTTAAAGAAAAATTGATATTCACATTACCCCAATTATAAGGCACGTCAATAATCCCAAAAAAGATTAACTGGGATGGGAAATGCAAAAACATATAAATCCAAATTAAATATAACACGGTTTCACAGGTCAACTTTCTAAAAAACTTGAGATTTTCTCTTCACACGCTTCTCTTTTACACTGTACAAGTACGAATCTTTTGAAATAACTAGATACGAGATAACAAAATTGGCTGTGCCGAAAGGAAAAATAAATATGAAAAATCGAGAAAGAAAAAGTAAGGATTGGTCGATGATAAGTCACTCCAATCACAAACACTTTGAGCTGGCAATAATGTGATTTTCCAAAATCTCTTTTGGTACCACAAAGAGTATATCATTGAACATCGGAATCAATTTATTATTGTATTATAGTATATACACAAAAGAAGTTGGCTTCTTCTGGTTTTTCGGCTTTTCAATTTGCAAAATCCCATTGATTAAAAGATTAAACAGATTATAAACCCAAAACCAAAATATTCATAATCTTTTATCTTAAACCTATAATTTTTACGGATGATATGTTAGTAATTATAAATAGAAAGGTTTCTTAAAATAAAAATAAAAAAGAGTGGTACCATATTGACAAGAAGAAGACAACGTATGAGAAACTTAACTTACCAGCTTAAGGAGTCAAAAGAGACAAAACAGGAATTAATAAAAAAAGGATCCAATTTTAATTTTTCCACCACTATCTTCTCTCTCTCTCTCTCTCTCAAAGAGAAACACTTTCCGAGTCGCTTTGTTTCTTTGGTGAGGAAAAACTAAAAAAGTTTGGAAATTTTTGTGATGGGTTGTTGTCAATCCTTGTGTCCGGGTGATGAAACCCCT
>KE153857.1:126525-143789 GCA_000411075.1 Sisymbrium irio | reverse complement strand
GGCGGCTGCTGGACTCGATAACGGAGGAATCGGAGGCGGCGGAGCTGGTGGCGTAGCTGGAGGAGGAGGAGGAGGAATCCCGTCTTTCTATGAGTTCTCTTTCGCAGACCTTAAAGCAGCCACAAACAACTTCAGCTCCGAAAACATCGTGTCAGAAAGCGGCGAGAAAGCCCCAAATCTTGTCTACAAAGGCCGACTTCAGAACCGTCGTTGGATCGCCGTCAAGAAGTTCACTAAGATGGCTTGGCCTGATCCTAAACAATTCGCTGTAACTTATATAAAAACACTTGCTTTCCTTCAGTTTGATGAATCGTTTAATTCAATGTTTCATGAATTCTGTTTATTGAATGTTTTTTGTTTGTGTGTTAAAGGAAGAAGCATGGGGTGTGGGGAAATTGAGGCATAATAGGCTGGCGAATTTGATTGGATATTGTTGTGATGGAGATGAGAGGCTTCTTGTTGCTGAGTTCATGCCTAATGATACACTCGCTAAGCATTTGTTCCATTGTATGTATGCTTATTCACACTCTCTTATCTGTTTCCCTTTAGAAATGATGAATCTGTTGGTTAAGGTTTGTAGGTTGTATTATTCGAAATGTGTCTCTCTAATGCTGTGAAATTTAGTGTCTTTCAGTATCCATTGATTTTGCCAATTTCAGGGACTTTGCATTTATGGTTTTATGTTATAGGGTTGTGCTGTTAATTGGATTGAAGAGAGTACTTGATTTGATCAGAATTGTCTTACAAGTGAAAGTTTTTCTTATCATGTTGTGTTGTTTGGTCATTGACAGGGGAAAATCAGACCATTGAATGGGCTATGAGGTTGCGAGTAGGATATTACATAGCCGAGGCTTTGGATTATTGTAGCACCGAAGGTCGTCCATTGTACCATGATTTAAATGCTTACAGGGTTCTCTTTGATGAGGTATTATTCTCTTGTCGAGATTTATTCCACGCTTTTTTTTACTCCCTTTTTGTTGTGATCTAACAAGTTTTAAATTGAAATTGTAGGATGGTGATCCTCGCCTCTCATGTTTCGGCTTGATGAAGAACAGTCGGGATGGTAAAAGTTATAGCACAAATCTAGCATATACACCACCCGAATATCTAAGAAATGGTATGTTTCTGTTGGGATGTTTCTGTTGCCTTTTACAATTGATTGCTTTGCTCGATATCTTTTGTCCTTGATTATGTATATTGCAGTCTAAGTGTGGTTAAATTGTTGTGTTGTAGGAAGGGTGACACCTGAAAGTGTTACTTACAGCTTTGGCACTGTGCTTCTGGATTTGCTTAGCGGAAAACACATCCCTCCAAGCCATGTAAGTTCCTTATTTATCTGTTTGGTTATGATTATTCTGATTTTAAGAACTCTATAATACTGGTCCTTCACCGTATGTCTCTTTAAAATTAGATATAGCTATGTGCTGCACACTTGTTCTTTAACCTATTGTGTCATAGATATAGCTCTCTTATAGGTTATGTGGTTCTTGACAGATGTCCATGTCATAGGCAAGTAGATAATAAGTTCTGTGATATTAATTCCGTGATATCCCCATCTTCTAGGCTCTGGATATGATACGTGGCAAGAATATCATTCTGTTGATGGATTCGCACCTCGAGGGAAAGTTCTCAACAGAAGAAGCTACCGTAGTTGTCGAACTGGCCTCTCAATGCTTGCAATATGAGCCTCGAGAGAGACCCAATACCAAAGATCTCGTCGCCACGCTTGCACCGTTGCAAACTAAAGCAGACGTAAGTGTGATCTATTTCTTGAATCTTATCAAGTTTCCCCTGTTCTTAAATTCTCATCTTCTAAAGTGTTAAACATATGATTGCAGGTTCCTTCTTATGTAATGCTTGGAATAAAGAAGCACGAGGAGGCACCTTCGACGCCACAGAGGCCACTTTCGCCATTAGGTGAGGCTTGCTCGAGAATGGATCTCACAGCTATTCATCAGATCTTGGTCATGACACATTACAGAGATGACGAAGGGACAAACGAGGTAGATAAAATAATAGTTTAGGTCTCAGTTACAGAAAGAGGCCAACTCTTTAACTAATTCTTTGGGGTTTTATCTATGGATTTCAGTTATCTTTCCAAGAATGGACACAACAGATGAAAGATATGCTTGACGCACGGAAACGGGGTGATCAAGCTTTCCGCGAGAAAGATTTCAAAACCGCCATAGACTGTTACTCACAGGTATCAGTATTTGACCAACTTTTAGGTTATTCGGAACTCATATTGTTACAACTCATATGGTTTACATACATTTTGGTTTTGGTCAGTTTATCGACGTTGGAACAATGGTGTCACCAACTGTATTTGGTCGGAGAAGTCTATGCTACTTACTATGCGATCAACCAGACGCAGCACTACGCGACGCGATGCAAGCGCAATGTGTGTATCCTGACTGGCCAACAGCTTTCTACATGCAGTCTGTGGCATTAGCGAAGCTGAACATGAACACCGACGCAGCCGATATGTTGAACGAAGCAGCTCAGCTAGAAGAGAAGAGACAACGAGGTGGCAAATGATCTTTGATTCTTGATACACGACATGTTTACATCTTCTTGTAAAATTTGATGAGCTTCAAGAAATATTCTTGAGAAGAAAAAAAATACGGTTGAAACTTGTCGCTGTGATTGTTGATTGGGGGATTTAATGTAACCATAGAGGGAGAAAAAATATATTTAATGTTTGTTTGTAATGCAATACATGTTGTAAGTTTTAATCGACAGAATTCCAAAAATACGAATTGTGTTCTGATTAACTAACCATGACGAAGTTAACATTATTCTACGAATGGAAAAAAATACTATATACATGGTTTATATTTTAAGCTTTGGTCTTTCTTATTTTCTGTAAGTTTTAATTCAATTTTATATAATATTCTTACAATTTCATTGTCAATAGCTTCTATACAACGTATTTAGTGCTGTTAATGGAAATTCTGTGGTTCTATGGAATTGTCTATTGACTTAAAATCAAATCTTACGAGTGTATAAAGAGTAAAAAAACGTTACATCTTAAGCATGATGACAGGGAAAAAAACAGAAAGATCTTATATATGCGATCAGAACCCAAAGTAGCCGAGCTAGCTGGATTTTTCTGTCAAAACTCACGAAACACTGATATATGGTTGAGGCAGCAAGCAAGAAAAGTGAGTGCACCAATGCTCATTCCTCCAAATGCAGCTGATGTTGAGATATAGCGTTTTAACTCCTTGTAAACATTAGACCCTTTATGTCCCGGAAGTACGAGAGCAGTACATCTTAACTTCAAACTCAGGTCCAGAACGTCCATTGTTGATTTGTCTGTAGGCATTGTGTAGTTTCGCTCTTCCAGAAACTAACTAAGTCTAGCATCTTGCAAGCTTAATTTTTAAGTGCTTCATTCTCCTCACTTCGTTTTTTAGAAAATGTTTACACTAGGGTTAAGTACATACATATATCTCTTTCTTTATTTTGAAGTGCTTCATTCTCCTAACTTAGTCTTTTCAGCATCTTATTCCTTCATACACCAACCTCCACACTTGTTGCATAAATCTGGCACAACCTGAATTTCATCACGCTAAGCAGACTTGATTATAAACAACTCCATATTTGGTGGGGGTGTTCAGGAGGAGGAAATCAGTTGATGAGGATGCAGCGAATTGGAGATCCTTCAGCTCCAACTAGTCTTAGAGGTAAGCAGTGTAGAGAATAGACTCCTGCCTTGACATCATCCAGCTTCAATCCCTCCACCAGTATAGTCTCCTGTCACGGATTTTATTATGTTCTCTCAACCATCAATATCTGATGTTCATTGTTCCTCAGAATTCATCTACTTAACCAAAAAAAACGCTTTAGCTTACCCGGCCTTTTAGGAATGCTAGGTGGGAGGGAATCAAATCATCATATGCAGCTACAGATAGATAATCAACCCCTACATTTTAACAATGGATAATATATCAAAACAGGTTGGCGCCATGATATCCAAAAAAAAAAAAAAACACAAATTAAGGTAAATAATTTGGTTATTACCGACAAGTTTGATGTCAGTGTTGTCTACCAACCACTGTGCACCGTCCTTCATAAATCCGACATAGCTTGTATCAAACTCTTTCTTGAACATAAGACGCCTGTAATGTTTTATTTTTGTCAAACTCTTATAAGTAACGAGAGTTTATTACTGAGATTATTCCGAAAGAGAGTTTCAACTAAGAAGATAAAATTGACAGTTTTGACTAACTGAGTACCTGTCAGTGTTCAAAGTTCTGAAAAGCACACGACGAACTCCTTTTGGGATGCGAAGAGATTTCATCACTTCCGCTACAAAGTCATAAAGGAAACTGAAGCTTTAATAAAACTCATAAAACCTGTCTTGTAATAAACAAACCACAAAGAAAAAGTCAACTTGTACCAGTTATGTTGTTATTCCTCGGAACATCAACCAACAACGCAGGACCTACAAACCAAATCTTAGTTCAGTCTAAAAGAGACTTTTTTGGAATGAATCAGAGATGTTTAATTACCATTGAGGACTTGCAGATCAAGCGAGTCAACATCGAAACCAGCGTCGTAATACTCATCGTACACGTGTCCAGGTGAATCCACGTGAGTACCCGTGTGCGTCGGGATCTTCATCTCCGAGTTGTTAGCCAGTGATCCGTTCTTCATGCTCGCAGCTAGCCACAGAAACCTTCCCAGTCCTTCCGATGAGTCCCACGACGGCATCTCCGGCGTGTATCGGTGACTGATGTCGTATATTTTGCCTTCTCCCTCGTATACTTCACGGCGGATGGGTTTGAGTTCATCGGAGAAACCTCCGTCGATAGGAACGGTTCCTGGAATGGAAGGATAAGCATCGGAGGTGGCGGTGGAAGTGGGAAGAACCAAGAAGAAGAAGGAGAGGACTGTGAGGAGGAGGAACAGTCGAGGAACGGCCATTGTTCACTTTGCCTTTCCTTATTTCGATCATCCCAAGGAGAAGAAGAAGAAGAATCGATTTTGGGCTTTTCCTTACTTTTGTTATGGGCCTGAAAATAAATTATAGGCCCAAACAATGAAGACATTGTTTTTTTTTTCTTCATGAGCAATATAAAATCAGTTGATTTATTTCTATAGATTTGTTTCTGCTCCTGTGATATACTTCGAGTGTCGCCGATGAATTTGTATTGATAGTTTACTACGACTAGTTTCATGGTTGTTAGTACCTACGCATGGTTAGTATGTGTGGAATTTTTTTTTAAAAGAGAGAAATCAAACAACTTTAGAAGTCGAGATCATGCTGTTCCGACAATGTTATATCGTTTACTACACACACCTACGACATGCTTAATACTTATTTTTAACTGAAAAAATTCACTCATAAGCTCTCGTTTATTTAGTTATCTCAACATCTCAACAATCTTCCAGCTGCTCCTCCTCGGACATGCCTGTTGTGAATTCACCTCCCATGGCTTCAGGAAAACCATGATCATCGCCTTGGGTGCCCTCGACGGAACCCATGGAACTGCTGAGACCATCGAGTCCTGATTCTTCCTCATCATTATTCGTAGATCTATCAGAGACTACTGTTTCCCCGAATTGGCTTATTTCTTCCAGTCTTTCATCAATTTTTTGAAAAGTCTTTTTCAATAACTGCAGCGCATCTGTCACACTTTCGCTAACATGGTCTATCTGTACAAGAAATAAACTATCATCACTAATCTGTCTTGAGAAGGATCACTTAAAGCTTAAGAAATAAAAACTATCATCATTAAGATATTCAAGACATATCTCGAAACACGGTACTTGTGGAATTGCCCTTTTTCTTAATTAAAGCTTAAAATTAGAGAAAGCGTAGCTACCTTGGCAAGAGTGGAATCTATTTGGTCCCTAATCAACCTGCTTGAATGTGATGCCAATGCAGTCAAAAAGGTCTTCACACTTTGCAATGCTTCCATCTTCGTTGATTCGATATCTAGGGTTTGGATTTGGTTACCTTGAACGATAAGGAATTCTCTCGGGTGTGTTTAATTTAGATGGTTTATTTGAGGTTATAATACTCCCCTATTTATAGGGATCAAAGCGACCAATATATGATTCGGTAATTCAAAATCTTTATATGTTATCCAGTTTCCTTGTTTGCTTTTTGTAATATCTCAGTCTGATAATGATAAACGGAAATTTTAAGAAAATAAATTTCCTAATTGAATTGCAAACCTCGTCAAATCTTATTTTTAAGTTTTTTCATTCGAAAAAAAAAAACTCGTCAAGTTTTCTTGTTTTCTTAATTCATTTTTTTTTGTCAAGGATAAGATCTTAAATAAAGATACAAAAAATAATAAAAAAAAGTAAAGTAAAGCTAAAAAAAAACAGAGAAGAAGCCAAAGACAATAAAGCCGATTAACACAGAGGAAAGCAGAAAACCAATAAGAAGATGATAATAAAAGCATCATAAAATCCTTTCAAAGGAGAGCATGTTACACATGATTTAACTCTGTGGGAAGTGTGAAACACCCACTACGTTCTCGAAAAAATTGAATACTTAGAAACCAAACAGTAAAAAAGAAACAGTAAGGGATGAAGAAAATCTAAAGTCTGCCCAGTTTCTTGGGGTGAAAATAACAAAGCCCACTCATTGATGAATATTTTGGAAATTTAGATGACATATACGATTTTTGTCACCCAACTTCGTAGCTTAATGGATGGTAAGAACGTGTAAAGGTAAAGAAGAATAAGACTATAATAAAAGAAAAGTCATAGGGTAAAAATTGTATATTTTTCTATTCTCATTTAGAGGTATTCACATTTCTTTTCTGTACAAAAATTTGCAGGCTCAGTGACCTAAAGAATGTTAAGAATTGACACTCTGTATTTGATCAATGACTTTGAGAGTGACTCGAGTCCATGTTCAAGATCTTCAATACATGACTCTAGGATTTGTACATCCTCAATCTTCAATGACTCCTCGGATTGGAACTCTGAATCCACCACTGTGAATTCATTTGCTTCTGCTTCAAATGTAATCTTGTTCTGGTTCATCAGCTTTGAGACCAAAGACCATTTGGCACAAGCCTTTGATCCGGACATGAAGCTAAACAGAGATTGAAACAGAGAAATTGTTACAGCTTCTACTTCTCCAAACACAGCCAAAGACTCTTCGTTATCTTTGTTTTGGTGGACTTTCAAATTCTTGACTACTTTTTGGAATGATTTCTTGAGAGACTTTCTTAAGGATAAGTATTTCTTGACCTCGCTTGATAGATCTCCACGCTTTCTTCGTAGAATCGATTGGATCTCCATGAGACCCTCTTTCATCTGAGACAAAGCGTCCTTGGCAATATTGCATAAGTCTAAGATCTTGAGGGATCCATCAAGAAGCTTCTCAATTGTTTCTTGAGATAAAGCCTGGTTAGTGATAGATAGGCGAATCATCTTGTCAAGAGAATCATGTAAATCTTGAAGGTTGCTAAGTCTTTGGCAAATAGAAGAGCTTGATGAAGCTGATTCAGAAGATCTCAATCGGGTCAATTGCTCATCGACATGAGCGGCTTGAGGGTGTTGTCTTGAGGGGTAGCTGTTAGAGCGAACGTGGAAGGAGACTGCCATTTTTGTTTGAGCTTTCTTTCTCTTTTTTCAGATGAAGAAAATGCTTAGAAAGCTGAAAGATGTCTTGTTCTGCCTTCACATGCTATCTTGTCAAAGCTTATATACACCTTGAGTGAAGGAAGGCATGAGGAATATTAGCATTTGTTCAATTTCTTTTGTTATAGTTGACAGCGATGATTGTGAAGTGTCTCCCTAATGCATCAAGCAATAATAATAAACCAAAAAGATATGATTCAGATTTAACCACATGGATTTTTTAAATAAAATGCTAACGACTCTGTATGTTATTGGTTTAGGTAAATGCAAAGCCAACAAGGCTTGTCTCATTTGAATCATATGATATCAGCGCAACTCGTGGATGCATTCATGTGCACCACCTTAACTATCTTAAAACTTCGTTGGTTAATGCAGATCTTGTCTGCCTCCTACATGGCAAAATCTGATTTCTCCAAATTTAAAAAAGCTCATTATGGTAATGGAATATGTATCCATGAATGGTGATGTTCAAATGCAAGCCATGCTGGATAATCCTTTAAACAAGGCTAATAAGATGCAGAGTCTCTCGTGCACATTCAATTATTTTAGTATGGTATATTAATTATGAATCATATCATTTTTTCGCTCATGCAGGGTTGTTTGGAGGGAGACAGTGCATAAACATTGCAGCTCGTATCCTAACAATAATCGAGCTTGTATATATATTAATTAACCATAAAGTTTATGAAGGTAAAGTAAACAGCGTAAGCGTTCTCCTCTAAAGGCAACAACCACAAGCTACTAATATTGAAGAAATATTGAGATTTAGTGCAGTTGCGTCGACATATCTTCCTGCTCTTCTTGTTGCAACATACAAAGCGGTATTCATGAACCGTATCAATCGAAAAAAGTGGTCAAGAACATGAAGGTTACACAAAAACTAAACAACATCTAGGAAGAATCTTTGGTTGTGTTTTGAAAAGCGGAGTCTCATACAATTGCTCTGTTTTCTTCTCTGTTTCGATTCAAGGTTTTTGTGTTCTGATCTGATCACAATGATCTCATTTACAGAAATATTGATAATCAGGTTAAGAGATAAATATCAAGTGCTCTTGACCAATAAATCAAGAATTATTTTCAAGTATGGACGCATATGATGAAATTTGGTAAGATCTACATTCGTCCATTAAAGGCATGTGAAGAAGCAAAAGAAACGAGATTATAATAAGATTTAATCCATATTTAACATGGTTTCCAAAATTTTAAACTATGAAGAACATGCGTTTACAGAGATGGCACATGATATGTCGGGATACGTTTTATCTCACAAGTTTCCTCAGTGGAAAATATAGGATGGTGAAATTTTTGAGGGATCGAAAGATTATCAAGTTCAACTGTAAATGTTGAAATTTAATTTTTTTCTTGGAATATAGTGTTTGTATGTGGAATAACAAAGAATAAATGATAATCATATGAAAGAATCTTGTATTCGTTTATGAGTTAGTGTTAACATTTACATTTCCTATTTGTACAAAAATTTGTTGGCACAATGACCTATCAAATGTTAAGAATTGAGACTCTGTATTTGATCATTGATTTAGAGAGTGATTCAATTTCATCTTCAAGATCTTGAATGCATGACTCTAAGTTCTGCACATCCTCCACCTTCAAAGACTTCTCGGATTGGAGCATCAAGTCAGTTCTTGTGAATTCATTGGCTTCAGCTTCACATGTAACTTTGTTCTGGCTCATCATCTTTGAGACCAGTGACCATTTTCCACAAGCCTTTGATCCAGACATAAAGCTAAATAGAGATTCGAACAAAGCAACTGTTACAGCTTCTGCTTCTCCAAACACCAAAGACTCGACGTTGTTGTTTTTGTCTTGGGCGGTTTTCAAACTCTTGACTACTTTTTGGAATGATTTCTTGAGGAATTTTCTAGAAGCTAAGTATTTCTTGACCTCAGCCGATAGATCTCCACGCTTTCTTCTTACGATCGATTGGATCTCCTTGAGACTCTCTTTCATTTGTGACAAACCATCCTTTGCAGTGTTGCATAAATCCAAGATCTTGATAGATCCATCAAGAAGCATCTCAATCTGTTTTTGAGATAAAGATTTTTGAGTGACGGACAAACGAAGCATCTTCTCAAGAGAATCATGTAAATCTTGAAGGTAGCTAAGTCTTTGGCAGATAGAAGAGCTTAAAGATGAAGAAGCTGCTTCAGAAGATCTCAATCGGTTCAATTGCTCATCGACGTGAGCGGCTTGAGGGTGTTGTCTTGAAGGGAAGCTGTTAGAACGAACATGGAAAGAAACAGCCATTTTCTCTTTTTAGATTTGCTTTCTTGTTCTGAGATTCAGAGAAGTGTAAGAGAGCTAAAAGATGTTCGTTATGTCTTCATTGGATCTCTGGTGTTTACATATATACACCTTTAGAGAAGGGGGACACTTGGAATCTTAATTAAAGTTGGTTAAACGATGTTTCTGCAATGTCTCCCTCCAACCACTGATCCATTAATTAGGAAACATATATTATTCAGATTTAGTCTCATGTATTATCTTACAAAAAAAATTTCTAATACAGCAAAGAAAAGCACCTTATGGTGTAGGTTAAGGCAAAAACAGCAGGGCCTGTCTCATTGAAGCATATGATATTAACGCGCCACTCGTGGATACATTCATGTGCACCAACTTAAACTTAATATTTCGCGGTTAGTTTCAGATATTGTCTGCCTCCTACACTGCAAGTTTTTATTTCTTTAGTTTTGTCTAAAGTTCTGGTGGTAATGACTTGAGCTGGAAGTACAGAGTGGTTTTGAGAGGGAATATATGCACGAACGGTGCTGTTACCATCACCTCCTGCACATTCATTTATTTCTTTCAATTGTTATATATATATATATATATTATTCGGCTTTTATTAATAGAAAAAAAAAATTGCACAATAAAACTTTTGAACTAGACGATACAACCAGAAGGAGATTTTAGTTTCTCCAGTTTCTTGGGGTGAAAATAAACAACTGACAAGTCCTATGGTTTGATCACTATTAGTGTGGGTTTACTCATTAGCAGACATCGTTTCCATAGATTTTTGTACTTACTTCGTTGATTTCATGAGGTACCACTTGTGTCTTGAAAGTTACTATTTGATGAGTAAAATTTTAAGTAAAGTAATATAATTAAAGATGACAAGACTTTTAAAGGTTATATGGCAAAGAAAATTTGTTTGTTTCTATTCTCATTAGAGGTATATTAACATTTCCATATCTGTACAAAATGTTACAGGCGCAATGACCTATAAGATGTTAAGAAGTGAAACTCTGTATTTGATCAAAGACTTTGAGAGTGACTCAAGTCCATCTTCGAGATCTTGAATGCACGACTCTAGGATCTGAACGTCTTCCATCTTCAATGACTTCTCGGATTGAAACACAGAATCCACTCTTGTGAATTCATTTGTTTCAGCTACACATGTAGCTTTTTTCTGGCTCGCCAGCTTTGAGACCAACGACCATTTTCCACAAGCCTTTGATCCGGACATGAAGCTAAACAGAGATTCAAACAGAGAAATTGTTACAGCTTCTGCTTCTCCAAACACAACGTAAGATTTAGCGGTGTTCTCTTTGTTTTGGCTCACTTTGAAATTCTTAAGTACTTTTTGGAATGACTTCTTCAGGAACTTTCTTGTGGCTAAGTATTTCTTGACCTCTGCGGATAAATCTCCACGCTTTCTTCGTAGAATAGATTGTATCTCCTTGAGACCTTCTTTCATCTGTGACAAAGCGTCCTTGGCGACGTTGCACAAATCCAAGATCATGAGGGATCCATCAATAAGCTTCTCGATCTGATCCTTAGATAAATCCTGGTTGGTGATAGATAGGCGAATCATCTTGTCAAGAGAATCATGTAAATCTTGAAGGTTGCTTAGTCTTTGGTAAATAGAAGAGCTGGAAGATGAACATGCTGCCTCAGAAGATCTCAATCGGGTCAATTGCTCATCGACATAAGCAGCTTGTGGGTGTTGTATAGAGGGGACGCTGTTCGAACGAGCATGGAAAGAAACAGCCATTTTTGTTTGAGCTTTCTTTCTCTGTTTTGAGACGAAGAAAATGCTTTGATGTTTGTTGTGTCTTTCATTGGCTCTCTGGTCAATACATATATACACGAGTAAAGAAGAGAGACATAAAGAATCTTTAGGTAGTTCAAATTTTGAATCACTAGAAAACGATGTTTTTGAAATGTCTCCCGCCAACCATCCACCATAACACATCATCCAATGTGCATAAGAGATAATATGATTCAGAGATATGATCACATGAAATTATTTTAAAAGATTGTGATGCGAAGCCAGCAGGGTCTGTCTCTTTGAGGCAAATGATGTCAGCGCCACTCGCGGATACATTCATGTGCACAACAGCACAAGCTTATCTTGATCTTTTGAAGGTTGCTGCAGATCTTGTCTGCCTCCTACAGTCCTACACTGCAGAATTTGACTCTTTCAAGTATTTTTAAAGGTCATGTAGTTGTGTCATGAACTGTAATACACTAATATCGATTGTTTGCACATGAGGTTTTGAGAGTGAACATATGCATGGATGGTGCTGTTAAAACGAGACAAGCCTCGCTGGATTTTCTTTAAACAAAGCCAATAAGTTGTAGAATCCCTCGTGCACATTCAACTTTTTTGTTTCATATAAAATACAAATTTGTATTTTTATTGAAATATGAATCACTGTTATATTTCTGAAGAAACAATGTATAAACATCGCTAATAAAAAATGATGAACGTAGGAGATACAATACTTGTGGCTTCTTATGATTAATAGAGTAAAAGTTTCTCCCGAGAAAAATCAAATCCAATATGTTAAAACTTCAAATGTTTCAAGATATTCATCATTATATCAAAATTTGGGAACTCTTCTGGATGGCCTTGGTGATGAAAAAAAAAAATAATCAATTGAAATTAGGTCTTGATAAAGCTTTCCTAAAGTTTAAGAAGTATATAAAATCAGTCAATCCAACTCTGAACGAATACATGGTTACATTGCAAATGAACTACAAATTAAATATGTGAATAAAGTGATATTAATGTTAAACAAAGTCAGATTCGTTAACTTGGTATTTATTATCTAAAGTTCTCTAATTGCCATAAAATTTCACTCATACTAGTCATTTTGGTTCCCAAAGTCATTTTGGTTTCCCAACTAACTCTCTAACTGCATATGCTCTTGAATGCTGTTTCATAGCCCAAAGCATGAATCGAGTTTCCTTGTGCTGAGAGCCAGTCACAACGTGGATAAGTTCTTTCTTAAAGTCATGATACTTCAACTTTCATATGGAGATAGTATAGTATGATGTCACAACCACACATAAAAATCCATCATCTGCTGCATCAGATTCACCTCTTTCAGCTAGTTCTGAATTTTGAGTAAGTAAAATGTATTAAAAGATATGAGTTGTTTGGGAGTGAATTAAGAGAAATCTCCAATTTTAGTTTAGTCATGTCGATGTTTAAGTTTTTTTTTTCAGTTGCCAGTCTCACGAATCACAACAGAAGAGGACGAAATAAACCCGAAAAAAAAACACACACAACACACTTTTATATCTCCAAGTTGACTTTTATCTCTGGACTTTGAACATTCGTAGACAAAAGACCCTCTAAAAGTCTAAAGAGCAATCTCAGTCTGCATGCTTGTGTTAGAACAGAACACTACTTGTTGTTGCGGCTGTTGCACTTTCTTCTCGACCTCCCACTTTGATCTTGCTATGACTCCATCACTCACAGGCTCATATGCCTGATTAAAATCAAAAACACAAAATATCGATTTTTCCAAATCAAAGTTTCTGTCTTTATTATCATAAATCTTTACAAGATTATTACTCAAGAAGTAAAAGCAAAATTTTGGTGGGTACCCACCTCAAGTTTTTGGACAAGCTCTTTGGCATTAGGGGCGGAGACAAAGATGTGACGCTGAGATGGTTTGATAAAGCCATCATCAACGGCTTTATCAATGAAAGTGAGGAGGTAATTGTAATAACCATCCACATTTAACAAACCCACCTGCAGTTTTTATTTCCCCCCAAAGTGGAAACACAAAAGATCAAGACTTTATCATACTTTGATTTTGGTTAGTGATTCAGAGAGCAACAAACAGTAGAAAGTGAAGTGTCTTCTTTTTTTCTTACAGGCTTGTCGTGAATTCCAAGCTGTGCCCATGTTATTACTTCCAATAACTCCTCCAATGTTCCATACCCACCTGGTATCAATTTTGCAAGAACAGAGCAATTAAAAGTCAATTACAAATGAGTCTTGTTTTGGAAGAAAGATGTAAACTTTGAAAAATTCTGACCTAGATTCATTTGTAAACAAAATTTTCCAATGATTATCTGATCAATTCGACTGAAATAGTCTCTTCTTGCTTGACTGTCTAGTAATCAAAGAACCTATCTTTTGCATTTAATTGCATTTGTAATTGAAATAATGCGAAGTTTCAATATAAAATAGCTATTACTTTACAAACCAGACACAGTTGACCTTATAAAGTTATAGATGCCCTTTGACAATACCTTCTTTTAATATGTCCATCGGATTGGTTAGATGTGGTATGGGCTAAGAGTCTCTATAACAGAGCCTAACGAGTAACAAACCCTTTTAAGGTTTACAAAGTATCTAAGCTACTTAGTTATTCTGTACCTGGTAGTGCAATGAAACAATCGGAGTGGCTTGCCATTTCGGCTTTCCTTTGATGCATATCAGCCACAGCTCTTACCTCACCAAATGTTTCTCCGGTGATCTATTAACAAAATCACATTTCAGAGACATTCTCATGACACTAGTTATTCATTCAAGCGACAAAAGTAGTCTAAGCCCACCTCTTTGTCCATAAGAGTTCTTGGTATGATCCTGGCCCAATAAAAAGCAAAGCAAGACGGGAACAAACCACACAACAGTGTCAGATCATTAAGCGGTGAGTTGCACAACGAAATCATTGAATTAACATACCCTAGTACATGTCCTCCAGCTTCATGGACAGCTTGTGAGACCAAACCCATGAGACCAATGCTTCCTCCTCCATACACAAGATTCAGTCTCCTCGCAACCTGTTCCCCAAACCAGAGAAAGAAAACAAAAATCAAGATCTATTTCAAGGTTTCGAGACTCTCAGTAAGGCATAAACATAACCGAACCAGCTCTTGAGCTAAATCAATGGCGGCATCTCTGTAACAGTCTCTGTTTCCGCTGCTGCTTCCACAGAACACACAAACCCTCTTGAACCTCGACTCCACTATTTCCATCAGCTTATGCCAAATCAGTTTGCAGTTTTCTTTTCTTTATCTTGTGTATTTAAAGAAAATAAGTTTCTTTCTCATATGAAGAACGTGTGGTTCAAGCTAACTCATTCTTGTTTCACTTTGTGATGCAACTTAGACAATGAGACAAGAAATTATATAGACACAACAAAGCAACAAAGTAACAAAGACAATACTGTTCCATATATCCATCCAATTGCATTCAAGTAACGAGCTTTCTGCTTTTTCTTTTTATGGTTTAAAGAGTTGTTGCTTTTATAGTTAAAAAGAAAAGACACTTTAGGATAAGTTAAAATTCAAAAGAAATTACACGAACAGTAAAATATAAAACAGAGTTAGAAAACAATATTAAAACAAGTGTGACAAATCCAATCACACACAACTCTTAAATTCCAATTATCAAAAAAGGGGAAAGATTTTTCATTCACTGAAAACAAACATTGATTTCTCTCGTTCCTAACTTCATTTTCAAAGTTGGTGTGATGATGTCATAATACATTTGTGCGTTGGGTATATCTTTGTTTTTCTTTTTTCTAGCAAGATGGTTCATCATCATCGAACCGTTTTTCTCCACTTTTCTCGATTCAATGTTTCGTCCTTGGCTCAACGTGTCGAGTTCGGGCTGATCCACACTAATATGGCTAAATTACATGGGTCCCACATCATGACCCATACTCATGGTGTATATGTGTCAACGAGTAGGGTACTTCTGACACAACATTCCATTATTAGTTTGTTGGGTTACACATTATATGTACTTGCAGCTTTGGTAGACTGTAACATAACCAACACGTAGTTCAATTTTCCGAAACCAGGACAGCATACTGTTCTTCTCTCCGTAAGGGTCAATGCCTAACTTTGACTCGGTCAAAAAAATGCTAATTCCTCTTTAACTAACCTTTTCCTTGCTTAAAAGTTAAAACCAGAATGCACCAGTATAAATATCACCTACCGAACACTCATTGACCCTTTTTCCAGAACTATGAAGAGTATTTAAATCCTTAACTTAAGTACTACAAGATTGCTTTGTGATTAGATACAAAGACAAATCTTCTATCTGTACATGTCTATTATAACTTTTTCTCTAATCAAAGTATGTGTTTTTTATTCTTTGTATTTAAACTAGGAACACAGTAGTTTACGTTTTGAAATTGTTCTCTAATCAATTTTGGCGGAACTAAAACATTTTCACAGAATCGATTTTAACATAAAAACAAAATACTTAAACATCACAGCTTTAGAATCACTATGTTTTAAAGCAACTTCAACTCATTCAATTGAGGCAGTATCACTATCAATTATGTACATCGATTCTTAACTAGATATCTATAATTCCACTACGACTTAGCAATTTCTAAATGAGTAGGTACAACTCGAGGAAGTGTTAGATAGATCATTGGAAATTTTGGTTGCCTCTTCCAATTCTTACGTGGTTGTTTTGGTTAATGCTTTACTCTCTTCTCTCTCTGTTTTCATTATGTTCAATTGCTTTTAAAGAATAAATAGCATTGGTCAGGCGACTCAGGCCCATAAAAGATGAAAAGAAAGCAGAAGAATAAGTTATTATTGCCCTTTGTTCCCAACAAAAGTGTTTATGACCAAGACTCTAGTTTGACTGTACTTACAAAAACTGAAATCAAAGGCTTGATCGGTCTTCCCTTTTAAAAACATCTCCAAGCATTCAGCACCATAATTTCCAATGCTACCAATGGCTAGGCCTTTATAAATTGAGTTGATTCAAATCAGAAGCAATTGAGAAACAAGAGTATAATACAGTCGATTAGCTCTGAGTTTATGTGAAGGATAACGGGTCTAGTCAGGCCTCTTTTTACTAATGGGCCTAGAAGCTTGTTGTATTCTCAATGTGCCGAAATTACCAAAACAGACCGTTACAGACTACACGTATGGAAATACAGTATATTATGTAGACACTACTAAAACCTAATAAGTATATTTTAAAATGTGATGTTTCGATTTTATGATACTGTTGTAATACCAATACATGCATGTATATATATATACAAGATTTTATTGTTACTCCTCTCCTTCGCTCGGTTCTGACTTCTGAGTCTAAGGACGAAAATATATCGGCTATAACTTTCGATTTTCGGTTTGGATTAATTTGTTACCGAAAACGAATATAGACCAAGTGACCCATACACTTTTATATATAATACACAACAAACAATTGCGACTCTGGAACAAATTTGTAAATGAGTTTGGTTTTGGGCGTAGAAGTATCTTATATAATAAGTAAGATTTTATTTAGGGAAGTTCTGAAGAGGTGATATGTGTCCTCTCAATATTTAAGATTTTTTTTTGGTTTTTTAGGTCCTTCAAAATTTAATATTTTTTAATTTATCTCTTTATTTTCAATTTTACATTTAATGACTTAA
>KE153857.1:72769-116753 GCA_000411075.1 Sisymbrium irio | reverse complement strand
TCGCGGTACCGTGTGAGTGAGGCCAAAACACGGGAAACGGTCATGTGGTGATTACAGGGTCAGTATATCATGACTTTCAAACCTCCCGGCTAACGTACCGACCGTCGGATAGGGATGGGTCTAATAGGCTTAATCAGAGGATATGTGGGCCTAAAAAGAAGCCTAATGGACCTAATAAAAGGATATGTGGGCTCAATGGTAAGAACGGTCGGGCCGTTATAAAAACTAAAAGACACCCCAAATAAATTTATATAATAACGCAGCTTCCCAGTTACGCACGTTCCCCATAATCCAACTATATAAGACAGTGAATGGAGAGAAGATATAACATAACTCAATTCATATTTGTGGCTTTACGTTAATTCCTCGAGAGAGAGAGAAGAGAGAGAACAAAGGTGTTAACTTGTATACAAAATGTCAAATAAAGCATTGGCCATACTGTTCGATTTGGAATCACAAAAAAGTGGTGGTTCTCCTTCATTTATGTCACAAACCCTCTCCAAGGATCCACAACCAACCTCCGACGATAACGACGGCGGCGATGTTGGGAGGATTCCGGTAGAGGAGTGGCTGCCGATCACAGAATCAAGAAAAGGAAATGTTTATACGGCAACGTTTCACCTTCTCTGTTCGGGACTTGGTTTCCAAGTGCTTCTTCTTCCTGCAGCTTTCGCAGCACTAGGATGGTCAAGTCTCCTATCTAATCATACTTTCTGTCTATTCATTAATTTCTCGGATTCTATTCTTACCATGTTTACTTTTTTTGCGAATAATATGTGTACACTAACAACATATTGTTTTTTTTTTCTTTTCTTCCAGGGTATGGGGAATAATAATTTTAACGGTGGGATTTGCATGGAAGCTTTACACGATATGGCTTCTTGTTAATCTCCACGAAGCCGTGCACGGAATACGTTTCAGCAGATACTTGAGACTCGCTATTGCTTCATTTGGTAATATAATTATACTATTCATCAAATTCTTTAGACCTTTTTGTCTTTTTCTGATTTTTAGACTTTACTGAAGACTTGATCAGTTTCTAATAAACGTTACCATTTCGTTGTTTCCACGAAACAATATAATAGGTGTGAAGCTTGGGAAACTTCTCGGAATATTCCCTGTCATGTATCTCTCAGGAGGTGCTTGTTCGATCCTTGTTATTACCGGAGGGAAATCAATAAAACAACTTCTACACATTATGTCTGAAGGTGACACAGTGCCACTTTCTACCCTGCAATGCTTCGTCATCTTCAGCTGTCTAGCGGTGGTCATGTCTCAGTTTCCGAACCTTCATTCTCTTTTTGGACTGTCGTTGATCGGTGGTGTTATGGCCCTAGCATATTCCACCGCAGTCTGGAGTTTACCTCTAGCAAGTGATCCACAAAGGAGTCACCACAGTGTCTCTTACGCTACAAAGGATACAAGTTTCGAGAAAATTTTCAACGCAATTGGATTGATAGCTATTGCATTTCGCGGGAACAACCTCGTCCTCGAGATACAGGTCTTAAGATATATATATTGAAAAAAAAATCATATTTTAAAACTGATTTATACACGGCTTTAACTAAAGTTCTCTTTCCGCTAGTATTGACAATGTTTTGGTGTGATGTTTTGTAGGGTACTCTTCCTTCCGATTCAAAGAATCCTTCGAGTAAGACAATGTGGAGGGCGGTGGTGATCTCTCATGTATTCATCGCGATTTGTATGTTTCTAGTTGCCATTGTTGTATACTGGGCATACGGTGACAAGGTATGTCAAAATCCAACACTTATATCTATTATTATTTTTTGCCTTTGCGGTAACCTATTTGTGTTACAATTGATGATTCAAAATAAACTCTTACATATGATAGATTCGGGCTACGGGAGGTCCAATAGGCGACTATTTGCAACTTTACGAACAAGACTACTCAAAGCGAACCGCTTGTTTTATACACCTCACGTTCATCTTCAATTGCTTATGCTCATATCCGATAAACTTAATGCCAGCTTGTGACAACGCAGAGATGGTGTACACGACCAAGAGACAAAAGCCTTGCTCCGTCTTTGTCCGGATGATGTTGCGTGTGTTCTTGGGTTTGGTTTGTTTCTTTGTAGCTGTTGGATTCTCGTTCTTGCCTTATCTCGCGGTTCTTATCGGAGCAATAGGCTTGCTTGTTACGTTCACGTATCCGTGTTTCATGTGGATCTCTATCAAACAGCCCGAAACGAAAAGCCTGATGTGGTTGCTCAACGTTTTGGTGGGAAGCTTAGGCGCGTCTCTCAGCGTTTTGCTTGTGGTTGCCTCAGCTTTGCTTTTGGCTGATAAGGGTTTCCATGCAAACTTCTTCAAACCCTAAATAATTCCTACTACTGTTAGAATGTAAATATGAATTTCTGTCGCAAGAGGTTTAACTTGAAAACAGTTTTACCTAAGACCACTAGAGACATGGAGTTTAAGATAACGGCAGCATACAGAATTTACCAACATCCATGCCATGCATGGAATGGTTAGACGGATTCTACGGCATTCGGAGAGGACGAGAACCGCTTAACATAATTTACCAAGGATTGAGGATCGAACCAACTAATTTAATATATAGAAAAATATACATTTTTATGGATAAAAATGTTCAAACTTTGTAATTATGATTATTCAAAGATTCCTCACAAGAAAGAGGAAATTATGATTTTTTATATCAAATCTAGCTAGTGGTCGTATAAAGAAATTGATGACAACGTACGTTATTTATGTTGGTCCAGACCTTTACATGTAAAAGAACTGATTTCTCTGCTCATTTCTGTCAATGATCAGAACAAGACTTAGAGAGATCAAGTTCCTTGCCAAGTTTGTCGCCATGGAAAGCGATGCTGCATCTGATGTTCGTGTAGAACTTAGGATTGACCAATCGGCCGAGCACATAGGCACGTGATCGCAACGTGAAAGTCAAATTCAAAGGCAAAATAACTCGGTCCGGTTCAGCTCGTTGGTCGTAGAGAGCCGGTACGCCTCCGTACAAAGGATTTTGATCCTAGTCTCGATGATTCTCTCGCCCCTTCCTTCGTCGAGAGAACTTTACCATCTAGTTTTTTTCACACAACCAAAAAAATAAATATATTAACGAAATTAATTAGTTCGTGAAAAATAACCGGTTCGGTTTTATCAATAAGATGTGAAATTATATACCTGGCCGGAGGCGAGGATGAGCTGGGAATAGCTGAGCTGGAGGGGAGACGAAGTGACGTGGACAGTGAAGAAAGTTGCAGAGTTCCTATATAAGATCATGACCGTTGAATTTACAGTAAGCATATCTGTGAGCACTCCCGATGCGTCGTTACTGAATTGCACATTCGCTTGCGCAAAATATATGTTTCGAAATACTTAATTAATTACCTTGAAACTGCAAAGTGACAATAGGTGAGAAATATTTGGAAACTCCCCACAAAATGAGACAGAAGATAGTGAAGGCTAATACCAACGTAAACAACAAGCAAGAGTAAAATCTCTTTTTCCTTCCCCTCCTCTCATCCGAACCGTCAGTTTTGTCGTAATCTTCTTCATCATCATCATCATCCTAGCTCGTCGATTTGACGGTCATAATCATGTACTTGGAGACTATTGTATCCGTTTCTAAACGGTCCTGACGACCGTAGAGTCCAAGATGACTCGTGGTGGTAGTAACTGACATGGCCTTCTCCGTTAACGGGTGATCCGAAGGGGCTAAAACCCGATCCAGTCGATATCTTGTCTACGTCAGTGTTCGGTGGGCTCTTGACAAACTAGACCGGCTTTGCCATCTGTGGCAGCGGTAGCCACCCACGTCGTCGTAGCTTCCTATTATAGGTTTGGTTCCTTATAGAATTTCTGTTTGTTTTAGAATTTTATGGAGTATTATTTTGGTTATGACATTGTTTTTAGAAGGTGGGAAAATGAAATGGAAAATAAGTGCAAGATACAATTTCTTTTGAGAGTAACGGATGATGCGGACCATTGACAAGAAAATTGTAATCAAGAAAACTAGTACATTTCAAACTTACATTTAAAATGAAACGGCCAATCAAAGTGTGCTTTTATTACAAGTCACTATACTTTTAGATTAGTTTCTTTGAAAAGCTATCTATTTAGTAGATCATACTATAACAGTATTCGGTAGTGTTGTTTGATTTACCACTATACAATAGGTGAACATATAACATATTTTATGTTATAACTTAAAATGCAAATTAAAATTGACACAAAGCTTAAGCTTAAGTATATTTGGTCAAGATTGTGTAAGGTGACAAAATGGTCGACTGAAACGGTCTATGTTTTTATTTTTAGTTTGAAGAAAACGTTATTATTAGTCTGTCTCTACAGGGAAATACAAGTCAAATAAGCCTTTCATCAATTTCAACCAAAAGAAAAAATTCGGATTAATTTCCTTAAATCAGCTGCGAAATAATATCGTGCCTTCAAGTCCAACATTAAAGTCGCCGTTTCAGTTTTAATTTTTTAAAAGATTAGAAATATATATATAATTAATAGAGATATTATTATTTTGAACTTTAGCACTTAAAACTATTTCATGCAAAGAGTTTATTTTGATTCTGGTCTAGTTATCGGACTCCGTTAGCAACTTAAAATATCCGGTTTTCTAAGTGTGGTAGATTTTTTTGCATTTTAGCTCAGGAGCAAATATAATTTCCGGAAATTTCAAGGGAGGAATACATAAAAATGGGAATGGACCGCTTGGTTGCTGCAAAAAAAATATCTGGTCAACATTGATGATATATTTAATGTTCTATGTGTGATGTGTTGTTTATAACTGAAGTCTTGATTGTGTATGACAGAGGCCTTCAATTGATAAATGGTCTTGATTGTGTATGACAGAGGCCTTCAATCAATAAATGGTCTTTCATTTATTCATCTTGCACCAGTTCAATTACTAGCTTAGCTTCAGCTAGCTGGATTTGCTAACCAATATGTTAGTCATTAATATGGTTGTATATATACGTGAACAAAGAGACAACATAAACTAAACTGATACATTACCAAAATCTCATCGACTTCGCAAGAAAAGTCACTTTATTAGGTGATACTATATCATAAGAAACTTTGAACATGGATAGATGATCTCCTAAACTTCCTTAGAGCATGAATTTATCATAACTAACTAGACCATATTCGAAGTCATCCCTGCCTTCACTTGTGTGTAGAGAGATTGGGGATGATGTGCCCATAATTTTCTTTACGAAAAGAATGAAAGAACGGTCGTCAACGGCAATATATGAGGCCAACCGTTGGTATCTACCGTTGAAAATGTCTTTCAACATACGATGAATCCAACATTTCCAAAATGATCATAGAAATCTAATTGGTAGAGTTTGAATACACATCCGTAAGCATTGAAAAATGATAACCAACATTTTTCCACATCAATAGGAAAATACGGAGGAAATTATAAGCGTGGTGGTTGTTCATTGTGAGCTACTACTGCAATAATTAAAAATGCAGCACATAAGGTTACAACTAAGACTAATTAAGGGGAAAATCTCTTAAATAGATACCCTACTGACTCTTTTTTCCTCTTCTTCTTTTCTTGCGTTTTCCGTTTTAAAGTTTGCATGGTATGTGTTGGGAAAACACTTTAGAATTTATAGATTGGAATACAAATAAAAACAAAATGGAATCAAATTTGTTTTTCATTAGAAAATTATGTAATATTATACAGAAGAATATTATAGCTTTCTAAAAGTAACTCATCTCCTGTTAATCTTCTCTGGTTTGACCACAATTCTTCATTCTATCAAAGGCATAGTGAGTTATTGGAAAGATCAAAGACATAAGAATGATATATGCTGGAAAATATATTAATTCATCATATATTTTAATATGAATCGAATTTTCTCATGCATGATACGCTGCAAACTGACTAGAAAATTGCTTCAGGATGTTGTTTATGTAACAAGGCCACTTGTTTATCCGAGGTTAAGCAACCACTGTGGGAAATGGTAATAAAAAGACTGGGTTATCGGCCGATGTTGTTTCACACATGGACAGCAATGACGGAACGGTTGAGCTTGCGTGATTCTACCTGCCCAAGAGCTCTGCGTCGACTTGTTGTTCAGGCTGTAATAAATGCGGTATGGTTCGAAAGGAACAAGACTGCACAACAACATATCTCGCACGCTTCAGGTCATCTTCAAAGCTCTCGATCGTCTAATCAGGGATGCAATTCTGGCTAAGAGGCAACGACAAAACTTCGAAAACTTGATGCAAGTTTGGCTTACCTATGAGTAGCTAATCTCAGTTCTCATCCGAATAGTCTCCCTCCTTGTTTTTTAACTTTTTTTTGGCAAGGAATAGCTTTTCTTTTTTTTATCTTCTTTGTAACTTGTTACAATCGCTCTCATACTTTTATGAAATTCAAATGTTTATCAGAAAAAAAAAGGGCCTACATGAAGAGTAACCTCACTTTCTTTACTGTAGTCTCCTCACGGACTCTTGTATTGCCTACGATCGAGCTCCGGTTAATCTGGAAGCTTCTGTGGACCAACTCATCTCTAGTTTCTTAGTCCTGGTTAGGGATTTGCTTTCAAACCCGATCTAGATCGTTAGACCGGGTTCATGTAGTGTAGGCTGGATAGAATGACTTTTTTAACTCTACAATTTGATTAATCATACCAAATTACGTCCATTAAAAATAATTCAGCTGATCAGATTTCCATAAAGTACGTATGTCTGCAAAGTTTAAAAGCATCCCAATCAGCTATTGTGTAAGCTAATTTCATAGTTTCTTGATCAATTTGAAGTCAATTTCCAATTATGCATATCCGCTCAAGTTTTCCGTGATTCAGAAATAGGTTGGTTTTTCGGAGAACTATAGAACTAACAACACTTCGTTTAATTTGGCTTAACTACACTTCGTGGACCGCATTAGTCTTTTTTTTTTCTTTTTTTTCCACTAGTGTTATTTGGTGATGCATGCGTATCTTGAATTATTAATAATATAAGTATAAAACTAAAAACTTCTAGAGGACAACTGCTATACAACAAATTAACGAGAAAACCAAAACTTATCCAAATTTTCACAAGATCTTGATCGCAATAGATTAGTGTTTTTACCACTTTGATGACATTGTACAGGATAGAGGAATGGGATTGTAAGAGACCATTTTGGAATCACCTATTTCTTTGCTTGTAGACATCGTAAATGGAAAGCATTCCTGACCTGAAGAAAAGCGAAGGATGCAGAAAGCCATTGAATATATATAATGCAATCTCATAATAATATCTTTCCCCAAAAGAAAAAAGAACAAGACTAGCGCAATTCCATTACTTCTATCTATGATCAAAGGTTTCCATATATATATAGCTTTTCATTTATATAACGAAGGAAATCAATAGTAACAGATACATGCCATGCGTCAATTGTTTCTATACTAACAATATAAATTTTATCAGATTTATACATGTGTGGTGATACAATAACAACACTAATATAAAACTAGTAAATGATACATTCTGGGTACGAAACGTCACTCTCTAACTGCAAAGTTTGTACTATATTATATTCTTAATTAATCAGTATTTAATTAGCCTAGATGCATATCTTTAGAGAAAGTGAACACGATTAAAGACATTCTTTTCATTAACAAACCCTACACAACGCAACACACGTTGTGTCGGTCTTTTCTGGCTTAGCAAAAATAACAGTCAATATCATTATTGCATCAAAAATCCATTAAAATTGAAGGAAATCATTGATCAAAGCTTAATCTCTAATTTTTTAAATTCTTAAGTCGTTGCTGTTAAGAACAGTCTATATAGTTCTTAACTTCTTACGCTTTTGAGGAAATTAAATAGACTAATGAAATTAATTACATTTTGCTAAAATTTTAGACTTGATGACGCGAAATAGTATGGAATGGATTCTTTCGATTTGGTCATATACACCTTTTGAACCATAACTTTGGTTACATTTTGCGTCTGCTTGTCATTTTTTGGTGAATATAGGATTTAAAAAATCTGACATGCATGAAAATTTTGGAAGGATGAAGGAATTTTGAATTTTTACAAATCAAACTCGCATTATAAATTTCATCGATGTTCATGCATGTGTATATAACAGAAGTCATTCAGCCCTTGAATTTATATATAAAACGTGTCGGAGATATTTGACAACGAAACTGATATGTGTTGGTTTACTTGACAGACCTTGAGAATGGTTTGCTGGGAATGTTGGTATTAAGGTGTTGCAAGGTTAATGCCTAGGTTAGGTAAAAACTTACTCATAATCACTAGTGTTATATCTTTAAGTTGCATGTAATATGCAACACGGAATGGTGAACCAAAGGGGGTACGTACGTATACGTAGACTAATTAAACCACCGACGCTTCCTAAATCTTTAATTTGGTCTCTACTAGTATTATTTATCGAGACCGGTTTCTACTGTTCCACATCTTTTACTTGTAACTATATCGAGACTAAATCCTTATATAATCTGATAGGAGTTCACAAAAATAAAAACATTGCTATTTATCAAGGGCTAATTAACGCCACAGATTCATAGTTTTTATTCTTTTTGTCAAAACAGATTCATAGTTTTATTAGCAAAATCCAAACAAAAACGGAAAAACAAATCCATTCATCTATAGTATTCGGCAATCGACGGTGATAAACTAACAAATCAATAACCAAGTGGTCAGATCTTCCTTGTGGTCCCGAAAGAGTTACTGAATGTCGTACTGATCGCTTCGAACAAAACAATAAAAACGTCAGACTGATCGAGAACATTAAATCCATATTAAACATGTGTGGTCCCGAAATTACTATTGTGTCTTTAAAAGACAAAATAACAATCTTGCCCTCATTTTAAACACTATAAAAAACCCTAACAAACTCAATTAGTCACCTATCTTTAGATCTACTTTACAAATAGTTGAAAGAGAAAACAGAGTTAGAAACAAAATGGAAGACGGTAAAAGAAAGTTACTAGATGAGGAAGCTAAAGCTTCTCTAGACATATGGAGATATGTCTTTGGGTTTGCAGATATAGCAGCTGCAAAGTGTGCCATCGATCTTAAGATACCAGAAGCCATTGAAAACCATCCTTCGTCACAGCCCGTGACACTAGCCGAGCTCTCCTCCGCTGTCTCTGCCTCTCCGTCACATCTTCGCCGTATAATGAGGTTTCTTGTGCACCAAGGAATCTTCAAAGAAGTCCCCACAAAAGATGGTCTAGCCACAGGCTACACTAACACGCCTCTCTCTCGCCGTATGATGATCACACAACGTGACGGAAAATCTCTGGCTCCTTTTGTTCTCTTTGAAACAAGTCCCGAGATGCTAGCTCCATGGTTAAGACTGAGCTCAGTTGTCTCTTCTCCGGTCAACGGTTCACATCCTCCACCGTTTGATGCGGTGCACGGTAAGGATGTGTGGGCTTTAGCAGAGGATAATCCGTGCCTCAGCGAGATGATCAATGAGGCCATGGCTTGTGATACAAGGCGCGTTGTGCCACGTGTCGCCGGAGCTTGTCACGACGTGTTTGACGGCGTGGCTACGGTGGTGGACGTAGGAGGCGCTTCCGGAGAGACAATGGGAATATTGGTTAAGGAGTTTCCTTGGATCAAAGGATTTAACTTTGATCTTCCTCATGTTATTGAAGTTGCTCAAGTCTTGGATGGTGTTGAGAATGTTGAAGGCGATATGTTTGATTCTATTCCCAAATGTGACGCCGTTGTCATCAAGGTTAAATTCATTTACACACTCTATATTCATTTGATTAACTATTAGTATTCAGTGTTTTTTTTTCTACCTTCTTACCGCTTTCTTTTAGTGCCCAAAAATTGAATTGACACATAACATAAAGAGTAAAACGAATATATGTCAAAACTAACATTCTTTATTTTTTATTTATTTTTCTTTTCATCACTAACATTCTTTATTTAGTATAATATATATTGTTTGAAATACCATCATTCTGTTCACTTTGCAATAAGCCTCGTACTAATTAAGCTATATATAGAATACGATTTGTTTTTTTGTTTTTTCATTTCGTGTTTCGTATACCTTTGTGTATATGTTCTATTGGTGTGATTGTAGTTGTCATTGTCTGATTGCTTTAATATGATAGTTTTATTATTTTATTTTATTATCTATATCAATATATGTGTGTGATGACAGCATGGGAAAACATATGATATCTTGAAGAGATTATTTTGTTAAATAATTTAAGAGACTTAAATACATGCATAAAGAGAATTATTCTCTTAGAATAAGAAGAAGTGTAGTAGGCTCGACAATTTATTTGATTCACATATAGAGAATTTAGTACCCACTTCTTTTTTTTTTTTAAAAAAAAGACAGAAACTTTTCCAATTTTTACAGATGAAAAGTTTGGATTTCCATTTATTTTCTACCGTCTTCCAAAAAACATGAATAGTTTTTTTTTTACTAAAGAAAACATGAATACTTTGGGACATGATATATCATATGATACCAAACTACCAAATCAATTGATGGTGACCACTGACCACTAGCCAGTGCCAAAAAGATAAAGCAACCACTACCAATTTTCCCAGATATTATTAACCAATACTCCGAGGAGACATGCTTTTGAAAACATACAGTTCTTTTTTGTAAGAAAGCAAAATTTTCTGTTACAATGATTATAAAAAAACAGAAAAATAATAAGCGATGACAAAATCGTAAAAAAAAAATAGATTTTCTCATATAATTTTTAATAGATAGCGTGATATCCTATGATATAGTGTGTTTATCAGAAATAATAACTTTTTTTAACAAAAATAATAGCTTTTTGGTTGTTGTTAGAGGGTAATAATGACATGATATTTTGTTATAAAATTCATGCAAAATCCATATTTTTTAAAAAAATATATGTCATAGATTATTAAAAAAAAGTTATAAATCATCCGTATATTTTGTAAGAAAAGCGGTGAAATTGGGTTATCTAAACTCTTATGTATATCGCTAAAATATTTTGACAGAATTTTCCCCCAAAATTATATCTTTAACAACTAGTTACACTTGTTCATTCCTTATTTTCTGTATAAGCCTCTTTTAAATACGAGATCCCGTTTTTTTAAAGTATAATATTTGTTAATATGGATACTCCCAAGGCTTCGATCATATTTTAAAGCATGATATTAATTAGTATATCTAATACGTGGTCTAATACGTAAGATATGGAAAATGATGACAGTGGGTGTTACACGATTGGGGAGACAAAGAATGCATAAAAATATTGAAGAATTGCAAAGAGGCGGTCCCATCAAATATCGGGAAAGTGTTGATAGTGGAATCGGTAATCAGAGAGAAGAAAACGACGATGATAGTGGAAGAAAGAGATGAGAAGTTAGAGCATGTGAGATTGATGCTTGATATGGTGATGATGGCTCACACAAGCACAGGCAAAGAACGGACTTTGAAAGAGTGGAACTTTGTTCTTAACGAAGCTGGTTTTGCTCGATATGAGGTTAGGGACATTGATGATGTTCAGTGTGTTATCATCGCGTATCCGTCTTAAACAGAGGATATAAAAAAGGGTTGATACCAAGCTGAGGATCGAAGGAGCTAAACTCAATATATATATTTGTGATTATCGGTTAAGTGGTACGAGTGAGCAGTTATAGCTATATATGAATGATTGTGTGTTGTGTCAGAATAATCAAGGCTTGTTTCAGTACCAGCCATGTTGTGTTTGTTCGTTGTATTTTCACATGTTTATTAATCAATCTCGTTGATTCATACGGACTTTCACTTGTAACTTGCTTCGTTTTGTTTGTTTTTTAAAATTATGTATGATATATTTCTGAGAAAAAAAAAACTATTATATGATATATATACAAGTTAATTTCTTATCACTGTACTCCAATAAACTACAACCTATTTTTGTCGGTTTATATCAAACAATCAAACATGATTACGAGATTATAGTAAAAACCAAAATGAACGTTTTTGTTTGCGTTTTGCATTTTCTTCTTTGAAAACGAAATGAAAAAAAATGAAACACGATGATACGAGAGTGTTGAATTTTAGCTGAGGAAGAGCTAAACCAATACTATATCCTTGGAGAAAAGTCAATAATACATTGTGATTATATAGTGGTACGTGTGAGAAATTTATAAGGAATGGAAATCGTCAATGATCTTATTCTCTTATATCATCGGTTCATTTTACATATGCTAAGCAAAATTATGTGTAGCCTAGACACAGAAAAATTCTTCACTCACATACATATCTGATATCTCTTCACAATCGTTCGTTCTTCAGTAGTCCCTTTATTCTCTCTCTATTTGTAATGTACAGAAAAGCCCAAAATAATAGTATAAAAGTAAGAAGACTCATAAGAAGCCCAAAAGCCCATTAGTGATTCACACGCCTCACCTTGTCATTGGACCAAATAATCACCACTCTTCCGGCGACGAGCTTACGCTTTGCTTCTTCTTCTTCTCCTTCTTCTATCTCCCAGTACATACTATACACAGAGCAAACTAGAATTTTTCTCTGTCTCTCTCTCTCTCTCGCGGATCCAGCTGAATTCAAAGGAAGATGAGCGAGAAGGCGAAGAGGATTGGAACACACTTCAACGGACTTCATCACCCTGTTGTCGATTTTTGGCGACGAGAGGTCGGTGGAATTACTTCCCGCAGCTTCTGCAATCGCTTCTCCGGCTCTGAGGTTTGTCCCATCTGTTAGTTTAACCTCAATTCGGACAAAGTTTTGGTCTTTATTCTATAAAGTCTCATTGGTGGCTTCAGTTGTAATTGTTTTATGATCAATTGAGAAACACCACTGAATCACGTTCTTTATTGGTTCGTGTGTTATGTAAGAATCTGGTTCTGCGTCTAGAGATAAACCGGAAGCTAGTGAAGCACAAAGGTTGTGTCAACACTGTGAGCTTCAATCCCCAAGGAGACATTCTCATTTCGGGTTCTGATGATCGCCGTGTCATTCTTTGGGATTGGGAGCTCGGAAAAGTCAAGCTTTCGTTCCATTCAGGTCACTCTAATAACGTCTTTCAGGCCAAGTTTATGCCTTTCTCTGATGATCGAACCATTGTCACCTGTGCTGCTGATGGAATGGTAAATCTTTTGTGAATAAAAGTCTCTCTCTTTATTTTTTTGTTCTCTGCTTGTGAAAATATTCGAAAAACATGTTCAGGTTCGGCGTGCAAGTATTCTTGAGAGTGGGAAAGTGGAGACGGTATTCTTGGGGTTGCATCAAGGACGAGCTCATAAGCTATGTATTGAGCCAGGAAACCCTCATATATTCTACACTTGTGGTGAAGATGGATTAGTACAACGTGTGAGTGAATTAGCTGCATCACCTTCTGGTTCTACTTTTGTATCCTTTACATTCGGTTAAAGACTTGTTTAACATTGGGTTTCTTTCTCATTTCAGTTTGATCTGAGGACTCAAGCTCCTACTGAACTTGTCACATGCCAAACAGTTGATCATAGGAGGAGGAATGGGGAAGCCACCCTGCTAAACGCAATTGCAATCGACCCGAGAAACTCCAACCTCTTGGCTGTTGGTGGAATGGACGAGTTCGCTCGTCTCTATGACATCCGTAGACATCAGGGAGACGGTTTTAGCCGAGCTGCTGATCATTTCTGCCCTCCACACCTTATTGGCAATTTATATGTTGGAATAACGGGTTTGGCCTTCTCAGAGCAAAGCGAACTCCTTGTTACATACAACGATGAGTTCATCTATCTTTTTACACAAGATATGGGATTAGGTTCGAACCCTGTGCCATCATCCTCTCCGGTGTCCAAGAGTAGTGAATCAGAATCAGAATCAGAATCGGCTTCTTCCCCGAAAGATGACACCAAACATTCAGTTCCTATGGTTTATAAGGGTCACAAGAACTCTGAGACGGTGAAGGGTGTGAATTTTTTTGGACCTTGGTCTGAATATGTGGTTAGTGGATCAGACTGTGGTCGGATATTTATTTGGAAGAAAAACAGTGGAGAGCTTATACGTGTTATGGAGGCGGACAAGCATATAGTCAACTGTATCGAGCCTCATCCGCATATACCAGTGCTTGCTAGCAGCGGAATTGAATGTGACATCAAGGTATGGACCTCGAAGGCAGCTGAGAGAGCTACGTTACCTGACAAGATTGAACTGGTATGCTTTATCGCTGTATTCATTAGTATCCGACTGATGTTTTATTTCCATCCATGCTAGAACCTTCTCTCTAACTAATGAAACCAATAGTGAGAGGAATGTTGATAGTTGTAGATGGTGATGAATGATGAGTGAATATTGTTTTGAAAATTTTTGTGTTCCAGCGGAAGCGAAAGCCTAGGGGATGGATGTATCGTGTATCTTCACCACAGGAGCTATTGGCACAACTCTTCTCGCTGCAAAACCGAAACAGTTCCAGTCCAGATAGAGATGGAGAATCTTCTTCAACCACTGGAAGAGAACTTCTTGATCTTATCCTCAACTTCAATGATAATGATGATAGCGATGATGAAAATGTGTCTGATGGTGAAGATGGAATTAGCCGTGAGGACTTCTTCTCCTAGAACAGTGGTGCTCTTTACAGAAAACTTCTTCTTGAAGAATATGTAAATATTCTCAGTTCCATTAGAAACAGAACAAATCCACCTTAAGTTTTTAATCAGTGTTAGCAATATAACATTGCTGTGTTGATGGTTCTCATTGTCAAATAAACATATATAAGTTTCTTCTCCTTTCGAACATTTTTGTTCAGCTGAATTCTAAAAAAAAAGAATCAATAATTCAACAATTATCTTCTTTTTTATTTTTCTTCCACATAAAAAGAAGAAGATTAATGACGTCATTTTGTAGCCTGGTTGAAGAAGAGTAAGAAAAAAATTAAATTTTCCGCGGGAAAATTGAAGAAGACGAAGACAGACAACTTCAATCTCCTCCTTGAATCAGTCGGAAAATGGCTGCGACTTGGCTTCCTCGATGCTCTCGTATCTACTACTACAACAGGGATGCGTGCAAGTGTGTTTCTTCCGAGAATCACCAGACGACGGGGAAGCGAAACGAGAACCGGAATCTTCATGTAATCAAACCGAGATTCTCGAAACCGGTTCGGGTTATTCATCGTGAACGAACCAAGCTCAATGATCCTTCCCTCACTCGCGCTTTACGCGATTTCGCAGATTCGGGACTCATGGAGGACGCACTCCACCTGTTCGATGAAATGAGCAAGTCTGATGCTTTCGTGTGGAACGTGATGATCAGAGGTTTCGCTACCTGTGGGTTGTACCACGAAGCGCTTACGTTTTACATCAGAATGGTGTTTGCAGGAATCAAAGCTGATTCCTTTACTTATCCTTTCGTGATTAAGTCGGCTGCTGGAGTTTCGTCGTTGGAAGACGGGAAGACGGTTCACGCGACGGTTATAAAGCTTGGGTTCGATTCAGATGTTTACGTCTGTAACTCTCTTATATCTTTTTACATGAAGCTCGGATGCGCCTTGGATGCAGAGAAAGTGTTCGAGGAAATGCCTGTGAGAGACATTGTCTCGTGGAACTCGATGATTTCTGGGTATCTTGCGCTTGGAGACGGTTTACGCTCGTTGGTTCTGTTTAAGGAGATGATTAAATATGGGTTTAAACCGGACAGGTTTAGTACCATGAGCGGTCTAGGTGCTTGTTCTCATGTGTATAGTCCAATAATGGGGAAGGAGATACATTGTCAGGCTATTCGAAGTAGACTCGAGACGGGTGATGTTATGGTATTGACGTCAATTCTTGACATGTACAGTAAATGTGGTCAAGTGATTTATGCGGAGAGGATATTTAACGGTATGATCCAGAGGAACGTCGTAGCTTGGAACGTTATGATAGGGTGTTATGCTAGAAATGGGAGAGCCATTGATGCGTTTCGCTGCTTTCACAACATGTCAGAGCGAGATGGGTTGCAGCCAGATGTGATCACGTTGATCAATCTGCTTCCTGCTTGTGAGATCTTGGAGGGTCGAACGATTCACGGGTACGCAACGAGGAGGGGATTTCTTCCTCATCTAGTGTTGGAAACTGCTCTGATTGATATGTATGGAGAATGCGAGCAGGTGAAATCAGCCGAGGTTGTGTTTGATCAGATGGTTGAGAAGAATTTGGTCTCATGGAACTCGGTTATCGCTGCGTATGTGCAGAACGGGAAGAACTATTCAGCCTTGGAGCTATTTCAAGAGCTCTGGGATTCATCTCTTGTGCCTGATTCCACAACAATTGCTAGTGTTCTACCAGCTTATGCAGAGTCTCTCTCCCTGAGTGAAGGTAGACAACTTCATGCCTATATCGTAAAAGCCAGATACGGATCAAACACCATCATCTTGAATTCACTCGTGCACATGTATGCCATGTGTGCAGACCTCGAGGATGCAAGAAAGTGTTTCGACCACGTCGTGTTTAAGGATGTTGTTTCGTGGAACAGCATCATCATGGCCTATGCTGTACACGGTCTCGGGAGAATTTCGGTTTGCTTATTCTCAGAGATGATTACTACTGGAGTAAATCCAAACAAGAGCACCTTTGCCTCGCTATTAGCAGCATGTAGCATCTCTGGTATGATCGATGAAGGATGGGAGTATTTCAATTCAATGAAAAGAGAATACGGGATTGATCCTGGGATAGAGCATTATGGTTACATGCTGGATCTCATTGGTCGTACAGGAAACTTCAGCTCAGCCAAGAGATTCATTGAAGAGATGCCATTTGTGCCAACAGCTCGGATTTGGGGATCTTTGTTAAACGCAAGTAGAAACCACAACGACATTACCGTAGCTGAATATGCAGCAGAGCAGATCTTTAAGATGGAACACGATAACACGGGGTGCTATGTCTTGCTTTTGAGTATGTATTCAGAAGCTGGAAGTTGGGAAGATGTAGATAGGATCAAACTTCTCATGAAGAGTCATGGTATATCTAGAACAACGAGTCTCAGCACTGTTGAAACGAAGAACGGAATTCATGTGTTCACAAACGGAGACAGATCCCACGTGGCGATTAACAAGATCTATCAAGTCTTAGATATTGTCTCGAGGATGATTGAGGAAGAAGAAGACAGTTAGGTTCACTGTGTTTCGAAGTTAAGACCAGGGACTCTACTGAAGAGAAAGCGATTCACCTAAAAGGCATTCGACTAGCCACGTGATCTCTACGGAAACAGGAAGAGAAGTTGCTGTGAGGAACAACACGAGAATATGCAGAAAACGTCACGAGTTCTTGGAAAAGGTTTCGAAAATGACGAAAAGAGAGATCGTCTTGTGAGATTCCAAGATTTTTCATCACTTCTCCGATGGTCGTTGCTTGTGTGGAATGTACTGGTTGTGGCTAAATTAGGTATTATGAAAGTTCTCCGATGATCGTTGCTCGTGTGGAATGTAATGATTTCTTAATGTATGTGTATAATTTTAAAATGACAAATAAATATAAATAGATGGAATATATATATGGCGCTGCATGACCAAAACATTAAATCAATTCCTCTTATCGCACTTTCGAAAGCCGAATCCAAATCATCACCAAAAACAAGAAAACACAATGATGATGATGACTTACCGATGGTAAGGGTCAATCATAACACACTAACATACCAACGATAACAAGAAATGATTTAACTCTTTTTTGTAAATGATGAATCAATATTGTTGTTAATGTGTTTGAGCCAATATGTATTTGCCAAGTATGAGCTCTATTGCAAATTTGGATTTTTTTTTTATTTGGCAAGTGAAAGTTTACACAATCTATATAGGTTAACAGAAGAGTTTGTCAGCAGTATCGGATCACGTTTCAGTAGTATTGGTTCTAAAAATTGACATGCAAACTGCCTCCACAAGCTTCAACGCTGCAGTGTTACTATAAGGCTAGGCAGAGACATCCCTGAAGCCATAAATAAATAAGACATAGTAGAATTCTGTGATCATACCAAATCCGGCTATTAACTAGTAAGAAGATTCAACAACCCTTAGGCATCGTTGTCAGTTTTTTTTTTAGGCATATTATAAGCCAACAGAATCTCATAAGAGTAAATCCGTTGAGACCTTTGGACACATAAAAAGAAATTAATAATTAGCAAGCTTGAAAAACAACATATATTGAAAACATCTGACAAAACAGTTTGGCATAAGCACGGATGCTTGTCTCAGATTTGTAAGGGGAAAGAAAAAAAACTAAAGCGAATAATTGCATCTTGTTAGAAATATAACTAATAAATATAATATGTTGAAAGCAAAGATGAGTTTCAGACCCAAACCGATTGGCAGCTCAAGATCCTATATGACCCCGAGTATGTACTATGCAAGACAGCATTGCAATGTTCAACCTCCCCCCAAAAATAAGGTCCCAATGCAGTCAAACGCTCCTCCAACCTAATCACCGCACACCAAATTCTGTTTCCGTCCTTGCCTTCCCCGGTCCCCTCATGCCAAAAAATTACCAGTTTCTCACCATGGTTAACTAACCGAGTAATAGTACTATATCCACGTTTCGAGTACAGAGTTTTCAAACCCTGAACCTTTATCCACTTTCCAGACCTTGGGTCATACCACTTGTACAAACCGTCGACATGTTCAGCAAACATTACATCTCCTATAACACACCAAGGTCGATATATACGTCCTAGACCCACAAACCCCACCTCTGTTACCCATCTTCCTTCTTTCGGATCATACGCATAGTTTTTGTTGTTATTTTCGGTGAAAACGTATAACCTTCCTCCAAGAACTGCAACTTTGTGATTCAAATGGACGTCAAACTCATCATCAATAGGAGGCTTAGGAAATGGCTTCCAAGTCTGAGTCGTTAGGTCGAAGACCTCACCCCAATTCATGTTTTTATCTGGCTTTGCGCATCCTCCTATTACATATATCTTCCCGTCTAAGATACAAGACTTTGCGTATTTTCTTGCTACCTTCATGTCGGGAGCAGGACGACACGTGTGACTCCGACAATCAAGAACTCGAACAGCTCTGGTCCGCTTGTCACCGTTGCTTCCACCGATTTGGTAGATTTCGTAACCGGCAACTGCTGTGGTTGAGCTTAATCGATCGGGAAAGTACGCCGAAGAGCGTCTTACGTCAACTAATTTTACCTCACCCTCACTCTCGCGAACACTGAACCAGCTATGATGATTGAGCATGGGTAACTGCAGGCACACGTAGAGGCGAGCCTCTGTGGCTCCCATCTCGGATCGGACAGTGTAGATATCTGGAGAAGAAAGAATAGAGTAAAAGTTTTTGGAGACTAGACAGAGGGAAGGGTAGTGAGATATCGAGATCCGAGCTAAGCAATTCACAATGATATCATCTGGAATTGATGAAAGTGATGAAGATAATGATGGAGGAAGAAACAGGGGAGGAGAGGGAGCTGTTGTAGGATTCGTCTTCTTCTTTTTCTTACGAGATGGAGCTCTAGGATCATTATTCGTCATCTCCTCTAGGGTTTCTGCTTCTTCAAGAGACTTTTTTGGTCAGGATGATTGGGCTACCTAACATAAGATAATCGGCGGTGGAGCTGTAGGATTCGTGTTCTGCTAGGGCTTTAAGTCGTCAGAACAACCCTAGAAATATAAGATTGATTGTTTCCTTGTTGGAAAAGAAAGGGCGTTATTTATCTTCTTTATTTAAAACCTTAGTCCCTGTATTAAAAATAAAATACTAAATCGGCTTATTAATTAAAATCAACCAACAGAACCACCGATGAATGATGAATCTGTACGACTAAAAAACACTAAAAAATTCGCATAAAAAAAAGATTTGACTTTTTTACCATTTTATTTAAAAACAAGTCCCCTTATATTGGAATAAAAAATCAACCTCGTTAAATAAACCGATATAACCACCGTGCGAGTATTTATACATACGAAATATCGTATTGACAAAAAAATTTTTTATTACAACACAAATAACAAATCGGTGGAAAATTATATGGAAAAAGAAAAGACATATTGACTGAAATAGAAAGGTTGCGTTCGAGAGTAGTTGTTAGATTTGTGTAGAGAATTCGGTATTTACTGTAGTAATAAAATCTTTCCATGTCCCTACCGAAAAAAAGAGTATTTTTCTCCTCCACGGGAAAGGATGGAAGTATTTTTCGGAAAATGGTCATTCATAGCTTCTGGATAAGCTACTCGCATTTCGAAGTAAAATGATACTATAGGGTTACGTCAACAATGACAAAAATATGCTTTTTATCAGTTTCTGCAATTAATGTGGTTCCTAGCGGATCAACAAGTACTGTATTTTGACAAATCGTTAAGAAAATGTCCTCCCTCGATTGAATTATCCAGTTATGTCTTAATTATATTTCCATTGTCTCATTAGTCTCATCGAAATATACTCCACATAATCAAAATCAAGTGTTTGTTCATACAACCTTTGCTAGAAGTATATGTAACCAAAACAAACAAATATATCTTTAAAAGTGTAAATGAGTATATGTAATCAGGATTATTTTTCTTTAGTATTATATTTATAAAAAATGCATATTTATTAGTTAATTTATGAAATTAACACATCCAAGAAATGAGATTTAAATTTTGAGAGAATGATTTGATGATGTCAAAATAAAAAAATTACTTTGATTTTTACGATTTTATTTTAAAGTCTACAGATATGGTTCCTTCTTTTTTCTGAAGTGTAAAAAGTGTAAACATTAATAATTTGATTAATTCGAATATTTTATTGGTTAATTGATATTGGAAACTAAAAATCTGGAAATTACATGAATAGCAATTTGGACAGAGATATATGGTTAAACCTCTTTTGAGAGGTTAAAAGCCTAAAAAGATTGACAAGCGTGACGTGGTCCATGCAATGACTTGTTTAGTTTACAGCCTCACACGCTCTCTGTAACTGACAAGTCCCTTTTTTGCTTTTTATTTCCGACTTTTTACTTCTTTTTCTTTGAACGGTTTCATAATTTTCTAATTCAAGGTTCTCTCCTCTCTCTGGATATCTCAGTGTAACCGTCCCACGTTGATGTCCACATCTAGAAGATTAGTGAGGTGTGATGGCCTGCCGTTTCCAACCTCTTTCAATTAATGCTCCTTTCTCCAAGCAACTCTAAACCATTTCTTCATTTGGCATCATGGTTTTGGTCAAATCATCATCATCATCATTTTATTATACAAAAGACAATGTCACATGTACAGTCTATAAACAACCTTATAATATACACAACCACATATAAATACACAACTGTTAGTTGTGAAAAAATCAAACATTTTTATTCATTTTCTCCCTGTTCCCTTCTTCTCCGCTCAACACCTTTCTTTCCCCTCCCGGTATCTCTCTGCCCTCCCTCTTTTCATTTCTCTCTATGTAAACTGCAATTATGTGAATAAAAAAAAAAGTTTGTTTCTTTGATCAACAGATTGATTCTTGTTCTTGATTAGAATCGTGGGTTTGCTTTAATTTTTTTTATGATTTAATCGATGACCGACGATGAGAATTGATGGATACTGTTTTATTGTCTTATGCTCTCTATTCATTTGTTTGAGAAAAATTTTGTGACAGAAAGAACCCAATGAATGAAAACGAAATTTCACCTTTTAAAAATATTATCCAGAAGGTGGTGGACCTTAAAAATATGTTTTTTGTCTGTTCAAAAAAACAAGCCGGTCAAAATAATCTACCTTTTTAACTCTGGTCTTAGTCAATAATTGAGTGCGTGCTTCCTCCGTTGAAATTTAGACAGTGGAAAAAATTGTACTTACAAAATTGAGTGGTCGGTCCATGACAAAACTAAGAGGAAGAAACAAAACCGAAAACGAAAAGTCGTCAATATGTATCTTTCTACCTTACATTTTACTGGTCTTGGTGGGGATCAAACTCACCATTAGTCATAAGAAATTCATTTCTTGATATATGTTTGGTGAATCTCTCTCTCTCTCTACTTTTTGCATTTCGCTTCACTCTCTTTACCTTTTCTTTCGTATAAAGCAATGCAATTAGAGGGTTGGTGAAATCTGAACGGAATCCAGTTTTGTTGGAAGTTTGTTGTATATTGTAGTAAGTCCAGTGTCTTATCTTTTTTGACCTATTTGTTGAAATTATGGTGTAAAGGTTTGACCTTTTATACATATACCCCTCGATGTGATATGTTCATTCATATGAAGCCACAAAGTTGAGGTTGTTTACGTGACTCCCTTTGTCTAAATAAGGTTTTGCATCGATTGCAGTTTGTTGCTTAAAACTGAAGCTGTGACATTCATAAGAAGATATGGATATCAATCAAAAAGCTCATCCGGATTGCGTTTACGCGGCCAATCCTTTCCATGAATGTGCTACAGCTTGTTTAGAGAGAATTGCTCAAGGCCATGGCAAGAAGAAGACTACTAAGAAGCAAGGTAGCTTTTTCTTATGTCGTCTGATCATTTGTTTCTGTTTTTTTTTGCCAGTAAGTAATTTTTTGTAATTCCGATTCTTGTTGTTGTTGTTTTATTACAGGTTCAAAGATTCTTAGCTTCTCAGGGAGTTTCGGTAGGAGAAAGAAGGAAACGCATTCACAACCGCAGTCACCGTTATCTGCAAGGCCTTATCAAAATGGCGGGGGCAGTTTTGGAACCGCTAATCCTCCAAAGGTTCATCATTCAGTAGCTCCAGCTGTTGCAGTGAAGAACAAGACGGTTCCCGAACCGAACAAGTCTTTCTCTTCTTCATCGTCCGGTGAACCGGATGATTTCTTTAAGCATAAACCGGAGAAGAAACTCTCTCAAATCATTCCTCTTTCCCAAAACGATTTGGTATTTTCATCTTCTTACTCTCTTGCATGATTCCATAACTCCATCTATATAACTGCATCACATGTTTCTTAACGTTTCTAGCATCTTATGAAGGTTGATCGAAGTAAACCGGTATCACCTAAACCGGGAAAAGAAGAACACAACGGGAAGATGGAAGCAGGCAAGGAAACTACACTGTTTAATTTCCTAAGCTCTCCAATACCGCATGGAAAAGACAGCAGTGGTGACTACAGTTACAATGATGATGATGATGATGATGCAGACAACAATGAGACTGGAGTAGAGCTCGATCTTGAATCAGTGATGTCTGACACTTTCGTCTCTGTCGGAAAATACAGAGTGAGATCGGGTGCGTCTACAATATTAAGCGCTATCATCGAGAAACACGGAGACATTGCTCAAAACTGTAAGCTGGAATCTGGATCAATGCGGTCACGTTACCTCGAGTGTTTATGCTCACTGATGCAGGAGCTCAGGTCGACCCCTGTAGGCCAGTTGACCAAACTCAAAGTCAAAGAAATGCTCGCAGTTCTCAACGACTTGGAGTCTGTGAACATCCAAGTGGCTTGGCTACGTTCGATTCTTGAGGACTTTGCACGGTCTCAAGAAGATGCAGAGGCTGAGAAAGAGAGGCAAGATGGCTTAGTGAAGGCCAAGAGAGAAGAGCTCGAAGCCCAAGAAGTGGACTTGGTTCGGATGGAGAAGCAAGTGGCCGACGCGAGGTTGCGGATGGAGGAGACGCGGGCCATGATGGTCGAGATGGAGAGGGAACGGTCGAGGAGGGAGAAAATGGGATTTAAAATGGAGAAGTTTAAAGGGAAATCGTTTATAGATGAACTTCTGTGAGTTTGTGTTGTGTGGTTTTGGTCTTCTTGTTAATAGTAACTAGTGGCACAAAATGAAAAATACTCTAAATGAGTTTTTCAAAGGTTTAGGCTTTTTTTAAGTATATCAGAAAGCTATCACTAAGGTGAATGTTTATTTATTAGTAGTAACTTGTAATGGTGTTGAGGTATTTTTGTTGAAGTATCTTGTTTGTTGCTAATAAATATGTTCGGCTTTGTGGTGTAAATGTTCTAATTTATATTTGTTGTTCTTTCGTTTTCTCTGATGGAACGATTATATTAAACATATAAGTTGGTCTTTGAGCTCGGTTGGAAAACGAAAATTTGTTTTAAATTTTGCAAGTGATCACAACGACTTTTGCTAATGATTTAGTTTATCACTTAGTCAATAGTCAAAATTATTTGAATATTTAAGTAGTTATTTTTTTAACTGTCTGGAAAATGTCATAACGGCACTTTGTGGAGTATATAAAGACGAAGAAGATAGGCAAAATTAACTTTCCTGCTCTGTTTTCACTTCTCCTCTGCCTTTATACCGTTCCTGTGTTGCGACACTGCTACTAGGCTTCAGTTACTCATGTGGGCTTTGCAGTGAGCCCACTGCAACGTGGCCCAACCGGCAATACTCCTCCCCTTGGTTTTTTACTCACGAACCGAAGACTAAGCATATACCGGCGGAATTGAAGCAGGATTCTCATAATGTTTGTGATTGGTCTTTTTGCTCAATATGAGTAGCAAATAAAGGAATAAGCTAAAAATAATTAAATAACCTCGTTGGATAATCAAGTCTTAATGGCAGAGAGCAACAATAGTTATGAAGGCTACTACACAAGACAAAATAGAGAAGATGTCGAATAATGTCAAACCCAAATTGGTTGTCTGTTTGGAAATCACCTTTGACAACGAATTTTTGTTCTCTTGTTTTTGTCGTTTGATAATTCTTGACGAACCAATTTTTGAAATAAATTTATTTTCAAGTCACTTGGCTCCTAAAACTAATGTTGGACCCTTTTCTTTTATCAACATTGTTACAAAAGGTATGTTTCTGTCGACACCAAAAAATAATTCTGAACATCAAATGACAAACCAAAAAGTCCGCAACTTTTTTAAAGGTATGGTTTTAATGAATCTTTCTACGGAATTGAAGTTTTTTTCTGTCAGCTTATTATATCATTCTTTCAAGAAAATTGACAGGCAACTTTTAGTTTCACACTCAATTGTGACGGGTTTATGTTTTAGCTACACATGCAGCACCAAATAATTTATAAGTCAGTCGGTTTAGGGAGGATAAGTAGAGGAGTAAACCGGCCGGTTCTTGGATCAATTAAGCAGGGTACAAATATAATAGTAAGATACAGGGGTTTGTGGCAACTTGCAACATTGCTCTTATCCAGAGCACAGAAAGGAACACAAAAATAAAACCGTTACGGCCCAATTATATAAGCAAGTGGTTCATAAGCTGTTAGGGTTTCCAAACTTCAAAACGAGTGGACTATACTGGAAGCTAAAGAAGAGATAACGAAGGAAAAAAAATCATAACGGCTAAGTATTTTTTTTAAAAGCAGAGTCCAAAAAAGCGTGACAACCAGTAAAGAGTAGGCTATTATTGTGGTCCCTTGTCTCTCTCCTCGCTGTGTTTCACTTTACTGAAAAGACGAGACGTGACATTGTTTCTACCCCCTTACATACGTGATTTGTGAACGTTTTAGAAAATTACTGTTTAGTCGAAATCATGATTCAATTATTTTTGTTGGAATATATGCGTATGATTCAGTTGAATTGGGTATAGTCCTGAATACAGATCATTTCCCCAAAGATCCAAACATAAATGTGTTGGGTGGGTCTATAAAACTATACTACTATAACACAGTCGAAGAAAAACATTATAATACGGGTAATATTCAGGCGCGGTCTCACCCATGCCTTGATATTAGCTACGCGACACGCGTCAAAAGGTTGAGTGCGGTGGAAAAATGGGTTTAATGTCTCGTTGCTTGTCTGCTTGTTAGAATCCCATTGGCTTTACCTTCATCCTTTTTTATCACTTCACAAATACAAAAACTAATAAAAAAGTACTGACACAGTCTTTATTTTCTAAAATCGAAAGAAAAGACTAAAAAGAAGGAACGAGAACAAGTTTTTTTTCTTTCTTTTTGTCAACTAACGCTAAAGTTAATCATAGCAAAATGGAATCCTATTTCGGTGGAACTATCGAGAAACACCCGACCCGTTATACATTGTTCTTGCTCCTTCTCTCCGATACGAAAGTACACTTGTCACTGACTAATTGGTTGTCAGTCGACCCGAGGATAATGAAACCAATGACCCACCACACATTCTCCTATACAAAACCATGTCCAGCCGAATCTGTATCTACTTCGGACGTTTCTTATAAGCTTTATAAGAAATTTTACGAATGTGAAGAACATTAGATCTTGAATTTGGATTGTTAGATGTTAACGAAGCTAAATGACCATACTCTTTTGAACTGGACGTCGAGAAAGTGGTAAGTAATAAAGAGAAAAACAAAGGCAAAATGATTCACAAGACACACCGAACTAAACTACATTTTAAAAAACTAACAAAGTGGGTTCTTCATGAAAAGAAAGAAGCAAAGGAAAAAGAAATCGTAGACCCATTTCATAATTAACATCATCCATCCACCAACATAAGTTCCCTCTCATTAACACACAAATAAAGCAACAAATAATCATAATAAAGCATGTAAATCTTAAGTTGTTTCTTCACATTTAAGCCTTCATCACTAAGTAGAGAAATCCACACTTCATCAGTTGGTTGCACTGCTTCGGAATGAGCCCAAGGCCTTAATTGCTGCAGCTCTCAAAATGTATTGATGGTAAGCCGCTGCTGCCAATGCTCCCAAGAATGGACCAACCCAGAAGATCCACTGCAAAGTTTAGAACATCGGAATGTTAGCCAACACTAAAGAAGCGAATGATTAAGTTTAATCTAACCAAGATAACGCAATGATAACTGAAGACTTACGTGGTCATCCCAAGCCTTCTCGTTGTTGTAGATAACAGCAGCACCGAAGCTTCTCGCGGGGTTAATTCCAGTTCCAGTAATGGGGATGGTAGCCAAATGAACCATGAACACAGCGAATCCAATTGGAAGTGGAGCCAATACCTAAACAACAAACAAAAACAAAAGTTTCAAACTTTATCAGAATTCTTCACTACACAGACTTATAACAGAACCAAACCACAAAACCCAAAAAGATTCAAAACTTTATCTGAAACTACACAGACGCATTAGGGGTTAAAACCAAAACTTTATCACTAACACCCAAATATTCAAACTTAGAATCTACACTTTATCATAAAGCCCTAAAAGATCTAAACTTTATCAGAGACTGAAAAGACCCGCATGAGGTTTAAAGAACACTTACGGGGATGTGAGAGTCACGAGCGCTTCTCTTAGGGTCAGTTGCAGAGAAAACGGTGTACACGAGGACGAAAGTCCCGATGATCTCAGCTCCGAGAGCAGTTCCATTGCTGTAACCGTCAGCTACGGTGTTAGCTCCTCCACCGAGAGTGTTGTAAGGAGTCTTCATGAAGGCTTTCACGAAACCCACACCACAAATGGCTCCAAGACACTGAGATATCATGTAACCAACAGCTCTCACCAAAGAAACCTTACGGGCCAAGAACAGACCGAAAGTCACAGCTGGGTTAATGTGACCACCTGCGAAAGAACCAAACCCAAAAACAGAGTTAGCAACAAGTTCAGCGAGATAGCAGAACGTTAAAAAAGGGTTCTTTAGTGATATTTCGAACTTACCAGAGATACCGGCAGTGCAGTAGACGAGGACGAAGATCATACCACCGAAAGCCCAAGCGATACCGAGTAAACCAACGCCGCCACATGGAGCTGTTTGTTTCTTGTGGCCGATGACGGTTGCTACTGTGACGTAGAGGAAGAGGAGGGTAGCTACAAACTCGGCGATGAGAGCTCTGTAGAAAGACCACGACTTGAGCTCCGCCATGTCAAGAAACGGAGCTGGAGGAGGATCAACGTAGTCTTTTCCATGGCTGTGGGTTTGTCCCTCTTCGCTCACTTCTTTCGACATCTTGTTTTTTATCTCTCTCTCTAGATAGCTATGGAGTTTGCTCGAATTGAGTGGTGGTGTGTGACGACGACAGTGTCTCTCCTCTGCCTTTTAAAAGGGAAAAAAAAGAAACCTTGGCAGTGCCCATGGATAAGCCGAGGGTATTTTCGGTACTGTCTTGTGTTTAAATTTTTAAATAAGCATATTAAAATCTAAACAAGTCTGCTAAAAATCATTATTTGTACTAATGGTGTGTTAATGGAAAGCTTGGGAATATAAATGTCAGCTGAGTGCTTGTACTAACATAGTAATAATTAACTTAAATGTGTCGTAGAACTTTCTCGTTGTAGGTTTTAACGAAGAAACAAGGCATGAAAATCACAGAGGAGAAAGGAAATTTAATGTGTCTTCGTTGTTTTTTTGTTTGCTTATCAGAGCCTATCACCATATTCAGCAGTAGTTTTGTGCATTATTACAGGCACAATAGTCGAATATTTTTATTTTAGTATTATCTGATAGTGATGAAACGAAATTAACAATCAAAGGTGGGCAAACAAAAGGTTCTGCTGCTCTGGAATTGTTCATATTTTTTCTTGCTAATATGGAACAGTAAGATAATAAAAACAACAAAATGCGATTTAATAAATAGATTAAAAAATCATGTGTTTTGTAGGTTTGCTGAATATTTTTGGTTAAGTTATTTGAAAATTGGAGACAAAAATGATGAAGGTGGTGGGACCCAAGTGTACAGGTAAGCCATGTGAGGGTTAATGATAGAAATGAGGTGTAAGGTTTTCTCGTCAGCCTGTCATCCAACCCTTTTTTTCTCTTCATCTCAACGGTTATATCGATATCTTTGTCTTTTTTTCCACACTCTTTTTTTGGCAACTTTACTCTTATATTCATTTATTTACCTAATTACGTATTTTTAGGTCAAATACTACTAAGTAATAGCTCTTTAACCATTTTTTGGTTTAAACTCTCTAATTATTTTAGCAGCTACATGCAAAATATGAATAATTTTAAGAAGAATACACTAGCACTTGCAGTGGTAGTTAAAAAGGAACCATTCATCATAGCCACACAAAAAAAAAGAGGGAACTGAATTTGATTGATGTTGTGTTGCACTTTTGACAAAATTTGTAAAGATCGAGTTATTCACTAGTAGATGTTTATATACTCTATGCTGATTATATATTCTAACGAACTTTTTCAGATACTTTCCTTAAAGTCTCAAAGAATATGTCTCAAAACTCAAATTCTACCAAACTTTCTGCCCATTTGTAAATCATATACTTACAGCTTGTTATTTATTCATATGAGTAGTGTGTGAGTTGGGAAACAATCATAATGGTTTACTTTTACATTATGCGGAATACTTTTTGTGTGTTACACGTATGTATTCGGCTACTCGTCCATCAATGGTAATTAGAACAAAGGACTGCATAAAACAAATCATTAGCGCAAGATGTAGCAGTTTCCCTCCCGTTACAATAGGAGACCAACGGATAATACAAGCTGCTAACGAAAGAAGAACCTCGTAGTAACCAGTGATTATAATCGTTTTGGTCCGCCTTACGTCCAAAAACAAAGTAATATCAATTATTAGTTGTGTTTCCAAAAGTAGACGATATGATAGTACTATACGCTTCTGCTTTCAATTTTTTTTTTCTAAGTGAATACGACATTTGTCCTTATCCTCCCAGCCCTGATCAGCTTTCTTTTTGTGAACATCCTTAGTTAAATTATTACTTAAATCGCTTTGTATTATTAGTACTTAAGTCTTACGCAAATATGAACTACATATTAACATGTAATGGAAATACTTTTACTTTCTATGATACAGGGATAACTTAAATTAATATTCATCGTGCAAGTATATAGTACATCAAAAATGATATATTTAATTTGAAATTATGCTGTCTTTGCCAGGTCGCTGTGCAATCATGGAAACTGATTATCTTTTTTCTTTTTTTCGACTTCCTCCTTTTTCACGAGTGTATGCGTTTCCTAATAATAAAATTGTATTTGGAAAACTAAGCAAGCTTAAATATACTCAAAGTAGCAGTACTTAATACACACAAAATATACTCCAAATAGCAGTACTTAATACAAACACTGACGTGCATTTGTAAACTTAACGTGAAGTTGATTAAGCCAAAACTGTGTGGAGTCTGTATCCCTAATTAAGCTTACCAGTACACATCCCAATTCAGCTCATTCGTGAAGCTCGGAAATGTGATGGCTCCATGAGGTCTCGAAACGACCCTCGACTCCATTTACGAAAATGGAAAAAATGATTATCCTAGTCTTGAAATGCAAGCGTCTTTCTTGGGTTCTTCTGACTTTCTATCTTATAATATATACATATATACATACACGCATATATAATTTAGACATTAATAAATAATCGATTGGGTGGTTTTGCCATCTAATATCCCTGTATCAAATCTCCGCGGTGCAGAAGAGGTCGGATAATATTTTTCGGTCCAGACGATATCATTGCATGTGAGGACGAGTCATCATCATATCATTATATTATTTCGCTGCGTATCCTTTTGATTATGGTTTCTTTCTCCAGAAAATAAGGGGCTTGATATTATTATTTATTATTATACATCCTTACGAACTGCGATTAATTTAAATTTTATCAATTTAATATAATAATAATTTTGGTCTAAGGAAATGACCTACCACAAGGGCAGCCTTGCTTGCCCAATCTTTATCTCCAAAACATCCACGTCATTATTTCCACATCAGTTGGGCAAAAGACAGGTCAGATTTCTTCCTTTATTCACACATATCGTGCCACGTGTACTATATCTGGTAACGGCTAGATTGATCCACAACATCTGTCTTTTTCCAACTCTTAAAAATGGTCCTCGTTTTGAGAATTTTTTTTTAATCCGTATCCAACGGCCAGTACTTTTACTTCCCCAACCTAAACAACTTTTGAACAAAGCAGATTTTATTGTTGTGGACATTTTACCGACGCTTTTGATGGTTCAATTTATATAATACATGTTTAGTATATCGAACCTAAGGTAGTGAATACGTTTATTACTTTATATCGTGGATTGTTATCTAAATAGTTATCTCTTGTCGTTTAGTAGGTATTAGCAGGACCGGTTCAGGAGAGGGGATAATAAGTGCGACCGTTCTGGGTCCTAAGTCTATATCTCCTAAATCTTAATTATTTTAAGGTTCAATTTTTTATAAATATATATTTTTATATATGAAACTGAAATATATTTTAAAAATTAGATTAAATAGGATCCAAAATTTTTTTTTACATATATTATTTACGTTTTCATCTTTATTTCTCTACAAAAATACTATTTATAAATTTTTTTGAAAAATAATATAGTAAAATCTTAAAAAATAAAATTAAACATTATTTAAAAAAAATTTTGCCCTAGAACCCATAAAAATGTTGAACCGGCACTGGTTACTAGTAGCTAATGTTATGTATATGCATGGAACTTTAAACATCGTCTTTCCTGACCATTCTTTTTCGGTCACAATATCGCAACGAGATATCATATGCTAAGAGTTCTCATATAATAAAAGATTATTTCAAATGTTGATATCCGCCTTAGTTTAGCACTTTAAGAAGAGTATATGTCTAAACAAATGTATGTATCATACAAATAAATTTGGTGTTTGGTATTACTGATGCTTTCAGCTGTTTCTTTTTTGTTTGGTTCTGGTTAACAACTCAATATCAAATAAAAGGAAATTGTTGCCTTTTACAAAGGGATTTTAATCTGAGCAAATTAAACCTTTACAAGCTTCTAGCAAAAACTTTTGGATGTGGAGAAAAAACCTGAAACAGTCGACTAGAGGAATTAAAAAAAGTCTCTGTATGTTTTTCCTTTTAAAGCGAGCAAGGTGAATCTTGTGAAGGAGACAGACTAGAATCGATCATTAGGGTGTTTCCATAGCATGTATACTACAGCTTGTGAAGACCAGCTTAATAACGAGGACTTCATTAAATGTAGCCGACGGTGGCTTAGCCACTTTATCACAGAACGACAGCAAAAGCTCAGCAGCATACTGACACTCTCAAAGAACGATCAGGTGTTTTGTTAACAACGCCTTCGGTCTATTTGATTATGGGCTTTATTGAATTATAGCTTGTAAAATCGTATATTTTTAGTTGTTGGCTAGCTAGGTGTTGCGGCCCATTTTGATATCCTCTCCTCACCTTTGCGTTTTAATTCGGTTGTATAAGCGGCGTTTCATTTTTTTTCCTTTTTAGCATTTTTGGGCTATAGTCTACTTATCATGGGTTTCAATTACTCTTTTCTTTGTTTCGGTCCACTTAATAAATTTTACGGGTTTATAAGATCAAAACCTAAGATGGAAGAATAAGAAGATCGACCAATTTAGATCAGCTTGCTTATTGAGCCCATTAATAAACATGAACTACTTTTTGTTTTGTGATTTTTACACTGTTTTTTTATTTCATACGTAGATGGAATAACCGTGTGTGTTACATTTCTGCTTAATTAAAGTCTATGCGGTCGAGAAATCATCTAAAACTTCTGATACGGCCAGAAGGTTCGGAGGTGGGCCCAATCGGAAGTTGATAATCTCATCTCGCCACATATCCCAAGGGCCAAGAACATGAAACAATAAATCAATTCAAGAGGGCATATTCTCCCGCCCAGGGCGTTCACATTAACCAAGCACACGTGGTACCTAACGAATCATCCACGTCATCCAAAACCATACTAAACCACTTATAAGTTTTTTGATAAAAGGCCAAAAGAACCGGATAAGGAACCACAACTCCGTGACGTCCTCATATATTCGTTCCTTTTCTTTTTTCCGTACTGCAAAATTCAGTATTGATTTGTTTTTGTCTTCCTTCTTCCTTGATTTTGGTTAACCATATAAAAGAATTTATATACCAAATATATTTTCTTGACAATATCATCAACATCGTGGGTTCAGCTTATCTTAATTTGTCTCGGGAACGTAAATTCGGATGACATTGTATAATTTATCGTCAACCGTAAATATCGCGAGTTGAAATAATTACGTATTGTTACACAGTCAGAGATTATAAAGGTTAAATAAAATTGGATTTAAACGAATTAAGACCGTATAATCGTAATGTAATTTGAGAAGCACAACAAAAACCAATGCAATGGTTTTCATATTCGATTCATATAACATAGAAAATCTTGAATTGTAAGATACGTTTTCTTCTGTTTTGAAGAGTTGACTTTATATAAGCAGTATTCCACATTTAAAAAAAAAAAAGATTATGTTGAACCTGAAAATGTGATGCTAACAAATCAAAGTGTATGCATGTTTTGTGTTGATGTGGGTGTTTCAAATCAAATACTATATATCCTTAATCAATACTGAATTTACAATTGCCTCAATTATTTTCCCATAAATGAAAAATATTCGTACAATTGAAAACTACTCTTTCGAAAAAATTTAATAAAAAGAAAAACCCAATTTATATACCATCTCGTGACGTTACTGAATTTATCTCCACAATAAATAAACGTCTGTAGTATTTGGTTTCTCAATATTTATCTGAAAAGAAGAAAAAACGATAACCTTAAAAATTCCCCCCAAAATAAAGAAAAGAGAGAAAAAAGGGATTTAAAGCGTAAAGACAGTAAGACACACGCCATTTATAAATAGGCAAGCAAATATTAAAATTATCATCATCACCCGTCACCAGCCATCTCCTCGTTTTGTTAAATCTCTGAATCTCTCCCAAACTCTCTCTCTCTCCTTCTCAACTCTCATCTCATCGACTATGGATCCTTACAAGGTAACGACTCTCTCCCTTATCTCTGTCGCTTCTTTAGTTTCTTGTCGTCGAAAATGTTGCTTTAGCTTTGGTATTGCACCCGTGAGTTTCGGATTTTTTAGTCTCTGGAAGACTGCAACTGTTTGATTGGTGTCGGTAGGGAGTTTTGAATTTCCTCTAGTCGAATCTTGTGAATCTACTCCATGTTATGCAAGTGATTCTCTCTTTTTTCCATTACTCTACGTTGATTTCTTGAAAGTTGGTATGCCTAACCTGCGGATTCTAGTGGAGACTCTCTTTATGTCGTGGGTTTGACTTTGGTTGATTATTTCGAGTCGATGGGTTTCTTTATAATGATGATGAATGATGATTGATGATTGCAGTATCGGCCATCGAGTTCTTACAACTCACCATTCTTCACGACCAACTCTGGTGCTCCTGTATGGAACAACAACTCCTCCATGACCGTCGGACCAAGAGGTATATATATCATTTTTCTTCTTCTCTGTTTTGCTTGTATAAAGAGTTAAATATTTAAATGTTAATGTTACACTTGTGGTTTTATTTGCAGGTCCTATCCTTCTTGAGGACTATCATCTCGTCGAGAAGCTTGCAAATTTCGACAGGGAGCGTATTCCAGAACGTGTGGTTCATGCTAGAGGAGCCAGTGCAAAGGGTTTCTTTGAGGTCACTCATGACATATCCAACCTCACATGTGCCGACTTCCTCAGAGCTCCTGGTGTTCAGACTCCAGTCATTGTGCGTTTCTCTACCGTTATCCATGAGCGTGGAAGTCCCGAGACCTTGAGAGACCCTCGTGGTTTTGCTGTCAAGTTCTACACCAGAGAGGTAAAAATTCGTTAGCTTTTTCTCTTGAAACAAATCAGCAAGGTTGGATTTGTTTTCATATATATGCTAAAGCAAATGCTCCTTGTTGTTGGCGAGCAGGGAAACTTTGATCTTGTCGGAAACAACTTCCCGGTCTTCTTCATCCGGGACGGGATGAAATTCCCTGACATGGTTCACGCCCTTAAGCCAAACCCGAAATCTCACATTCAGGAGAACTGGAGAGTCCTTGACTTCTTCTCCCATCACCCTGAGAGTTTGAACATGTTCACTTTCCTCTTCGATGACATCGGTATCCCACAAGACTACAGGCACATGGAAGGTTCAGGTGTCAACACTTACATGTTGATCAACAAAGCCGGCAAAGCTCACTACGTGAAGTTCCACTGGAAACCAACATGTGGAGTCAAGTCTCTCTTGGAAGAAGATGCAATCCGCGTCGGAGGAACCAACCACAGCCACGCGACTCAGGACTTGTACGATTCCATTGCTGCTGGAAACTACCCTGAATGGAAGCTCTTTGTCCAGATAATTGATCCAGCTGATGAAGACAAGTTCGACTTTGACCCTCTCGATGTGACCAAGACCTGGCCTGAGGATATCTTGCCTCTCCAACCCGTTGGGCGTATGGTGTTGAACAAGAACATTGACAACTTCTTTGCAGAGAATGAGCAACTTGCCTTCTGCCCTGCAATCATTGTTCCAGGGATACACTACTCAGACGACAAGCTGCTTCAAACCCGTGTTTTCTCCTACGCTGACACCCAGAGACACCGTCTTGGACCAAACTACCTTCAGCTACCAGTTAATGCCCCAAAATGTGCTCACCACAACAATCACCACGAGGGGTTCATGAACATGATGCACAGGGACGAGGAGGTATGTAATAACACAGTATCAGAGTCTTTATATTGAACTTGAAGTTAAGAGTACTCTAGTCTTACAAGAAGCTGTTCTTACAGGTCAACTACTTCCCGTCGAGGTATGACCCGGTTCGTCATGCTGAGAAGTATCCAACTCCACCTGCGGTCTGCTCTGGAAAACGTGAGAGGGTAAGTAATCAAATCAAAGATATTTTCCTTCCTGTTTTCAGTTTCCTATGGATTGTTCGCATAAGAAACGTATGATATCTAAAAGTTCACAATTTGTTTTGCAGTGCGTTATTGAGAAAGAGAACAACTTCAAGGAGCCTGGAGAGAGATACCGTTCCTTTACACCCGAGAGGTACCATTTCGTTTTTGCTTCTTTTTCTGATGGTATGGTACCCAATGCATACACATGTTCTTAATGTTCTCGGTTTGATTTTGACTTCAGGCAAGAACGTTTCATCCGCCGATGGATTGAAGCCCTATCAGACCCTCGCATCACACATGAAATCCGCAGCATCTGGATCTCTTACTGGTCTCAGGTACAGAATCTGAAAATCTCTTTTGCTGTCAGTATCAGTTTCCCCAAGTCTCAACAGTTGGTAAAAGTTTTATTACATTTTTAACACTGTCATATGTGTGAAAACAGGCTGACAAATCGTTGGGACAGAAGCTGGCGAGCCGTCTGAACGTGAGACCAAGCATCTAAAACGAGTGAAAGAATTCTTGATTGGTCGTTCTGTGGTTCTAATAGGCAGAGAAAGAAAAGATGCAAAGAAGAGGGGAAGAGATCAGATTTGCCATAATATAATCTTCATCATGTGGATCTTATGTGCTATGTTGTAATATTATCTGTTTGAAGACCAAAAAAAACTTCTTATGTTGTGGTGTGACCTTAGTTTTGTCTCATGTTCATCAGAATAATACATGAAAGATTTATAATATAATTGGTGTTATTTGACAGGAGCTCTTTTTTCCTTGACAAGCGTAACGTCTAGAATTTTGATTTATAACGAACTCGTGTTTATTACACTAAAAAGTAAGAACCACATAGTCGAAGACCTATTAACGCATATTCTGGAGGAAAGGACGGAGCAAGTATGAAACGAAAAAGACTATAGAATCTTTATGTCAGTTGTGTGGGTATGCAGAGTTTAGAGTTGTTGTCAATATGTGTTGTTGAATTGGCCACATTTGAGAAACGTTGTGTCAAAGTCATACTCTTAGACTATCTCCATCCGTTTCCATACCCAAAATAGTATTTCTTAAATTAATTATTATTATTTTAAATAAAATTAATTATTTAGGTAAATAAAAAAAATTAAAACCAATTATTTAGTCTCTTCACTCACATACGGTTTCCATTCTCTTTCTTCTTTTTCTTATTTTTTTCTCTTTTTTAATGTTTTCATACCCACTTACATACCTCCGATGAAGGTGTCCTTAAGGATACTTGTGAATTATGATATAAGTTTTCTCTCTCATTAACATACAAATAAAGCAATAAATAATCATAATAAAGCAGGTAAATTTTAAGTTGTTCCTTCACATTTAAGCCAATAAGAGACGCAAACCAAATTCATAACTACTGGGTCACGTACTTACTTCTCATTTCTTCGGTAGAAGAATTCGGCGAATCTCAGCAGTCTATAATTGGTTTCCCACCTTCAGAATGAGATTTTTAATCTGTTCATAACTTACTTTGATCATAGATTTTGTTGATGTGACCAGATCTCGTTCGAATATTCTGATGCCTCGGCAATCACTAATTAGCGAGTAAAGGATACGGTGTGAACCATACGATTATACCATCTAGGACCTAACTTCTCCTACCATCTATAGAATCTAGACAATCCGACCACTTGCACTGAGCTTTTCAAAGTGACTATAGAACTTAGTCATATTTATTTATTTGATAACATTTGTTTATCATATTTATCTTATCTTTTATTTTACTTTAATGTGTCTTATTTAGATGTTTTTCTCTAATTGAAAATTGATTAATCATCTAATATGAAATTAGTGTTTTGTTTGGAATTATATAATATTATTGAAGAGGATACGGTGCCAACTAGAAGATGACAGACCTAATTTTTCTAAACGCCTTTGAAGCCTAGACAATCCGATCACTTGGGACCGAGCTTTTCAAGGCGACGCTAGAACTTAATCATACTTATTTATTTGATAACATTTGTTTAACATCTTTATTTTATCTTTCATCTTACTCTTATTTGCTTAGGTATTAAAATATTTTTGTTTTTGTTTTAATGTATTTTATTTGGATGTTCTTCTCTAATTGAAAATTGATTTATCATCTAATATAAAATTAGTGTTTTGTAAATCTGACTAAATTCTTATTTAAAATAAAATTTAAACGAAATAGTAGTTTCTCAATTATATTTTATTGTGTTTAGTAAACCCAAAGAACTCGGAAGAATACACCAGAATATCAATGACATATAGAGTATAACTTTTGTGCACAAAAAAAAAAACATATAAAGTACAATTATGCATCATTTAAAATTTTATGTCGTAGTTGCGAGTTCATCAAAATTATTAAAATTTTCAAATTATAAATTGGACAGATTTAAAATATATCAGAATTCTGGTAAAATAATATATCTAAAATAATTCCATGCAAATATATAGCCTCATTAATATTCTAAATTAATAATTAATTTATATTTCATGCATTTTATAGTAAGTGATGTAACAAGAAAAATTAAAATATAGAACTTTTCCATTCTGTAATGAAAATTAATTAACATTTTATGGTTAATAACTATTTATATTCAGAAAAAATAGTAGTTGAATTTTAGTCTATAATGCACGTTTGCAAGTTTATAGATTACAATTAGTTAGAAATTAAAAAAAAAATCTAATTATATTATCCGTGAAAAGAAATAAAAATAAAACTACAAGATATTTATGTTTGAATTGATTTTATTGATTTTAATGATTTGATTTTACTTTTTCATTTTTGAATAGATGTTTTAAAAAGATTTCATTTTTTCATTTTATTATTTAATCTAATGAAAATATCTTTTAAAATCATTAAAACTTTAATCCAAAGAAAACTAGTTTTTCCATATAATCAAATGATCGTGTTAATTAAAACATGAATCCAAACCGAAATATTTCCAAACATTGTGTCAAAGTCATAGTCTTAAGGGTACTTGTGACATCAAAATTAATGTGTTTGACAATTTCGGTATTGAATTTGTAAACATAAAACTCTACTAGTAATCAAGAAAGAAACAGAAAAACAACTAAAATCATTATGGAGTTAGGTATCAATTTGCAATTCAGTATGAACATGCGAAAAAAACATAATGCGCAATTTGCGGCAACGGAAGCTATCTCACAAATTCATATGAGAACAAAATATTATATAGAAAACATGGTGGACATACTGTATACAAAAAATGTTGGAATGTTAACAGTAACACATGATAATAAGAAATAAGAATACATCCATAATTAAGAAAGAAAAATATGGTCACATCCATTTGTTTGATAAAGGATAAAAAGAATCAGGAAATGGTTTTAGTTTCAGAAGCAAGATTACGTACGGCATTTCGTTCGTACAAGCACTAGTAAATTGATTGGACCAAAAAAACTCTCTTTTTCTTCTAGAGCTACAAATATTTCAACCTGTCCCACTTTACCTGACGAAGGTTAACTTTCTCAGTAGAGGCTAAAACCAAAGAAAGGGCTAATGACAATTCCCAATCCAAGACCAATAGCAACAAGAGACGAAACCCAAGTTAGTTTCTCTGTGATCCTCGGAACCTTCTCTTTCAATGCCTCACTACAAGACCCAATAAACGCTGTGTAACTTCCCATAGCGATGACCGTCCCAACCAGAAACATGATAAGAAAAGCAGACCCGGCTAACCGAGATGGCAGAGCCAATGCAGGCAAAACAATCATCAGAGCATCTGGTTGTAACCCGTGAACCACTCCAGTTGCAAATGTAGCAAACCCGATTTTCTTCTTTTTGGGTGGCGTTAAGGCGTCTTTCTCTGTTGGTACCATGCCGCTGATGTCTGTCTCTAAGGCGACACAAGGTTCTGAAACTTCGGAAGCTTCTTTGATTCCCATAGCCCCGATGATGACAAGTGTCAATCCCACAACTCTTGTACCCCAAGTCTGCAACACTTCGATGTGAAGCCGGTCTTTAAGTAGCAGAAACAGTAAACCGAAGATGACTTGACCAGCGTCGTGCCCACATCCCCAGAGAGCTCCAACAGCAGCACTCTCCATTCTGGTGCGTCCGATTGAAAGCGGAGCTAAAGCAGCGAGGTGATCGGGTCCCGAGAGTGTATGTAAGCAACCGGCAAGGAAACCAGTCCAGGCACTTGCTAGCCAGCCGGATTTAGCTGCAGTTTGGAAGCTGGCAAAAGCAGGTGGTGCAAGAAGAGGGTTAAGCAGAAGCGCAGCTACTGCAGAGATTAGTATGACTGTTCCAGTAGATAGTGTCTGCAAAGAAACACAGATTTGTAAACACCCATGACACCGCATAAGAGGGCAGCGAAAAAACAAATGTAACACAGACAGATCAAACACCGATCTTACAAGTTCAGAGAGGCGTTAACAACACACTGCCCATATAAATAGTAACAAAGTCTCAACCTTTTGGAGTTATTGAGACTAAGTGAATTATAAAGCCTCAAGCTTTGGAGGTATAGAACTCAAATGAAGCTGCTAAACAAGTAACTAGAACATCAGTATAGCAGAGAAGCTGAAATTAGGGGATCGCAGTATCTAACCTAACAATGAAAAGCAAGTTCGATGCCAACAAATGGAATCCTAAAACTAGAAAAGCGCTGATTCCATGATTCTTGAAAGCAATGGATCCCAACATATGTAACCCTACAAAATTGGAACTTTTTCATTTTTTCTTGGAATCTTCTTCTAAAGTTAACTTTATCCCAACAGAATCAGACCAAACCCCAATTCAAAACCCCTTTAAACCCCAAATCTCTAATCCAACACACACACAAAAAGAAACAGAACACGGTTTCGTAATTGAGTAATCTAGCAAGCGTACATGTGAGATTCGTAATTTTCACAGATCAAAACGTGAAAATTCAATACCTTTCGCTGCTCAGAAGCGGTCCTCACGATCCGTTGGAGAAGTCCAGGATTAGGTTTGGATTCTCCCACTTGGGGAGACGAAGAAGGAGACCCATTCAAGGAATTGTTAATCTTAATGGATCCCTTAGGCGTATAAGCCGACTGGTTCGGGAAACTGTTGCAGGAAATGGAACTGACTCGGCGTGAGTCGACTCGGTGAGAGGAGACGAAGCCCAAGCTCGAGGAGCGGAGACGAGGAAGGAAAGGAGAAGCCCTTGATGGGAATCTGGAAGGAGAGATTGTGGAAGAAGACGGTGGTTGCAGAAGCCTTTCCATGGCGTCTCTCCTTCTCTCTCGGCGACGAAGAAGAGAGAATAAGGGAGAGTGCGTGCGCTTCTTTTTAAAGGATATACGATTTTTTCATTAAAGTAATTATTTTTCTTTTCTTTATAATAAAAATCCACAAAATCGAAACATAAAAAATGCTTAATACCGAATATTCGACAGTTTAAGTAGGCTAAATCGACAATTCCATGTTAAAAAAGCTGACTTACCTAATATGCTTTACGTTACTGAGCAATGAGACAAAAAAACGAGTATTTTTTTTGTATTAACATGCCAAACTTTAGATCTAACTTTTAACACATATAGTGATCGAATGTATACCGTCTAAGTTCCAAAACCCATGGTGTGTAGCCAATTCCATCATTATATATTCAAGTATGTAATTTACTCGGTCATGACAATAAATGTGATAAGGAAAAGCATACTATATATTTATTTGGTAGGAAATGTCAAATAATTCGCCTAACAAAGGAAAAGTAAAGCAACGAGATATGGAATCCACGACGCAACACACTTTTTCTTTTTCTTCCTTGGCTCGTCTCCTTATATGATTATACCTACCTACCTATATATCCTAATTTACAATTTCAATATCTAATTCGTTTTTTATATGATATCCATTTATTCCAATTATAATATCCATTTAGAGGATCCAATTTGTGCTTTTTATATACGAGTACGTGCGTTGCGTATAGTATTGGTGCAGTCGTAAGTCAATAATCGACATGTTTTTTGAGCTCGTAAAGGCTTCTACGTGGCCTAATATGAAATACGTGAGCAAAATAACTATCTAAATACGTTTTAGGATAATTGCAAAACAATACCTCAATTATTTGTATTTTTCAGAATACACTTTTTTATTCGAAGGTGGCGCACATCGGCCGCACATGTCATGAGTTTTAAGAATACTATAGATTTTGCGACGATAGACAAACAACACGTATGAACAATTACAAAGAGTTCAGCAGCTAGAATATATCAACTTTATAACAAACAAAAGTAGGCTGACAAAGACAACAAGCACATTAAAATAGCTAGTTGAATTTGAAATGATCGAGAAATGAGATCTTGAATTTTATGGGTTTAGTAGAGACGAGTAGTGGAGTGATGTAAGTTGATACGTGTGGGAATACGAGTACTTTAATCAGGATAAATCGAATTGTCATGGTTAGTTTGTAACTATAGTTACAAAAGAGTTATAGTTGGGCCCGGTTAAGTATTCAACTTTTTTTATAAATTAGACTCATTACATCAAAGAGTATTCTCTGATGGGAATATACAGACATTACTTTTCTTCTTTGTATGTCCTTGCTTTTGTCAGCTGACTATGGAAAATACTGTGCTGCCATGTTGTCAAGATGAAGGCGGAAGAACATTATGTGGAAGTAGAACAAGATCAACAAGTACGTGAGTGTGATTGGACCAGTCCAACAAAGTTATGGAAATAATGGGCCGGCCTATGGGTCAATTTGCTTACACACCCCTGTTTCTGTTTGCTAATTGCTTTGAGGAAAGTAAAGCCTACACCAAAATTTAACGAATGGGATTAGATAGATCTTCATTAGGTTTGTCGCTTTTCAACAAATAGTCTAAAAATAAGGGATAACTTGGTGCCTTACCCATAGTCCGTAGAATACTCTAATTCATATAAGGCTATTAGCAGAGCTAGCTAATGACACGAACTAAAAGGCTACAACAACGATCTGTTCTAACCTTAGATCAGGACCGCTGACTCGCTGAGCCTCGATTACTTAGTGGGTTTTTTTACGTTAAAATATTTTATAGTTATCCAACTAAAAGTGATAAGATATACATAAATGCAAACAGAGGTAAAACTGTTGACGTAAACACAAACTGAAGAATCTTTTCTTTAATGCAATAAACTATCTTTCTATGAATTCTAAACAGTGCATGCAAGGAAACGTGCATTTCAAACACTCGAAATCTTAATAACCAAATATCCATGGACAATAATACTACATTTGTACAGAAATCTTTCACGGTTGGGGAAAAAAATGTAACACAGTTGGTATTCATAACTCATACAAGGAGTATATATATATATATATACATAAATAAGAAATTTTGCAAGTTATTCCATTACAGGTGGTTAATAAGTAAGTCGGTTGTCTATCGCAAAACTTTTTGAGTAAAAAAAAAAAAAAATTGATAGTAATCTTATTGCGTTATCTATTGACAAATTTGTGAATGGTACATACTTATATGATAGTACAACCTATATAGTGTATTATAGATCCTACATTATAACTAGATTATACTAGTCTTATTTATAGGTATTAGGGAGGATCTAGAAAACATAGGTAGCATAGATCTGTCCAAACAGAGATCGAGAATCCATAATGAAGAAGGCTCAAGTGTCCAATGAAACATGTTTCTGTTTAGGAAAGCGCGAGAACTCTATCCTATGGCAGGCCAAACTGTGATTCTCCCCTATGCTTCAATTTTTTACTTTTTAAGAATGGAAAAACAAAAACAAAAATGTTGAAATCATTATTATTGTGCTCTCTTGTCACTGTACTATATTGATTATTGAGCAACCCAATAATACCTACAGCTTCTTCCAATACGCGTGTCTGCGGTCTCAACTCCCCCACCTCTTTTCTCCATTTTCTTGAAATTCAGTCTTTTGTTGGTTTCACAAATATGGAGTATTTTAATTTTTTTATGTAACTAACTCAAATAAGATATATTTAAAATATGGAGTATGAATTAGTATCAGGCCATAATTATTTCGAAGCACTTTATATGCAAAAGCTAAGCAATTATTAGGAAAATAGTGCATGTATGTTCATAACTATATGTGAGAATTTTGTTTGAAATTTTATGAAATAGAAGGAAAAGCACACAAAAATTATATCCAAAAATTCATTAGATGAAAAGGAAAATATGAATTTATGTTCATGAAAAATCCAGCTGGATTTCTTCTTTCCGTTTGACCCAAAAGAAAACAAAGAAACAAACAAAAGAGAGAGAAAAAAAAAGAAAACCCTAATCAGAATTTACTTCTCGATAACCTTTCCCTATTCTTAACTTTTCCTAGTCTAACTTCCCCTTTTCTCCCCTAAACTTCTCGAAAAACGCCAAATTACCCTGCCACGTCATCTGCCCGGTGTAAAAAAATCTCTCCGTTCAGCCGGACTCAAAGGCTTTTCCACCGATTTTTACCAACTTCCTCGGTAAAAAAATTTCAGAGAAGGAAAGGAAAACAACAGTAATTCCCTAGAAAATGAAGGCCTCGATTCTGTTCTTCTTAGGAGTATTACAGATCGGACAAAGCACAAGACTTCCCTCACACTCCGTGCAGCAACACAGATGCCTACACGGCAGAAACAGCACTCTCGTCTCTCCATTGGACCCACAATTCCAGCAACAACCACTCCTCTTCTCCGCCGGAAAACTATCTCCGTCGTC
>KE153857.1:23069-60337 GCA_000411075.1 Sisymbrium irio | reverse complement strand
CCAAAAAAAAAAAAAAAAACCACGACAAAGAAATCACTGGAATTAGGCGACTAATTTTAATATGCGAAATAAATAGTACCACTAATTTTGATTTGCGAGATAATAACGTCCAAACAAATGATACGACAATCAGTTACATTACTTTATACTAGCATTACTTTATACTAGCATTATACACTTCGTTTCCCCGTTGGGTGGAATTGACTTGTCCTAAAAATAATGCAGACCTGATAGCTTGCGGTGGCCTTATAAATATTTCATCATTAGCCATGGTGAAGTGTAATTATTAGTTTAGTTGTTCACTAATTACCTTTTGAAAGGAAGAAAGCATCTCATGGTTATGGTGTAATTATGAAATGAGAGAAAGTACGAGTAAACTTAGGAATCATTGAATTTAAGGAAAACAAAACATGGATACATCATACATGTCGCTAATTGTCACACGCGTTGGTTTTGACAGGAATGTAATGTGTTCGTTGCTAAAACTTTACCTTAGCCATTGAAATTTCTCGGAAGTGTTTGTCATCAATTTGGATATAATTGGTCTGTCTGCACATTAACACACACATATATCTCACGACGACCGATGAATTTTTCTATCAGTTGCATACTTGCATTCTGTTAGGCTGTGTTTCTTTACAAATAATTCATTAAAAAAAAGGTTAAATCCAATTGATGTTCAAAATTTTCAATATTTAATTACTATGATGATGTATATAAAAATAAAATTTAAGACGAATACCTATTAGTATATTTTACGTCAATAATAAGTGGAGCGGTTGGAGTCTAAGTTGGGCCTCCCAACGAATAAGTAGTCCATTTAAATTGTAACTATCAGTCTTTTTAGCTAAAACTTTTCGTCTAACATTACTGAAACACAATGTGCTGTGTGTATGCAAATAAACGGCAAAGCGTTTCCTTTAGGAAGATGGAAACTCCATACCTCCTTTTTTTAGGCGGTAAACCAGAACAGAAAATCCTCGAGAGCAGAGTAGAGCGAGAAAGAGAGCTATCGAGCCATCGAGGGAGAAAAAAAGATATGGCAGGAATGAGAACATATCTGGGTCTGCAGGTGATGACTATCGATTGGTGTTATGGGACTTGAGGACAAACGAAATGCAACACCAAAGTCAAATTTCACTAGAGAGAAGTATAAACCATCTCTTAAGTTTCTGACCAATCTACACATCTTGTGTTTTGCAGATAAACTATCTTTCCTTTACTATAGATCACATTGAGATCAACACAAGATTTTGCTAAGCAACCTGAGATCATATTGAGAGAACATTGCAATCTTACACTAAGGTTAGTCCACAGTAAAGCTAGAGCACAGACGGTTCCTCAAGATCTAAGTCATCCTTGTTCTTCAGTAAGCAACATGATGCTTTAGTGGGAAGTCTAAACCCTGGGTATTAATCAATAAGATTCAAGAACCCTTAACTAAATCTGTTTTTTAGTTTAATTTTCTGATGCATATATGGTAGGAGATCTCAGGAAACGAGTCTTTTACAACTCACCTGGTTCAGAGATATCACTCGGAACACCAAGGAAACACCACCAACACCTTTAAACTGTCATTCAGCAGGTAAAACAATTGCTACTAGTCATACACAGAGATAATATTCAATCAACTTCTTCTACATAAACTTCGAGAGAAGCTTCTCCAAGTATGAATATAAATGGCAGGAATACACGGAAAATTTGATTTTTTATTAACAAATCATCCTTCTAGTACGGCAAACTCAACAAGGAAATACAATGGAAGGAAAAGAGATTCAAAAAACCAAAAATTTCAAACACAAAAGGAACCTGAGTGAAGCTGATGCTGCAGCTGAACCCTACAATTTATTTGGAATACAATATCTATCCTGGTGTAAATAGATGGTACAAGCTTGATGATGCTTCAAGCTGCTTTCGGTGCACGATGCCCACCTAAAATGAAGAGCAAAAAGCACGAGTGAGCTCATACTAATTCTATGAAGCCACTGGCAGGAAATACATTTGATAAAGTCCACCGAATGAACCATAGATCACAAATATGCTTCGAATTATCTGAAACATACTAAAGGCAAGGGTTGACCAATACCAAAGTAAGTAAACAACTTTCAGATTTTCAGAGTTACCCGCGTAATCTAAACTATCTAGAGAGGAGACGGTAAGGAACAAAAGAGTCACCTTTTCTCTTATTAGAAGCAGATACATTGGCGCTGTTGAATGATGCGTTTCCATTGCCAGCTAAGTTCTGATTAGGCATGCATTGTAGCTGGTCAAAATCACAAGCACTTAAACCTTGGTCATTGATAGATACACCTTCTTGGCTTTGATTCCCACCAAACCCATCCTGAAGGCAATAAACTTCATCATCGCATTGCACGTTACAAGGATTCATCATGTGGGAGAAAGATGGAATATTGGGAGCCACAGGTTTCTGATAAGGAAAAGATCCAATCTCTCCATCTATCCTTCCTCTTAGATCCACAAGCAAACACTTGAGCCTGGAGACCTCAGCTTCCAAGGTAGCCTGACTTTGCAACCTCTTCACAAGCTGCTGATTGAGCGCCCTAAGCCTAGAGACCTCATCCTCCAAGGAAGCAGCTTTAGCCTTCTTCTTCTCTCTATACTTTCTAACAGCCTCTCTGTTCCCCAAAGGTCTCTTATCACCCTTCTTCCCACAGGACTCAGCTGTGTCATCGGTGGAAACTTTCTCATCGCTATCCTCGGGGAGAATCTTGGTGTGGACATGGAAGCAAGTGTGAGTGTGAGTGTTCTCTGGTCCGGTGGGGTTACAAGTGTGAGTGTGGGTACAAGCAGCATTAGACTCCATGAGAAGACCATCAAAGAAACTATCAATCGAACAGTTGCTAGGCGGAAGACCACCCATGTCTGAGCTCGAAAACACTTCCTGGTTCGAGAACTCAAGCTCCCCGTCTTCCATTACTACCAAACCCACCAACAAAAATCGATACTTTCTATGTAACAACAAATACAATCAGCTTCAAAATCTCGAGCTCTCCCCAAAACCAATCAAAATCCCTAATTTCACAACAACCCTTTCAACTTCTGATCCGTAATTGAGAAGAAAGGCAGTACCTTTGTCTAGTTCCGGAGTGAGCAAAAGAGAGAGAGATCGGAGAAAAACCCTAAAAAGAAGAATAGAAATTGAGAAAGAGTGATTGGTGGAGAAAGGAGGAGGTACGAAGCCGTTGATTTATTATAAAGACACAAGCACTGAAACAGATGGCATCATTTCGGTGGCCGGAGAAAAGACATGGACGTACGAGAACGATTTCGAGTTGTACATAGAGAGAGAGAGAGAGAGAGAGAGATTCTCTTTCTTTCTTTTTTCTTTCTTAATTAAAGTTTAATTACAAATTACTTGTCTGAACGTGATTGGAGCTCCGCATCTTCTGTTATTTATATAATTATTATGCAGATTCAAAAACTTTGTACTATCACCATAATCATATAATGATATATGTAAGACTTAATTATGGATGTACTAAAACAACAAGTTACATGAGAAAAAAACAAAACATTGACTTAAATGGAATAATGAAGTTAACAATGATTTTCTCAAGTACGGTCGTTTATTTGTTTTTCTCATTTGTGTTATTTTTTTCTTCTTAATCTGTCCTGTCAAGTTGACGAAAAAAGAAAAAAGAAAATAGTTTTACTCATTTTCAAGAAACAAAAATAAATTCCCTGACTTTTTTCATCAGGACTTGGTTTTTCTGGCCTATTTAAAATCCACATTCTTGAAAATTACATCCTACTTATATTTTAAATTTTTTATTTTTGTAACATTATTATCTCGTTTACTTTTGCCTTGTGAAACTAGAAAAATGAGATATAAATATTCAAACTCCACTTTCGAGTCGAGCCATCGACGTTAAAGTCCGCATGAGGAGAACGGCCGAATATTAGAAAAGTAGATGGGATTAGGAGTTTGGACGATTATATGGAGTGACCTGTGTTTGTAAATACCGTTTAATTATTTTAGATCATGAAGCGCATCATATTCTCTTAATATATCTATCTACAGTGAAACGTTTTTTTGCAAAACCAAATACTAAAGATTCCCAAGAAGAAGTTTGAATGTAGCTACTATTAGTAAGTTTAAACCGCCGTAACGTAAAACCCCCCAATATGTATTAATTATTTAAGACAGCTAGCTAGATTCCACGTTGTTAAAAGAAAAACAAAGATATCTTTTGCGATTAAGAAAACAATTAGGTTCTTAATCACCAGCTAGCTCTACTATATCTTTTGTGACTTTTAAAAACAAATAGATCGTTAATCACCCATCTATTTATCTATTATCCTCAACTTGTTATTTTTCTCTCTTTTGGAAAGCTTCCTTTACTTAAATGGTTGGTTGATGTGAACATTAGTGATCGTGAGATACGTAGCTTTCTTTTAGGGCTTGTACTTTATATATATTTCTAGATAAAAGTAGGTTTGATGCAAAAATTCTATTTCTTTTGCCTAGTGGGGGTACTTAATTTTTTTTTTTATTCGTTATTCTCTATGTTCTTGATTCTCTCCCTGACTGACCCATTTGAAATGAGCTCGTTCTCTGTTACCTTTGGATTTTGGACACATGATGATTTCTTCAGATCTGACTAAAGCCTTCTTATAAGGTATATGGATTTATAGATATGAGAGAAACCTTCATATTTCAGATAAGAACTTCGTAATTCTATACATCGAATAATGTTTCACACTCTCACTATCGTTTTTTCTCAACGCAAAATTTTCAATATAACAATGGTATATATATTTTTATTTTCTAGAACCTTTTGTCTTATCTTATTTTATCGGCTATCTGCCTCATTAGCCTAGCCGTATCAAGCATTTACCCCATTTTTAGTCGGGATCGGATGAGACAATCGCTGCCTATAGATCCGCTTGCCCTTCTCGTCTTTAGTTTATAATTTCTTGTCTTATTATACCTTTTAGTCATATTGTTTATGTTAGTGTGGCTCACATGATGTCTTAATATTGTTCACTACGTAGTTGAAATTAGAGTATTAATTACCACTTAACACCGTTCCATGCTTTTGCTTATTTGACCAGGTCTTATTAATTTACAAAACGGTTAACAGGACGCTAACAAACGAAAAACCAATCAAAGTCTCTGTTAAATCTAAATCAATCTTACTGTTTCTCCTATACGTACTTGGCTTGAAATATCCAGATTTAAATAAATAAATCGAATAATACCTAATAAATATTATAGAGCTATCCCACGGTATCATTAGTTTATATTTTGAATATTTAAGCAGACCCGTAAACGGCAATAAATTAGAATAGCATAACTCAATTATCGTATACATGTAATGAATATTATTACTATATATATTAATATATTATGAAAGTCCAATCAATAGTATAATCCCTCATCTTTTATATATATGAGTGCACAAGAAATAGTCATGTTTTGGATCTCAAGCAACAAAATACGAATACGGACAAATACATATATACATTTGACATATTGTTATTAAGACATAAGATGTGGCATGTCCCAAGACTCTCTACTCCATATCTCAACTCTCAAGCCATTATTTATTAAAAGCTTAACCTGATTTTTCAAATAAATATTGCGTCAATAAGATCTAAATCTTTTTTTTTTAACATTAAAATCTAAATCTTTTTTTTTTAAATTAAAAGTTGTTTCTATACTTGAATTTTAGATATTTACACACAATTACTCGTTTGTAAAGTTAATTTCTGTTACGTATCACAAGGTCTGTAAGAGATGTTGGACATATATTATGCGTAGAATTATGAAATATAGTATAGAAATATACATATGAATACTCTAAAATACAGGTTGATGAAGGTTCTCGAATAATTTATTATTTCTTTCTATACGTTTAGTATCATTTTATAAATCCAAAACTTGTGGTACTTTTAGGATTTGATTCTGATGTTGATTTAGAAAAACAAACCACGAAATACTGTATTTTGATGATTGGCTAATTATATATATACAGTTATATATATATTAGTTTTATACATATATAAAATATGCATTTTGTTATAACGTTTTTGCGTTTATACTGGCTAAATTGATATAAACACGTCATAAAATTACAGTTTAAAACGTCAGTACTAGATATTTTAGTAATGTTACTAATATATCTTAGTTGTATAACAAAAACTATCTTTAAAATCACTGTCGCAACGAAAAATTATTCATCATTGTTTTATTATTATTTTTTTTGACATTTACTAGCTTTTACAGTTCTGTTTTTAAAGTATAAACGCGTCAACAGATTCGTTGATATAAAGATATGTTTAAATTTTCTCTACCTTTTATATCATCTATGACCTGAATGGAAAATAGTACTATTTGCGAAGTGCGGAGATGTCTCTTCGGGTGCTTGGGCAGAGAGAGCCCCCCAATAATATGGGCGACTAGATTCCAAAGTTTGTCTTTTGTGTTTTTAATCTTATTATCATACCAAGTTCGTAGAGCCTTATATTAGAAGCTTTACATAGACAATATTAACTTAGGATTAGTTCAGAAGAAAGAAAAATTAATGTAGGACTGTCTGTTTGCGTATATATATGATAATATAATATCAAAAGATAAATAACTATTTAATAATAAAAATATATGATAGTATCAAAATATAACTAACTAGTTAAAAATAAATAAATTTATATCCTAACATTTTTATTTATTATATTACTTTTCTTACACAGTTTTTTTATTTTCCTTTTCAAATATGCTACTTCAATATTTAAGAAACTCTACCGCAATGAACAAACGGTATTAGCTGATGTCTAGCTGAATCAAAATGTGATATTTATTTATGTCCAAATGCTATGGGATATTTTTCTTTTTAAAAGTTGGTGATCTTTTGTCTAATATAAGGAATAAAACTGTTCAACCAAATGCTAACATGACCGTTTTAAGCTTCTTAAGAGTTTTTTTTGTTATGTCATGGTTGGATTTTACATGACATCCAAAATTTGTTCACGGATTTTAGTATTTACGTAAATTGTTGTAGCTTCAGTTTGCTTTTGCAGTTGTTCCTAATACGTATAAGTAACAAAAAAAGTTTATATAGTAAACTCCACTTAGACCGTAGTATTTTAAGGTTGAAGTTCCCTAGATGAACAACAAGAAGAGAAAAGGCTGTTGTTACTTCTCTCCATGGGACTGATTGATCCGGATTCATCGTCTTCCACCTCAAGCATCGCAAGGCTCAAATGTAATTCCGCCCTGGAATTCGGGTAAACCTCGTCATCGAAGCAATCTTCATATTCTACTTCCTGAATCCATTTCTCGACTTCGTTTACACCTCTTAGTAGCCTCAGTATCTGACGAAACATTAAAGATTAGTCCTTCATCATGATGAAGGTTTACTCATAAAGGAAACAAAATCTTACTTGTCTAATATTAGGACGATGTGTGGCTGATCTTGTGAGGCAATGTGTAGCAGCAAGAACCATTCTCTGTAACTGAGTTTCGTCGGATATCTCTGTTAGGTCTGGATCCAACAGGCCCTTTTCATTTCCAGTCTCAATCAACGGCTTTGCCTGCATTCCAAAGATAGATATTTATAGGGTTTTATGTTATGTAGTTTTGCGTCGCTAAAAGTAACCTAAGCAGTACACCCAAAAAGAAGAAAACATACCCACATGACCAAGCTCTCTTCTCCTTTTGGATTATCAGGTGAAATGGGAGATCTTCCTGATATGAGTTCAAGCAGAACCACTCCAAAGGCGTAGACGTCCACTTTGTCACTGACTTTTCCGTACATGAAATATTCTGGCGCAAGGTATCCAAATGTGCCCACCACGTCACCTTGTATCGAAAATCGAGAAGATGTCGTTGGTCCCCACATCGACAGCCCGAAATCTGACAGCTATTCTCAAAATCACAAGCAACACAATATTGGTGTCTTATGACTTTATTTAGAAAGAAAATTAACAAAAAAGTTAAAAGGTTTCATTACCTGAGGTTGGATCTCATCTGAGAGAAGAACATTGGAAGTTTTGACATCTCTGTGAATCACTGGCTTAGAACATCGGTTATGAAGATAATCTAACGCTTCGGCTAAACCGGTTGCTACCTTGAATCTCTCCTCCCATGATAATACATGCTTTTCCTTTTGCTTACCTGCATAATTAAACATCATCCTTTATAAGATATACATATACCAATTTGACAAGGACATTATCTATATAGAGTAGTGTTGTGTTACCGTGAAGGGTTTTCTCTAAACTTCCTGTGGATGAAAGGTTGTAAACGGAGATTAGATCATTGTCTTGAACGCAAACACCAAGTAACTGTGAGATGTTTTGGTGACTTAAAGAAGAGATAATGTCGATTTCACGAACAAAATCTGCCATAGCTTCTTTAGATGATGATTTCAAGATTTTCACTGCAATGCCTTTTCCATCTCCAAGAATCCCTCTGTACACTTCATTGCATCCTCCTTTCCCAATCAAATTTTCTGTCATATATAAGCAAAGATCAAAACTCAGAAACACATGTACATATAGCGAGTAAGAAGGAGAAAAGTACCTTGAGAGAAATCTGATGTTGCTGTCTTAAGAACATTGTAGCTGAACCATTTGTTGTTGTCTCTCAATATGTCCTTAAGTTGTTTCCGTACAAAGCTTGTCTCAGAGTTTAGGTTCTGTTGATGATCTGGAAACCGCTCAGGTAAGCTCATGACCCAGTTAACCACTGAGACTTTCCGTGTATGCCAATGGTGAACTTGTGGTGTTCCTAAAGTTGCTGTTCTAAGAAAAGGCCAACCTGGTTTCTCGTCTAAGAACATGTCTATCGAAGGAAGCGAAACCGATCTTCCTGAAATCTTCCTCTTTTCTTCACTCATCTTCAAGAGTTCGTTGTTGTTAACCCTTGATTCATCATCCTTGCATTCACTATCAGAAAGTTTAGTACTTGGCCTCAAATGTACTTTATGCACTGAAGTATTAACCAAAGTCATTGCTCTCGGAAATAGTTAGTGATGTCCAAGACTTCAGTCGTCGAATGAAATCGTTTATCGCAGAATTTAGAAGGCTATCTGTACCTAATGTCACACGAAACAGAAATCACTAATCTGAGACAAGTACAATAACCTTACAAGGAATAAGAAGAATAAGAAGAAAACTCACGCGAAATAGGAGAAACATGAAGAGCAACAATAAAATCTCTAGAGTCTGCAACTTGTTTCTTTGTTTTGATTACCACATAAGATCTTGGATCTTCTCAATCGTTAAAAAAAAAGAGCTCTGGTAAGTCTTGGTGACATATTCGAGCTTAATGCTCGTTATCTGTATAAAAAACAGAGGAATCGAAGCAAACAAAAACTCTATTGTAACAAGTGATTTGTTGATATCAAGAAAAGTTAGGACTTTCTTTGTATATTTTATAATTTATGTAAATTTCGAAGGAAAAGATGTAGCAGAGATGGATTCGAAAAGATAAACTAGAGCAGTACGGGACAAGATAGTGTTACCAAAACTCGTTACATCTATTATTATATTTGGCCTTTAAATAATAAAAATCGAAATCTGCCGCCATGTACCATCAGCATTTTGAACCTCTCTATACGACTAACAGAAAATTGACCCAAAAATAAATAAAATATTTTGAAAAATCTTACACATCAAGGGACTTGAATTTTCTCAGACGTAATTGCTGATCATCTTCTATACCATCTTATGGTTATAACTTATATCATATTTGATTGAGTTAATCATGGAATATAAACCGATCGAATCAAGAGGGTTGTCGGCGAGAGAGAGAGGACTGTTTGGGGAAGAGTGGTGTGCCAACAGAAGACATTGACTAGTTTTGTTTTTACTGTGTTCGTTATTAATAGTTAGACGAAAAAATAAGCTTAAAAGGCAAAAAGGAGTTAGTTATAAGAAACCGGCAAAATTCGCGGGAAACCCTCGATATCCGGTGATTAAAAGCGGGATTGTTAGTGTGTGCCCACCGGCTATTGCGAGTAAAGCGTAACGAACACGCCTGGATTCAAGCTTTGAAGGCTGCCTCCCATGTACGGCAATGCCTCGATGATTAAATTAACAAAGACCGTGAACACTACGTTCTTTTCCTCTTCTTCATATATTTAAGATCTTTCATTTTTTTTGGAAATATGTGAAGAATAAATAAATCTCACATATTTCCCCCCGTTTAATTAAAGTAGGCAAGTGGTAAAAGTAAAATGTTTAGTACTAATAAAATAATGTTATTGCATAAGATGATTCAAAGAGATAAACAAATATTATATATGTGTGTATATCATTATATATAACACATATGGAAAGCTTTATCTGACGTTTAATTCATCATTAGTATAGTAAATTCATATTTTCTGGACTTATTAGATATGCTAAATATAATTCGGCAATCTATTTGGATTATTTAATCCTGATAAAAAGTCAGTCTGTTGATCAAGCTGAAATGGTAAGATTTTGAGATTTCTAGCAATTTCTTCTCGAAAATTCTGGTAACCATAATTAATTAGGTGTCACAGCAATACAAAAACACGAATATTAATCAGAAATAAAAACATTTACTAGAACTCGCTTTGAAACGTGGATCAAAATGATATTGAGGGGCCAAGGTGAACACAATAGAAGACAAATGATAACCTTTTAGCTCGATAATATCACTTGCAAATATTAGTACTTAAATAAATTGCAAATACAAGCCGAACTTAAAAAGCAGTGATGCAAATATATTTTAAGTATATCTTGTCACTGTATTTTGTAATCGTGGCGTCATAAACCACAAACAGATTATTGCATTGTGTTGTTTTTACACTGGACAGTGTACATTTTGTAATATCGAATCAAATAAAAATATCTGAAATCCAAATACTTCGTACTTATAGGCTATACACATTCAAGTAATCTCTGACATTAATAAAAAAACAAATAATTGAAAATGAGAAAGTCGATAAGAAAATCAAAATTGTAGTAAGTAGAAAAAATCACGTACAACATTTTATAATCCATAATTATAGATACCATCGACATCAGTGGTAAGCAAGTGGTTATTTGCAATAGAAAATAAAGGTATTTAATTTGGTTTCACCTCTGTCACGTCTCTTCTTCATAATCTGTAATGCAGCCGTAGATCATTCTTATGGAAGTTATGTCCTATACTAATCAATTTTACAATTGCTTAGCTATTTGTTTACGTTTTTGTATCTATACACAAATGTATACTTCTTTCAATTCATAGCACAAGATTCCCCCTCCACTTATCGCACTTTTTATTTACGTAAGAAGACACAAAAATCATCACATTTTAACATCATAGAAAGAAGAAAAAGAAATTCATGTCAGTGCCTGGCGAAGAAAACATGTCAAAGGATAGTTGGTACGTAGGGAATAGATTATATAGTCTTTATTGTGATTGAAATGCTTTTTAGGTGAATATTGGTTCACTAAACATGGCAGAGAGCCAGAGATATATATTTAACTATTTGAATCTATCTTTTTTTTTGTTAAAGACTATTTTAAGTTAATCTAGTATGGTGGGAATCGAATCATATATACGTGGGTCTGAATCGAGAGGCAGTTAACGCAAAGAAAGAGATTGATCAACAAACAGGATTCGTTTGGTAATGATAAGCAAAGGTTATGACCACAGATTAAATAAATACTTTATCATTAAGTGGAAAACGTCTACTCCGTAATCAAATAAATATCAAGAAATTTTTTATGAAAATCAAAAGTGATCATTTTCACGAGTCGCAGTAATATAGTAATATTTCTATAATTTTTACACCCTTTATAAACATATTATAATCCATTTTCACGTGTAGGTCAAATAGGCAGTGTCACCCAAAATGAATGGGTGTATCATGCATGTAATCGTCAAGTTTTTGCTCTTTTTTTTTCTTTTCTTTTCATTTTTTTTTTTTTCAGACGTTACATTTGATCTGAAACAATCATTTTCCAACTGATTACTCTAATCGTAGTTGTATAATGCATAATTGTATCATAACAATATATGTTTTAATGGTTTCAACTTTCCTTGCCACTTTAATTTTAGAGAACCTTAGAAAAGGTGAGTGCAGCGCTTGATTGGTCTTTAACAACGTGGAAACAGATGATTCTAAACGCTATTATTGTTTGGGTGAAACGCTACATCATCAAAACCAAAACATATCAGCAACAAAACATAAAGAAGAAACGGAAGAAAAATTAAACTTGGCCTTTTCAATGTAACTGTGTAAGTAAAGGAGGAGACTTGCAAGTTGGTGTTGTTGAATTAATCTTTTGGAACATTATGATGTTATGTAATTTAATGAAATCAAACTAAACAATTTGTTTGCAAAATTATGAGATTTGTACAAGAAACAATAAAGACTAAGAGGGTCTCCTAAATTCACATTCCAATAATTTCTGCGACTGCAATTTTGTCAAGTAACGGCTAATATTCTGGCTGAAACCACACAATATCCTTTATTGGAGGATAATCTCTAAACAATTCGTGCGAGTCAATGAAAACAAAGAAATCAAGGATTCGAGATATATTTACAAGTCAGAATGCAAAGAAGAATACAAATACTCGTTACTTCTGATTCTTGTCAATTTCTGAGACTACAAACAACAGATTCCTGCTTACTTTAACAATTTATATGAAAAGGAGAAAACAAAATACTTGTAGCTCTCTAATTCCCCTGTTGTTTACTTTCTCTTCATTGACTCACAATATAGAACAACCTTTCTGAGATTTTCTCTTCTTCTTCTTGTTTTTGGGTGGCTGGAGAACTACCTTGATAGCCGCATCAAACACAGCTTTTACATTCTGTTGGAAAAGATTGGATATTGTCAGTGAGTTTAGTTGGTTAAAGATTATATATATATATTGAAGTTTTAGGTTTACCTGTTGTGTTTTTGCACTGCATTCGATATAAGCAGGTGCACCGATCAGCTTCTTTAGTTCTTCACCCTATTTTGATAACCATTACAAGATGACGCATGAGGAGCTTCAACAGTGAGGATTCAGTTAAGATCATATGAGAAGAGTATGAGAAAAAGGTACCTGAGAAGTAGAGATAGGCACAGCACCAGGGTGCTCTACAAAGAATTGCTTGTCGTCTCGAAGATCTGAAAGAGAATTAATCATCAAAATATCAGAAAAGTATCACCGAACAGAAAAAAAATATGGTAATGGAGGTATCATAAGAACCAACCAAGCTTGGTTCCAACGAGTATGATGGGAACACCAGGAGCGTAATGTCTCAGTTCAGGTACCCACTATTAATAAAAAAACAAGAAACCAAATGTAGTATTCTATTAGCATCACTGAATTAAGATTTGTAGAAGAAAAAAGACAAATGAAAAGAAACAGGAGAGAAGTTTCAGGGGAGGAACAAAGATCAAACCTTTTTAGAAACATTTTCATAGCTAGCTTTGCTGACGAGAGAGAATGCAAGTAAGAAGACATCTGCACCGCGATAGCTCAAAGGTCTTAGTCTATTGTAGTCCTCTTGACCTGTTTCATCGAGTCAACAAAAAACACAAATGACTCTCTGCAGAGGAAGATAATCACAAAGATAAGAAAGAACAATGAAATCAACGGTAACTTGCCTGCAGTATCCCATAACCCCAAGTTGATAGTGTTCCCATCCACAATCACATTGGCGCTGAAATTATCGAACACAGTTGGCACATAATCCTGTCACATGGGATTTCAAATCACATTAGCCATAAAATGCCCTTCCACAAAAGTTGTTTAACACACTTTATATGGTCTTAAAACAGAATAAGTAATCCCACAGAAACAGCTGTGGAACATGAAGCTGAGATTTTCAAATCCTATGAAGATCACTCATTAGTCATTACTATCACTGAGCCAAAAGGTCCTCAAAAACTAACATTCTCACCAGATTACCAAAAAGAACAAGCCTTTGACTAACTTTCCTAGAAAATCTCAAGAATTAAGACCATAAAAATCAAACTCTACCAGATACTAACACACACATGACTAAGGTCTCTAAAGATGGAAACTCTCAAATCCTAATAAGGATCACTACAGAACAACCACTGAGCTAGAGGCCCACTAACTAACAGTCTCATCAGATTACCAAAAAGAACAAGTCTTTGAGAAGGTTTCCTACATAAAGACAAAGTCAGGTCATAATAATCAAGTCACATTCGGACCCAACAACAAACAACAAATACAGAAGAAAAAGAAAAAAAAACAAAGGAAAGGAGAAGCCTTTTAAGCTGACCGTAGGGAAAGTGTTGCTAGTGTAAGAGATGAGGAGACAAGTCTTTCCGACAGCACCGTCGCCGACAGTGACACACTTGATAAACCTTGAAGCACTCATCTCTCTCTGCTTTCTCTAACTTCAAAACCTAATTTTTTCAAGATTTGGGGATTTTTTGGTAGTAGAGAGAGAAAGTGAGAGTGAGGTTGTTAAAGAGGTAGAAGACAAAGAAATAGCTGATCAAAGTCGTCTGTTGCTGACTTGCTGTGCCGGTCCCGTATATAAAGGAAATAGCCGATCAAATTTTGAGATTTTTGAACGTATTCTATTTATTTAATTTAAAATCCATTTAATAATCACATTTATAGAAAATTAACCTGTTAACCCCATTTAATCTTGCTACATAATCAAGCATAAACGAACTCAATTTTACATATACCAAATTCTGGCTCAAATTAACAAATCTTACGTACTAATCGATTGAAGAATTTCCACCAAGTAGAAACTCTTTATATTATAATAACTAATACAGCTTGATTTCATTTATAATTATAATACAGCAAACTCTAATAAAATGTTAGTAACTTAACCAAAAATCACCAAATAACCATTAGCCCAAAATATACATCTATTTTTTTCTATGAAAGGGAAAATATAGAAAAATAGACAAATTTTGGTTAACGTCGAGAAATGTGTAAACATTCTAATTTTTTGATGTATTTACACAAACTCTCTCCAATAAACATTGAAACACTAAGAAAACTGTAAACGCAGGTCAATTTTCTTAACAGATCACGGTGAAACAATCTTTTCATCCTCGCTAGTTATATCTGTTTAAAACACTGATTGATAGTTTAAGAGAATCCGTTGGGTAAAAGAAAGAGAGAATTTGTTATGTGCTTGCCCTGATATTCTTCTGCTAAAAAAGGCTAAACAAGCTTTAAAAATAGGAATATAAATAAATAAATATAAAGTAAAAAAGGAGTTTGAAAGCTACAACGGTGGATTCTATTTCAGACCCGTAAAAATCTCTGAAACCCGAAAAGTTGAGTGCGAAACATTCTCTTATATCATTGTCTTTTTCCAGAGCTTGTTATTTGAGCTCTCCTTGTTTTTTATTTCCTCCGACAAGGACGAGGTTCCAAGAGAACTTAGCTTCTTGTTCTACAATACCAAATTAAACAAAATTAATTCAAGAAAAAGAAGAGAGTTTAATGAAAAAACATTCTCTTGATCGATGGCTCTTAACAGCCGTTCTTGTGGTTCTCCTCTCGTCTGCTTCCTCATTCGCCTCCAAGAAAGAGGTGAAAAAGAAGAAGAGTAATAAGGAGGTGACTTACGATGGAACATCTTTGATCATCGATGGCAAAAGAGAGCTTTTATATTCCGGCTCTATCCATTATCCTCGAAGCACTCCTGAAGTATATATATTTAATCAAACATATAATTTTTTTTTGTCCTTTTAAGGTTCTTTGTATTGATATAGATATTTTGGACTTTGTCTAGATGTGGCCAAATATCATCAAGAGAGCGAAACAAGGCGGTTTGAACACGATTCAAACATACGTTTTCTGGAATGTACATGAGCCTGAACAAGGGAAGGTAATTAAAATCGATTCAGACAACATATAAAACAAAAATAAATATACATATTAGTATTTTTAGTGTCTTCTCTTTTTGGTTGTTGTTTTCGTTAGTTCAACTTTTCCGGACGAGCTGATTTGGTGAAGTTCATAAAGTTGATTCAAAAGAATGGCATGTATGTGACATTGAGGCTTGGACCTTTTATCCAAGCTGAATGGACTCATGGGTAATAAATCCAAGAGAAATAATTGCTACTTTTTTATTTTGCTTAGTCCTATCTTAAATTTGTTCCTTAATTTTTTACGTGATTTGTCGTTATATTAGAGGACTTCCTTATTGGCTTAGAGAAGTTCCTGGAATTTTCTTCCGTACAGACAATGCACCATTCAAGGTATTACATATAGACGAATGTGTGCCTTTTGTTATAATTAAAGAGGTTAACAGATGTGACCAAAAAAAAATTATTGCAGGAACATACAGAGAGGTATGTACGGATGATACTCGACAAAATGAAGGAGGAAAAATTGTTTGCTTCACAAGGAGGCCCCATTATATTAGGACAGGTCCCAGAAAAAAAAACCCTAACACCTATACATACCTAATGATCTTACAAAATGTTACAATATGAACGGTTTTGTAATGAATATGAATTGCAGATAGAGAACGAGTATAGCGCGGTTCAACGCGCATATAAACAAGACGGACTGAACTACATTAAATGGGCATCTAAGTTGGTCGACTCAATGAATCTTGGGATCCCATGGGTTATGTGCAAGCAGAACGACGCTCCTGATCCTATGGTAAGTAAAGTTATTCTAATGTCTAGGTTGTATTTTGTCTCAATTGAAGAAAATGTTTTTTTTTTAATGATTTGAAAAACATTGAGAATAATAAATCTTGAAACAGATCAATGCTTGCAATGGAAGACATTGCGGTGATACTTTCCCTGGTCCAAACAAAGAAAACAAACCATCTTTATGGACCGAGAACTGGACTACTCAGTGAGTTTTCAATCTTGTTACTCTTAATTGAAAAATGTAGAAACTAAGACTCATTCATGAAAGTGTTAAGATCTTGATGATTTTAAGATTTATTGTCACTTAGTTTCGAGTTGAACTCCATGGTTTTTAAATAAAATTATTTAACAGGTTCCGTGTGTTTGGTGATCCGCCAACTCAGAGATCTGTGGAAGATCTAGCTTTCTCAGTTGCTCGATTCTTCTCCAAGAATGGAAGCCATGTGAACTACTACATGGTATATATGATAACCCTTTGAATTCGAATAAACCGTAATTGGAAAGATATAAAAGAAAAATGATTGTTTAAAATCTTAAAATGGGTATTTGTTGTGTTATAAAATCTTGTAGTACCATGGAGGAACTAATTTTGGAAGAACCTCTGCCCATTATGTAACCACTCGATACTACGATGACGCACCTCTTGATGAATATGGTTTAGAGAGAGAGCCTAAGTATGGTCATCTTAAACATCTTCATAATGCTCTTAACCTCTGCAAGAAACCACTTCTTTGGGGTCAGCCTCGCACCGAGAAGCCTGGAAAAGATACAGAGGTATTACAATAGCAAATAATCAACAACATTCTGAAATTTGCCAAACTGCTTTGGAAATGATTCAACTATATCTGTCTGCATGCGATTACAGATTCGATACTACGAACAGCCTGGAACGAAATCTTGTGCAGCTTTCTTGGCTAACAACAACACCGAAGCTGCAGAGACCATTAAATTCAGGGGGAAAGAATACGTGATAGCGCCTCGTTCCATTAGTATTCTTCCAGATTGTAAAACTGTTGTTTACAACACTGCACAGGTGAAGAAAACATTTTATTCCGGTTTATTCAAGTAAATACAATAACAGAGTCTTTAACGCGTTCTTGTTTTGAACCAGATTGTTTCTCACCACACTTCAAGGAACTTTATGAAGTCTAAAAAGGCGAACAAGAAGTTTGATTTCAAAGTGTTCACTGAGCCATTGCCTACTAAACTCGAGGGTGACTCTTACATACCCGTTGAGCTTTACGGTTTGACTAAAGACAAGACAGACTATGGATGGTACTCAACAAGGTAAATACTCATTTCATGTGATTCTATATTTAAAAAAATAATATATATATATATGAAGAGAATCTTGAAATTAATATTGCTTTGCAGCTTCAAGATCCACAAGAATCACTTACCTAAGAAGAAGGGAGAGAAGACTTTTGTGAGGATTGCTAGTCTTGGACACGCGTTGCACGTTTGGTTTAACGGAGAATACATGGGTAAGAATTGTGTAGGAATGATGTAAAAATATGAAAATGAGCTATGATGATGATATTTTTCTCTGTTACCAGGAAATGGACATGGAAGCCATGATGAGAAGAGTTTTGTTTTCCAGAAACCGGTTACATTAAAAGCTGGAGAGAATCATCTTATTATGCTTGGTGTTCTCACTGGATTTCCAGTAAGTAACAAATACACTTTAAACGTTTTTGAATCAATATATGGATGAAGATATGTTTCATAAGTGGTTGGCTTTTTTCTGTTCTTACAGGACAGTGGATCTTACATGGAGCATAGATACACCGGTCCTCGTAGTGTTTCCATCTTAGGATTGACTTCTGGAACACTTGATCTCACTGAAAGCAGCAAATGGGGGAACAAGGTGTGAAATCAATTTTTATTTTTTCTGAAATTGATTTACAACATTGAGAAAACATCTCATTGATTTGATCCCGTTTTCTTTATCTTTAGGTCGGTATGGAAGGCGAAAGACTCGGGATCCACACGGAGGAAGGTTTGAAGAAGGTCAAATGGCAGAAATTCTCCGGAAAAGTACCAGGACTTACATGGTACCAGGTAATGAAAAGAAAACAAAATTTTAGGCTATATGAATGCAACTGGTAAGAAATGTAGAGATAATCTAATAATCTCCTGACACATTCTAATGAATGTGAAACATTTCAGACATACTTCGATGCACCAGAGAGCCAAAGCGCAGCAGCGATTCGCATGAGCGGAATGGGAAAAGGGCTGATTTGGGTGAATGGAGAAGGCGTTGGAAGATATTGGATGTCTTTCTTGTCTCCATTAGGTCAACCTACGCAAATAGAGTATCACATCCCTAGATCTTTCCTGAAGCCCAAGAAAAATCTTCTTGTTATATTCGAGGAAGAACCTAATGCGAAGCCTGAGATTATAGACTTTGTCATTGTCAACAGAGACACAGTTTGTTCTTACGTCGGAGAAAACTACACTCCAAGTGTTAGACACTGGACTAGGAAGCAAGACCAGGTCCAAGCCATCACCGATAACGTGAGTCTTACGGCTACTCTTAAATGCTCAGGCACTAAGAAGATCGCAGCCGTTGAGTTCGCTAGTTTCGGAAACCCTATTGGTGTTTGTGGAAACTTCACACTTGGTACATGTAATGCTCCTGTTTCAAAGCAAGTCGTGGAGAAGGTAATTAATGTCAGATTCCGTATCTTCTTGTTGTATACTGTGTAGCTTGTTATAGAAGTAACTAACAAAAGAAACTGGTGCAGCATTGTTTGGGGAAAGCAGAATGCGTGATTCCGGTGAACGAAAGCACGTTCCAACAAGACAAGAAGGATTCATGTAAGAACGTTGTCAAGACGCTTGCCGTTCAAGTCAAGTGTGGTCGTGGCAAGAAGAACTGAGGGTATTTTATCATCACTATCACATGGTTCTGTTAAAATGCTTCATGTTGTGCTTTTAGTAGACCAATTTCAAAAGTGTCGTGGCATCGATTTTTGTCATTCCGTTTGTATTTGGTTTCTTAAATTTAATCGTTGACATCCGAGTAAATATATTGGTCTATATATGATCCGATCAAGATACAACAACATATTCAAAACATTAATTGGTTGATTATAAACCAACCCTTTTATCGAATGTTGCCCTTTCGTTTGGTAGAGAATAACATATCGAGGAGGGGGGTGGAAATTCCGTATAATCGATTAATATTATTAATGTACTCATTTTTAGGCTTGAGGGAGGAATAAAATAAACAAAAAAAAAAATCAGATGTAACATGCGCGCCGTTTAAAAGATGCGTTACAGACACGCATGGTGTTTTTACGAATAAAAGATGACATGCAAGTCTCAATGTGGACTAATCGAAACCTTAACAAGCCAATGAGATCCACGGAAGGATGTGGCTGAGGAAAACAGCAGATAACTGACACGGACCCCATCAGATTTTCCTCATTGGGTTGGTTTTATCTATTTTGACCACATTTTTGCCTCTGCTTCTCAACATTCCCCAGACGACTAGGAAAGAAGGAAGGAGCTATGGCTGCACCGATTGTTGACGCGGACTACCTGAAAGAGATCACCAAGGCTCGCCGTGACCTCCGCTCTCTCATCGCCAACCGGAACTGTGCTCCGATCATGCTTCGATTGGCGTGAGTTTGTTCCCATTCTTCATTGGTTTAGTGTAAATGATTATTAGTTAAGGCTGTGGAAATCGCTCGATCTTTGGTTGCTTTGCTTTGCTCGTTTTGATTGTTTCAAAATTGTTTTGGTTTGTGAAAGATGGCACGATGCTGGAACCTATGATGCTCAATCCAAAACCGGTGGACCTAATGGTTCTATAAGGAACGAAGAGGAGTACACACACGGTGCCAATAGCGGTTTGAAATTCGCTCTCGAACTCTGTGGTGTGTTTCTTCTTCTTTTCCTTGTTTAAGATTTTGATTTTTGTAATTTATAGACTCGTCTCCTCGTGTATCGTCTGTGTGTTAAGATTGCTCGTGAAGTTTAGGATAGTCAACACTGTTGCTCTCATGTTGGTGTGTATCTTTGTTTTATCTTATGGTTTAAGAACAGTCTTGCTCGATTATGCTTTTGGGATGGATTTTGAATTGTTAAGTTTAAAGAGATGCTTTAATTTTTCATGTTTCAGAGGGCGTCAAAGCTAAACATCCCAAAATCACCTATGCGGATCTATACCAGGTGAATTACGAGTTTTTAGCTTAATGTATCATTACTACGATACTGAGTCTTACCTGAGAATTAAGAAGACTGTGACAATAGATGCGTAGCTGATCCGTCTTTATTAGTTTTTCTTTTCAGCCATATAATTTGCCAAATGTATAGTGCTTGTGTCTCGTAGACTTGTCCCAGGTTATGGTTGAGCTGTGTCCTTACGGTCTCAGTTTATTGCAACAGGGGAATGGCAATTTGTTCTAAGAGAAAGTTGCTGATAGATTGACTATGTTGTTCAAGTAGAACCTTTTATCTTTTGCAGTAGAAGCTAAATAAAAGTAAAATATACACTGTAAGAGTCCAAACGACCAAGCCGGATCTTGTAACTAAACCTTAATTTATCTCCATGCTAGGGAATATGCTTCATGATCGACCAGAAAATCTGCTTCCTGTATTTTAAACACTGAATTCCTAAAATTGGCATTACCAAGAGATTATGTTTAAAACTTTTCTGTTAGGTTCTCCAAACTGTTAACCCATTGGTGTAACTCATTCTCTAGTACTGTTTGTATTGTTCCATTTTTTTATTTGGTCGGGGATCTAGACATGGATTCCCGAGAGAAATGTACCAGATTAATGGCATTCAAGCTTTGGATCTGGATATTTTACGCTTTAAGTCATGTGTTTCAGCTTGCTGGTGTGGTAGCAGTGGAGGTTACTGGTGGACCTGACATCACCTTCGTTCCTGGGAGAAAAGTTTGTTTCCTCTTTTATTATTCATACATTATAACACTTTCACACTGAAGCAAATAAAAATAAGTGTACATTTCTTCCTGGTAGGATTCGAATGTTTGCCCTAGGGAAGGACGACTTCCTGATGCTAAACAAGGTACAACAATAATTTGTTATCTCATTTATAACAAACTTCGAATTTTTTTTCTGCTGGCACCATTCATGGAATTGGAAGATCTTCTCTGAGTACCCTTCCCTTCTGAAAGTTTGAAGTTGCCGTTATATCTGTTTATAGGTTTCCAACATCTTAGAGATGTCTTCTACCGCATGGGACTATCTGATAAGGATATCGTGGCACTCTCAGGGGGTCATACTCTGGTAAATTCATAGGCTGGTTACTTAAGTTCTCTTGTTTTCTAACAAATAAAAGGTATTCATGTGCTTATGACCACTGTTGGGTGTTTAGGGAAGGGCTCATCCAGAGAGGTCAGGCTTTGATGGGCCATGGACTCAAGAGCCACTGAAGTTTGATAATTCTTACTTCGTGTAATTTTCATCTCTTAATCCTCAGATCTTAAGTCTTCTTTTTATTTTTGAATTTAATCTGTTTGTGTTTCCAATAAGAACAAGCACCAAACAGCTAGCTTATTACAGGATCGGTTAACCCATGATTAATTGCTGTTTTGGACCTTTTGGTACCAGGGAGCTATTGAAAGGAGAATCAGAGGGCTTGTTGAAACTTCCAACTGACAAGACTTTATTGGAAGACCCGGAGTTTCGTCGTTATGTTGATCTCTATGCAAAGGTATAGCAAGTTGGAACTCTTCTCTGCCTCCGAACCATTTATTTCCTGTGTTTGTATGATAGTGCGGAAAAACTCAGTTTCATTTCATTTCAAATTTTCACTGAATCCACAAGCATGCACAGAATTACAAACCATTCTATCTAGGATTTTGTTTTAGAAACAACAGGTGCTAATGAACCAAAAGGAGCCCATATAGTTGTGCGCCTGTTTGCTGCCAATGAAAATGAGCTTTTATGAGAAGTGTCAATAGCAGTCGTATCCAGTGCTGCTTCTCTATGGTTTTGTTTCTTAATGACTGAAAATGTGATCTTGAGCTTGCATATTTCTAAAGTTCCAGCAAGATGAGCATAGTGATTGATCAGATTTGTCCTGTTTTAGACTGGTGACAAGTTCAATGTATGGTGACAGGATGAAGACGCATTCTTCAGAGATTACGCAGAATCGCATAAGAAACTCTCTGAGCTCGGTTTCAACCCGAACCACTCGGCGGCTAAAGCGGTTGCAGACAGCACGGTTCTGGCTCAGAGCGCATTTGGGGTTGCGATTGCGGCTGCGGTCGTTGCCTTGAGTTACTTCTACGAGGTCAGAAAGAGGATGAAGTAAATGGAAAAAGGAAGGAAAACAATAAAAAGACCCACGAAGCACCGAAGCTCTTATTTCTCATTAAACAACCAAACTATCAGTCATCTATAGAATTTGTAGTGCTGCTACAAATATGCTAAACTCTTTACGATCATACTATATTTTGTAGTAAAAAGTCAAAGTCAAAGTCAACATTTGGGGGTTTAGAAATTTGATCGTGATTTGTTGATGCGTGACGGTTCACTGAAACGTTGGTTTCACTTGAATGATTATGATAACAAAGATATGTGGATATCTACCAAAGATCGGTGAATGCCTACAAAGTGGGGGGCATGACCTGAATCTGGACCTAACATAACATGTTAGGTTTTGTTAGGTAGGAAGCTTCTTAAAAACTTTTTCTTTGTTTTTGTATTTTCATTAGAAACGGTAAAGAAATAATGTTGGTTGACAGTCACCCACTAGATTGGCTCGGATGGCATCTAATGGACGTAAAGCGGTTTTTCTTTTCGTCACCAAACTAGCTTTATTCCAGTTTTTGTATCTATTAGTATTTATTATGTTGTTGCGTAAAAGCATTTTATTTGATGGAATGTGAAGATTTGTAACCTAGCAATAATATACGAATCAAAGAAACTAAAGAAAAAAACATTAAAGCTCTAATTTTATTTTGGATAGTTAGGAAAAATCTGTGATGTTTGAGTATTGTTACCCATTTTGGGCATGTGTACATTTCACATGTTGTATATGGATGTACCTTTATTTTAAGATGTGTTTGGTGTGTGGACAACAAATCACATGAATACTCTATCCAATTTCTTTATCGTTAATAAATTATATATACTCTATTATGTCGGTAGCAGTTCAGAGTAAATGTACACCATCAAATCTACCAAACTCTTTTAAGATTGTCTTTCAGGTATCCAACAAACTCTTACCAATAAAGCTACGACCCTTTTCTACAAAAAAGAGCTCCAAACAATTTAAAAAACCACCATTACATTTATGATATGTTTTCTTTCGATACTTATTACAAAACTATCCTTATTAAATATAAAAAACGGCCAAGAATGTTTGTTCGTTTAGTTACGTTGTAAACCTGATTTACACACTAAAAAAATCTACCGACTAAAAAAATTAACCAACTAATGATACAGTGGTTGAGATACTTATTTTGTATGGTGGTGACTGGTGAGTGAATATGGTTTGGTTATTCACTTGTTTTTCTGCTATCCGCTACCGTCAATTTTTCCGAGGCATGACAACAACAATTCTGCTATCCACCACCATAGTCTTTGATACTTTAACACAGGAAAGGGTTTTAAAAGAATCTTGTTTGTTTATCTCCTCCGCAACTTAAGACTTCTAGTAATAAGACTTCTAATAATAATTTAACTATATTGTACCAATCGATTTTTAAAAAGTAACCACTTATCTTTGGTCAATAAAAAATCATTTTACTTACTGAGCAAAACGCACACAAATACATAAATGTTATTTTTTGGTTAAATCGGACACATCGTTACGAAAACTTCAACACCACCGTAGGCAGTGCTAAACTAAATAGCAAAACTATATAGTTAGGAAGGCAGTGTCTTTAAATATTTGCTTTGGTGAAGACAGAAAGAATGTTCACGCGTATTTTAAAATAATTGTATGCAAAAAAATGAGATCAGACTATTTGATACTATATAGAGTTTCAACCCAATGATTTGTTCCATGATAGGCTTGAGAAAAGCTTTGGTCAAGAAACCATGTTTTTATTTTGGAATTAGGTGGACGTTACAACTTGCAATAATAGGAAACCTTGAATTAATGACGAAAAAATATAAAAGGATTTGTATTTGGTAGTTGGGAAAGTAAAAAGGTCGCGTGTTAAGGAAAATCATTAAAGGAGAAACCGAGAAAGCAGGTAGAAATCCACTCTATTTTCTCATCACATTACTACAAACTCCACGTGAGGCCTTCACCTTCCACACTACTTTTTCATGACATTTTTAGGTTTGTAGATATTATTTTGGTTTACTTTTGCTCATTCTTTTTCAAATATTCACGAAGGGCAAGATTTCCCAAAAACTGTATGTACATAGGAAATAGGAACTCCCCCGAACTGGAGCTAGTCACAAGGAAATATAGTTTTTTTGTTTAAGGACTCTACATAGTTCTTTTGGATTATTAGTTGTTTACTGCAAGATTTCACTTACGTAATGGCATTTATCATTAATTTTGTTTTAAAACTACAGTAAACGGAGCTTTGACAATGAAATTAATAGTAATATATTAACGATATGAGTAATGTTTAAAGACATCACTAACATGTTTTTTCTTTTTCGGAAATCCTAACTAAACTCTTAAAAAATCTACTTTGGATACTCCTAGCAAACCTCCTTACCAAACTCACAATGACAAGTATTTTTTTCTCATTATTGTAACATAAATGTCCATGATTCGATGCAGTACGAAACCATCATCCTTTGTCCCAAAAAAAAAACAAATTTGCTTTTCCAATTAGTATTTAGTACTTTATCATCGCCTCAATTTGATTCCTACATTACCTATCATAATATATCTTGTACAATATTACATGGTCTTGTTTACATTTTAAGACGAAATCAAGTGGTAAAACTTGCGGTAGTGGTAAAATCCTTTGAACAAAAGGAAACACCGTAAGCGCTTAAACAAATGTTAAAATATTCTGACTCAAAATCGATAAAATTTGTTGCGGTTTGCAATCTCTCATAAACAATACTTATAGGAACTCTCTAGGGAATAATATTAAATTACAACAAAACGCATGTCGCCGTTCAAAACTGGAACGTGTCTATACTCTATACGTGATATAATTATGGTTTCAAACACCAACTAAGGTTAAAAAACACAGGTTTGAAGAAACCTTAAATGCTAAGCGTTTTCCCATTGAGACGGTTGTGAACAGGATCGTGTGTGAATATTGCAATTTTAATAAGTTTTTTGATCCAAAAAATAAAACAAAAAGAGAAATCAGAAACGAGCCCACTAGCCACTCCTTCAAACGTGTCTTACCAACTCTCTTCTAGAAACATTTTTAGGCTTTTCCACCTTCCTCCTCTTACCCGGCCCTCTCTCTCTCTCTCTCTTAAACATCTCTCTCCATAAAACCTATATTTTCATCATCACAAGTATCAGAGGAAGAAGAAGAAGAAGAAGATGGGGAGGTCTCCTTGCTGCGAGAAGGACCACACGAACAAAGGAGCTTGGACTAAAGAAGAAGACGATAAGCTTATCTCTTACATCAAATCCCACGGGGAAGGTTGTTGGCGTTCTCTTCCTAGATCCGCCGGTCTTCTCCGTTGCGGCAAAAGCTGCCGTCTCCGATGGATAAACTATCTCCGGCCTGATCTCAAGAGGGGTAACTTCACTCTCGAAGAAGATGATCTCATCATCAAACTCCATAGCCTCCTGGGTAACAAGTGAGAGTCATCACAAACCACATCAACAACAGAAACAGAACTCCTCTGTTGTCTGCTCTGTTTCTCGTACTCTGTTTTTTACTCTTCTTTCTTTTTCAGGTGGTCTCTTATTGCCACGAGGTTACCGGGAAGAACAGATAACGAGATTAAGAATTACTGGAATACACACGTAAAGAGGAAGCTTTTAAGAGGAGGAATTGATCCCGCGACTCACCGGCCGATCAACGAGACCAAAGCTCCTCCTCCCGAGTCTAAAGAAACAGAGGACTCACTTGTGAAGATTCTCTCTTTCGCTCCTCAGCTGGAGAAAAAGGAAAGTCATGAGGATGAGAGAAGTTATCAGAAGCGACTGGTTTGCAAAAACGAGAGAGTTGAGTATTCGGCTGTTGAGGAACGTTGCTTAGATTTGAATCTTGAGCTTAGAATCAGCCCGCCATGGCAACAAGACCAACAGCACCATGACCAGACCAAACTCCGGTTCGGGAGAGACAAGTCTCGGTGCCATGCGTGCCGTTTTGGGTTGGGAAACGGCAAGGAGTGTAGCTGTGATGATGTGAAATGTCATATAGAGGACAGTAGTAGTAGCAGCTATTCTTCGAGCGATATTAGTAGTAGCGTCGTTGGTTATGACTTCTTGGGTTTAAACACTAGTGTTTTGGATTTTAGTTGTTTGGAAATGAACTGAACTGAAATGAGAAAAATGTTGAGAGAAATTATTCAAACTGTGATATTAACAATTTTAACATACTGTACTCTTCTTTTGTCTAATTTCATCTTTGCTTCCGTTCACTGTTATTGACTAAAATCAGTCGATAAAAATACTATAACCTTACCAGCAATTAAATACAACCGGACATAGTTCCGGACATGGTTCATAAGTTCAGCAATTAGTTAAATTTATACCAATGTTGTTAGTATCTATATATCATAGAGTTCATGCTAGTCTACTAAAAAAGAAGCGAAAATTATATTTTCCATATGAACTAGTTTATATAGTATACACTCTACTAGAAGATTTGAAAAAAAAAACTAATTTTTTGCTAGTCGAATTTTAGGGTATTCTTCATAAATTAGATCCCTAGTGTGTTTTCGATTTTGACTCCAAATTGAATTCTTTTGGGTAACTAGGGACAACGTAAAAGCCAAACCCAAGCTTGACAAATGTCATTGGTTATTCCCAAAAGATTTGACATTTCAAGGAAGTGGATAAGCTGTGTAAGGATGAGAAGCGTGAGAACGATTTAAAGGGTATTACTATTATTAGTGCATGTTTCTATTCACTGCACCTTTCGTTTCATCATTTTTAATATGAATACAACAACACATACACAGTTGTATGTGTTCGATATCGTACAATGTCTTTATCAAGTGAAACTGTTTTTTCTCTCGAGTTACCAAAAGAAAATTATTGACAAGCGTTTCGCTATCAGTGTATCACCAATTCACCATATTTCCAAAAAACAATACGAATAATATCCAAGACATTAGTATATATGGTGTCGACTTTTTCGAAGATTTTTTAACTTTAACGCGATCGCACAATAAAGGCAGAGATCTTACAGAAAACTATGGTTTCGTAGTTGGTATTATGCTTATGAGATTGATGCTTCGAAAAGGAAATATCATGATGTATAAGATAAAGGATATCGAGGAATGAGAAATAAGTCGACAAAGATTACAGAGCTCTATCAATTTAACCTAATATGATAATGTTTTTTCTACGTCTACGTCTCAAATATCTAAGATATTTAGATAGTTGAACAAACGACCATCAGACTATTCATCTTTTACCTAATAAGGCTACATCATTATACTACTCCAAACGTCTCCACAAGATCTCAGCCACCGCTTTAAACGTACTAAAGCGAGTTAAATTGAACAAGAATCGAAACGAAAAATTAGCAGCTAAAATTATGTTTTTCAGAAAACAAGAAAGTGCATGTAGGGCGTTATGAATTGTTTAAACAGCCAAAATAAATAGTGTCTTTATAGTTTGTACCTCCTTGGATATGGCTCGAGATACCAAAGATATATTTAAAAAACTTATTGAGAAAGAAAGCCATATGTTTTTGGTTCGGCCTACTACAAAGTCCTACTCGTATATTATTGTTTTCTGCGATCAAAAAAAATAATGGAAAAAAATTAATGACATTTGCTCTCGTTGAGAGTCGAACTCAAGACCTCCCGCTTACTAAACGGGTGCTCTAACCAACTGAGCTACGAGAGCAATTTTGCTTTGTGAGAAAGCCAATATAATATAGAAACTACAAAAAGAAAGAAATATGGTTTTGGTTGAATTGGGTTTTATGTAAAGATTGGGCCGAGAACCAATAGAAGATTTGGATCCTGTGATGTATGCAAACTGAGTAGTAGATTCAGCTTGTCAAGATCCACAAAACTCAAATCGAAATTCGGCCTAAAAATTAGACTCAATCCGGACAAGTTTGTAAAAACAACATTCAAGCAATATATTTGACAGTAAATTCTATCAACTACAGTCCACATCACACCCTATCATCTAATGGTTATTAACCTTCGTGAATAATTCTTATCTAATATGTTTTCTAGCCTTCTGTATATGTTTTCATATTTGATATACCGTTATTGGATTTCCTATTTCTTCATCACATCATTGCCAATTTGCCATCTTTTTTCTCTCTCGCTCTCTCTCTTATTAAAAACCATTTATCATGATACTTGCCATTCATAAGGTTCATGTTCTAATTGGATTTCTTTCTCTAAACACCATCTCTTAAACAATTTAACCTGACTTTTTTCATTAAATCAAACCACTTACATTGTATTTATACGAAATTGATCATAAATGACGTTCAAAATAATTAAGCACCATTATGATTTGCTTGAATGGTCTCTCACCCAATATTTTATTATCATTAGTTCCAGTACAATTTAGAGGCTTTCTTGTGTAAGCTTTAGGGACGAAAAAGAGAGATATATAAAACATTCAACATTTAGACCAACAAACAGTAATAGTCGATAAGTTATTTGTTTGAACAAAAAGACCAAATACGAGGTTAATAACGGAATTAATTGCTGCTAAGAGTACTCATCAACTGTTAATAACAGCTAGTGATGATGATGGCATCACTGACGATGTAACTCCGGTTAAATGGAATGTAAATATCTTATTTGGCCCGGTCCTGGATTTTGTCAAATCCCATCTCAGTTGGGTCGGTGGCTTGAAGCTCATAGTGAATGCCTTCCAACACTCTTCTCAGCCCGCTCTTCGACGTAGCGTACATCATCTTCTCCCTTATCCTAGACGCCTCCGGCGACCTATATATTCCCACAACAACCAAAAATATATGTTTCAGTATGATTACGATTCGGATACGGGTTATGTTCAAATAGTGTACATGTGACCATCTTGTAGGGTATTTGTATGAGGGTACAACTGTAAATGAGTAATTTAAACAGTTTGAGAAGAAATGTAAAAAGACTTTGACGAAACACTACTCTCACCATGTGATGAAGAAGATCTTGCTCATGCGACAGTTATCGACGGTGACGTAGTCGAAATCAAACACGGCATAGCGACAGTCGTCATCCGGCAAAGAAGCGGCGAGATCGTGATAGCTCTCGCCGGCGGCACCGACTTTGTCGACGGTGACTTTCCTCGATTTCTCCTCGATCTTGAAAACGATGTATCTGTGCACTTTCTTCCACTTCATCTCCATGAACGATCTCTTGCAATCCTCAGTCATCCACATCCCGTTCGTCGAAGCCTTATACCAAATTATTATAAAACTTTCAAATATATGACGACAAAAATGATAGATCATTGTTTGAATTGTGATATAGTTTATGGTTTTACCGTCTTCAAAGCCATAGTGAGTGTTGCCGAGCTGAGTTGGTGTCTTCTTCTTTCGTTATAGTGTTTTGAGTGTAGAGAGTTTTTTCTGCTGTATTGTGTTGAGGAGAGTGTAAGTTGGAGACCTTTATATAGAGAAATGGTTTAAGTAAATACCATTAATTTTCTCTATTATTACGAAATTACCACCCACTCTGACTGGCACTTGATGAAGTATGCATGTATTTACAGATGTATTGGATGTAAATATAAAACTTTGTTTCAGTATTTTTTTTTCTAAAGTTTAGTTGTTTACAGCGTTTTTTTTCTAATGAATACCTACTTATAATCCTGGCTTATTAGTAAGAACTCCCATACTTAGTTTTTTTTACTTTTACTAAAAATAACCTTGGATTAAAAGCACTAATTATTTCTTTTGAATTTGAATTGTGTGGGTTTACCAAGGCAGCTAATCAATGCTAGTTAATGTTTGCCAATGGCTAATGAGAAAAACACAACTTGGGATAGAAACTTATCATTATGTATTTATGTGGTCAAAAATATGGGAATTCACCTATTAAAAAAATTAAAACCATATTAAGTGGTTTTATCTTTTTCTTCTTTACCAAAATCTACGGTTTCAACTTTCATTAGCTATCTGTGTTTTTCCCGTGCGTGTGCCAATGCAATGTAATAATACTACTTGCTCTGTTCACAGTTATTTTAAAATAAGTAATATATCTTCTATGTGTAATTTATTTCTTAATAGTGCATTTATTTTATATAGAAAATAACATATTTAAAATAACATCAAAGTTGCGTGTAGAGTTGTAAAACATCACTTACATATATCATAGAAATAAATTAGAATAATGCTTTTATTTATACAAAGGTTCAACCCACATCCACAACTTGTGCTTAGAGAATCACGATTGTTATGACAGAAGTTCCAAAAGTGTGTTTGCGTTTGTGTTTGTAAACTGAAACTTCTCATTTTCTTGTCTGGACGTTTGTGTTTGTAAATTTTATAACACATCATCATAAAACACTACAATATTGTGTTATTCTATCGATGAATATATAACCACACTGATTGTATAGAGTGTAAAAAGTCAAGTGCTGATGAAAATGAAAATATATAAGCAAAGCATATATTATTCACATCTACTAATATGGACGATGATTAAACTACTAAAATTTGGGAAAATAAGAGAAAGAGAGAAAGAAGAAAAATAAAAATAGAGCGAAAGAAGAAAGACGCGAGGAATCGAGAGAAGTTGGTCCCGGATAATATGACTGGATCTAATGCCTACATCCTTCATTGGTCTCTCCAATTTTGTGTTACTCAAAAGCTCAAGCGACCCTTTGCGTGGAAGCTAAGGAATGAGACAGTAGATAATTTTTTATACATAGTATTGGATAACGAAATTCTTTTTTCCCATTGACTGGTAGGACGACAATAACAAAGCTGTTTTTAAAAAAAAAACTTAACCTGAACCTTCATGTATTTTTGGGTTGAACAACAAAAATGTGAAGCAATACTAAGAGCCTTCAACATGCTTTATAAGAAATTTCAACTTGACTTCCAACAAAAATGGAACTCAAGTCTCTGATCGTTTTCTTTTTAATGGTGCATCGGATGTAAGAATATAACTCCGATTGATACTTCTAATAAAGTTCTATCGATTAATTTCACATATGAGAAAAAAGAAGAAGAAGATCCATCCATTCATATGTAGATTCTTGAATCCATCTAAAAGTCAGCGTAACTATATATGTAGATAACCCTATTTTAATCATGATCAATTTTATGCAACTAGTCTCGGGTTACGAGTTAATTAGCCCAATTCACATTGTTTTCAATTGAATACTGTAATATTTTGTGTGCGTAACTAAAGGGTTCACAGAATATAACCGAAAAGATACGGTGAAAGCTACTACGCAATTCCAAGAAGAATTTTTGCAGTCCCAAAGTTTATAGTCTTACGATGAAATTGTCCATAATATGTGTGGTATAAGTCGGGCAATTCATACCATCAATTGTATCATTCCATATGTGTGCATATGGTTTTCTAAATAATGCATGAATTCAGATATAGTTATAGACTTATAGTCATAGATGGAGTATGGATACACATGATTAAATATACATGCACATGAGTTTGCATGGAGGACCCCTACATGTGCTGTAACTATTCGGGTTGCGGGGTTCGATTAAAAAAGTTCAACTAAAAAAGCCCAAACACTAAAATCTAAAGTTCTGGAAGAAATGTGGACGCATAAGCTCGACAATATACAAACACTTCCTGATCCTTTTTGTTCTCTATCAACATAATTTCAATCTAATTCGATCTCTCTCGAAATGTCTGGAAAGAATAGATTTAAGAAGTATTTAATCAACTTCAGAAGTAAATGTAATTCATTAAGGTTTCAATAGTTTCAAACCCAAGATTTATAACACACAAATACCAAACCTAAACGAAATTCTCTTTATGTTTGCATTTATAATTAACAAATGAGGTTTGTTTAATATACTAAACGTTGTACTTTCATTTCGCGAAATAGAAAACCACACCACTATAACACGTAATGTAAAAACAAACAAACACTTAAATCTCCAAAATCCAAATCATCAAAAAGCTGTTAAAACAAACCACACGCATTGAGGGGACATAAGCATGTCTCTAGACTCTACAGATTCGTGGATAACAATAGCCCATACCTGAGTTTTTGATGAGGTGTAAGTAGATAATAGCATTAGCATGTGTCTATCTAAATAGAGATATGTCTTAAGATTTTGATTGATTATATAATGTCTCTTTTGTAGTTTGTTATTGGGAGGTTTTGTTTGTAACATTTGGTGGCTTGTCTTCTAAAGTTGTTCAATAGTTAGGCTTTGACTTGTTGCGCAATATTTGTGTTGGTTTCTTCTTTGGAATTATCTATTTTCACCATGCCATCCTTTCATTTATGTCGTTGTTTCTTTCATTATTGTTATTCGATGTATAGAAAATCTAACTTTATAAATATTAGGTCTTGATTTGAGGTCGAAATTAAGCGTCTGTAGTTAGCGACGACATCTGAGGTTTAATCAATTTAACAAGTTGAAATTGTACTTTAATATCAGTTAATTAACATGTCTACCATAGTTCAACTCATCACAAATAACAGATATCTACGTGACTGTAGACTCAACTAAAAAATAATATAAATAATGTCTACTGAATTTATGAGAGAAAAAATCGTAAGTGGAGAGCTACAGATGCTTCCAGCTTTAAACACTAACTACATTGGATTGTGTTCAGAATTCAGATCATCACATCTGCAAAACTATAAATAAAAAGAAAGACACAGGAACAGAGCCAAGATTTGCTGAGATGTGTAAGTTTTAGGTTGTGTTTTGTCATCTTTCTTCATCCCATTTGTCTTTAGGGATTTCTCCAGAATCAGCAATCACAACTTTCTTCCTGGGCTTGCCACTGTAAGTACCAGCTCCACCTTCAATGGCGAATACATTGTCCATTCCTTGTATCACCTTCCCCAATACAACATGTTCCCCTTCCAACCTGTGCACACAGATTTCACATATGTTTATCAAACTCTACACAGGAAAAACGAAACTATCATATAATTCTAGAGCAGAGCCGTTGGTTCAAATGCCTATGTAAGTGCATCTATGTTAGATCCTTAGAAGATAGTCACAGAACTAAAAATGGGAGTGTCTGTCTTAAATTCAAAGTTTTCACTCTCTTCTAAGAAAAAGCGATATTCATAATTCTTTGTGCGAAACGTGAGAGCATGAGGGTTTATTAATGAGAGGAAAGCGTACCAGCTAGCCTTGACAGTAGTGATAAAGAACTGTGAGCCATTAGAATCAGGTCCTGTATTAGCCATCGCTACAACACCTACACATACAAATTTTGTTCTCCTATGTCATGACATGATAAACTACAGGAATACATAAAACTCACGTTCGTAAGTTGGCCGAGAGTACAACCGAACCTGCATGTGAATGCTTTATCTTGAAATTTTCGTCAGGAAAGGTACCACCATAAATTGACTCGCTCCCTTTTCCATCACCATGGGTGATGTCTCCTCCTTGGATTACGAATCCAGATACTATTCGATGAAATGGTGTTCCTTTATAGTGTAAAGGCTTTCCACTTGAAGTTTTTCCCTTCTCTCCTAATATAGCGTTCAGATTTATAAAATCAGGAAACTGAGGACCCAATCTACGATAAAGCCAATCTTTTAACTACAAACCTGTGCACAAGGCTCTGAAATTTTCTGCAAAAAAGGACAAAGAAGTCTACAGTCAGAAACTATTTAAACGATTTAACCGAATCCTGAGGTTTGCAGTGAAGATGACAAAGACATACCTACAGTTTTGGGTACAACAGTGCCATATAATCCAATAACGATCCTGCCTGCAAGTATTTTAACACAGAAAGCGAAATCAACAAACTCTGAAGGAAGCAGACGGCAAAGAAGAGATCCAAAAACTCATGTACATGACGCCAGTTATAAACTGTTTCAATTCAAGGAAAGTCGAGCAATGTAGCTTTCTTTTCTTATGCAACTATTTTACAAAGAAACAACATATCAGTCCTTTTACCTAACCGTTGGCCCTCAATATCAACATCGAGAAATACTCTGTGTGTGATCTCGTAATCCTCGATTACTTGCTTCTCCTCCTCCTATGCATCAAGATCGCAAGCAAGTCAGGTACATATGGAAAACAATATCCAGAAGGCTTTTCACACTCTGGTGGTCATATGTAAGATTAGTTGAGCTGGAAAATCCAACCACAATCCTATGTAGAGCTCTATCGTACACAAATCCTATGTAGAGCTCTATCGTAGAATAGTACATCCCTAGAGAAAAAAAACTAGGCAGCACACATTCAAACTCCTTGTCTAACTTGGTTACGACTTAGACTAGCAGAAAAACTTCTCTGTACTTAAGCGATCAAAAGAACAGGCTTTACTATTACACTAAGAACTAACAACAATGCGGATACAAACATAAACATTGGTCATAAAATTGGAAAGCTAAAACCAGTCCCACATTGTTATCCTGACACGAACATTCATATCATCAAACGAATCCAAGCATGTGCCACGTATTCTTTGCCACTTACATCACCAAATTATGATGCTTTCAAGGTTAACCAAATGCAGTACACACTCATAAGCTTCACTCGCAAACTCACTCAAACACGTTAATGTGCTACCAAATCCAAGCAACAGTAAAAAGAAGGCAACTTCACAAAAAGGGTTTCAGAGAATCAGATCTCTCATACTCTTTTAAAAGAGGAGTAGTTCTCTAGATATATCCACAGATGAAACTATGGGAATTCCGAGTAAAGAAGAGAGCTTTCAAACAGATCCACACAAACAAAGAAGTGATAATACGTTTTGAGATATGGCACGAAAATGGGTTGGAGGAAAAACCGTACTCTTCCGGTGTTGGAGAGGGCGAAGACGAGGAAAATCGTAAGGGCAACCAGGAGAAGAAGGCACCTAGGCTGTACCAAAAACGAGATCTCTCTACGCATCTTCTTCTTCTTCTTCTTAAGAATTCATCTCACGCGAAACAAACACAGAGCTCCGATCTCACCCTCCAAATCAGATACCCGAAGAAGAAACAAAAAAAGTCAAAAACTTTCACTCTTTTAAGATCTCTCACTGCAGAGTTCAGTGGGAAAACTTGTGTCCAGCGTAATGATTCCGAAAGTGAAGCTGTATGAGGAGACTGGGGATTTGTGCAATCTTCGCGGCAATCAAAGTTTACAGTCCAAATCGATCTCAATTCCAAGTGTGTGTTCTGTTTCTTCGTCCAAGATGTTTTGTCTTCTTTGTTGTATGCTAATGGGCCTGAATAACGAATAACGGGCCCTTATTTTATTTTTCTGTTTCGAGTGCTATAAAAATCAAATGGGCCATTATTTGCATCGGTGTGATTAAACCGATTCTTAGGTTTATGGTTGAGGAGGAGCTGAACCGAGCCACTCAATAGTAGTAGTGTAATACTGAGCTTGATATTTTGCTGGTCCTACTCGGCTTGGTCTATAAAGAGACATATATCTGTTTATTTCATACTTTCTTGGTTTTTTTTTTCGTCCTTGTCGTCAATATCGTACCACAAACTTGTAAGTTTTTTAGAAAAAGAAAAATCAAGCGTGATGAATATCTGGTTCAAATGTAACTTAATGGACATGTCACATCCACTGTAGCTGTTAGGTGGAGATATTTTATGATCATTAATTATGCTGTTTCTTAACTCACTGTCACTGAAATCAATCTCGAGGCATAAAATTGGACAACAAGAGAATCATAATTTTTTTATTTTCTTCTAAAGTGAATGTTTATGTAAAATGGTGTGAGATATTTATAAAAACAGTATGTTGTTTTTCTTTCTTCCTTCTTCCCTTTACTCATAAAGATATAGATATCGTTAGAGGAATCTGCAATTTTTTACTAAACGACCAAATTATTTACTAAAATTTTAAATATCTGCAATTTTTTTTGTATGACAAGGATTTCAAGCCGAAACTTGATTAATCGATGGAATCATACATAAATTGGTTAACCATCTTTTACTATAGCTTTTTTTTTTAACACATCTTTTACTATAGCTTACTCGTGCTGTTTTCTAATCTTTTGGCCGGTCCAGGAAGTTATTCTGTATATGAAAACATAGTATGAAACATATGCTTATTCTACCACATATTAAGGGTCTGTTCGTTTCTCCATCTGGCAATTCCATCCAATTAGTCCATCCAACTACTCCATCCAAATGGACTATCCAGCTGTTGTTCGTTACGATAATTATAGTCTATCTGGCTGAACCATCCAGATGGACAGGTTATTCGTTTAAATATTTGAGTATAAAGTTCATTTTTATCTATATAATACAAATTCTTAAAATACCCATGCTTTTATCTAATCTTAATTTTATTATTATTTGAATCTATATTAATTTTAATTATTGATCTAAAATATATTTGAAAGTAAAAAAACATCTAACAATATTTTAAAATTTATAAATTCATTTTAAACACAAAAATTCATATAAAATACAATAATTTTGAATATAAAATTTATAAATTCATTAAAATACATAAAACTCATATAAATGTAAAAAT